>BSBK01008083.1:600000-770000 GCA_027943335.1 Chamaecyparis obtusa | reverse complement strand
TCATAAGATATAAATAATTACATAAGTACAACTCAATTACAGTTAATAATTCTCAAGGGTCCCATGACATAGAATTACATATTACTAATTAAATATTTTAGATTAAGAATAATTACAAATTTCTCATATACAAATGAATAAAAAGTACATCCAATACCATAAGGTATGAACACAATGAAACGACATCCTATGCACAAGTCGCATGGTATGTCATAATAAGAAAATACAAAGTATATTACAATATTTGAAAAGAATCACACCTGATACATTGATACAAGGTACAAATATAAACACCATGAGATAGATATGAGAAAGCCTCCAATGAAGAACAAGAAGAAGGTAACAACAACAAGCACCATCCAGCACCACTATAGGAACATCAAGATCTCAAATGGTAAAAGAAATACTACCACCTGAACTCGTAGAACCAAAGGTCCACTCCCACTATGATGGGGAGATAACAACAAACCCCACTCAGATAACATACCAAATAGAACAAAACAACTAAGAAACAAATTCTGAAGGCTTTCTATCTCAAAAGGAACCACCAACTAATGATAAAGAAAAGATAATAAATATCAAAATGTCAATACATACCAAACCACCAAATACCAAACTATCAAACAAAAACCCAAAAACACACCATCAAGTAATACTGCAATACCAAAGACACACCACCAGAGGAAAATGCATAAAACTATAGAGGAGAAATAGGCTACAAACTATGGGAGTGTCATCACATGGTCATCTACTTGAGTTACCCTGGAGTGGTCACTATGGACCCTCAAGCATTGAGCTACCTTGGATTGACCACTCTAGGCCCCAGACCCTCAATACGACCCGCACGGAACTAGAATATCCTCTCATGAAAATGAGGAATTCTAATAATACCTACTCTCTAGGTGTCATCCCATTCCCACTCTTAGTCTATACAAGCGCTCAAGTCATGAGCAAGGCATTATCTATAATTATCTTTTTAATGAACTCTCCAAATTTTAATTACTATGTTATCACTTATTTACAAACTTATGATAGGTTACCCTGGTATTGACCACTTTGAGTCCCAAACCCCTATTGTAAGTCACTCCCCTAAGATGCACCTATTTAACCTCCCCTAGGCTCGCAAGTCATAAATAACCACATAAGTCTCATAAAAGTATGATGATCAAATTCTAGTCCACAAAAGATATCAAGGACACACACTAGTCCTCAAACCAAAACATCATAACCACTCTCTCAAAGAGTTCATAAAATAAAGAGCTTTAGAAAACTGGTTGGATAAAATGATCAAATCCAAAAACTAACATTACAACACATGCACAAAGGCATCAAGAGAAAACAAAACCAAAACCAAAACCTCTGGTGTTCATTTCCTACAAGTTAACTTAAAGACCCCCAACAAATAAAATTGACCAATAAGATTAAAATCAATTAATAACAACTACAACTTCAACTAAAAATTTACACCCACAAATAATAACTAAAACATCTACATACAAAAAGTATAAATCAAATATTTAACCCAATGATAAAATTTATTTAACCATAGTTAATATTAATTAATATTAATATTATATCAATAATAATTATTAATTAAATAAATTAGTAATAATTATAATATTAATTAATATGTATACACATATATTAATAATAAAACAAAACTAAAATTGAATTAAATTTAATAATATATAACAAAAAATATAATAAAATAATTTTTAATTTAATCAAATTATTATTATTTAAACAAAATATATATACAAAGGGGGGGACCCTTGGCCCACCCCTGTTGTCATGAGCAGCCTAGCTGCTGTCAACAACTTGGATTGCCATGACAACTCCAAAGCTGCCAGGGGTAGGGGGGAGGAAACCCCTGCCCCCACCCAATTTTTTTTATTTTTATTTTTTATTTTTTAATTTATTTATTTTTAAAATTAAAAACTTTATTTTACATTCTCTGCTAGGGAATTTTCTAAGCCAAAACAACAAGCTCCCCCCTTTTTTTAATTCAATTTGATAAACAACCCCCCCTTTATACACACACACACACACACACATATATTCAATTGATTTTCTTTTAATGAAGGCTAGGGTTTTCTGATTAGACTATTTTTTTTAAAAATTCAATAGATTTAAAAAAATCAAATACATATATTTATTTTAATTGAAAACCTATATTCTCGAACCTCTAATTTCCCAATAGTTTCTTTTTCCATTAAATGAAGACTAGGGTTTTTCTAATAAGACTAATTTTGTTTGAATAAGACTTCCACATAAAAATACCCATATTTACACTTATATATATATATATATATATATATATATATATATATATATATATATATACGTTTTCCCAAAACCTCATCCTAGGGTTTCAAACAAGCCCAACAAAATACCAGATCTAATTTGTCATCAAAACTAATCTAAAATTTCTCAAATAAACAAACTTGATTAAAAATAAAAAGAACCATTTTTCAATTCATTTGAACTCAAACAATTCTAGACACGAAGCAAACAATCTTTTCAAAGGAAGGATTATACAAAATAGAAAGTTTCAAACCCTACCTCAAACAATGTCTAAATTCAATGACAAGAAGAATCCAATTCAACATTCACAATTTCAAGCTTTCAATAATTTCCCAAATTCACCCAAGGGAGCTCCTCCAAAATTTGATAGACATGATATAAACAATACCCAGAAACCTCTCATAAAGAAGGCCTATTCCTCCTAGGGTTTGTAAAACATACAATCCCTAAAAATCAGAACTCAACTCTCCACCTAGTTTTCATCAACTCACTTTGCATGATTAATTATAATTTAATAATAAAATATGCACTTTTTCAATTACAACTCCTAACTCATCTTTAACTTTAACTTTCTAATTCATTTTTATTAAATTGAATGTGCAGCTTAAATTGCATATTAATTTTTAATTAACCAATTAATATTTTAGCACATTATTAACTATGCAAATTGATAAATTAAATAAATCAATTATGCTTTTAATTTCATATTTGGACTTAATAATTAATTAAATCCTTCTATTCCAAATTTAGACTTTTAATTAAACAAATGTAGTTAATTAACTCTTAAAAATTAAATATCCTTATATTTAATATTCCTAGAAGATGGAGGAGCTGAAGATGAAGGCAGACAAAATGATAAGCAATTAGTTTTGTCCTGTTCGTTGCTGGGTGCTGCCGGTAGTGTTGCTAGATCTATTTTCTTTGCTTTTGTTGTCATTTCTAGTGTTTTTTTGGGTCCTGCTCTGTTCTTTCCAGCAGGCGTATCATTTTGGAAAACTTTAATGCTTTATCTTTTTAATATGATGTAAATGGTTTCGGGTTCCATTCAAAACCTGTTTTTACCTTATTCAAAAAAAAATATTCCCATATTCATAAAATATAATCATTCTAATCTCACGATTAATCTTAATTTAATTATTTTAAATCAAATAATCCACACAAGCAAATTCACTTGACTCACAACACACAAAAATCAACTAACTCAGATAACAAACAAACACCAAGGAAGGGCTCATAAATTCACATCACCTTGACGAATTTAGATGGGTAGAAAACAAATGCTTGTCCATTATTTTAGGACAATCAATGGCTTGGGTTGGGATTTGGATTTGTATGTTATATCCCCTCTTACCATTGAGATATTGCGATAGGGCACGCTCATACTGATAATTCAGGGAAGTTGATGCCTAATACCTACCAACCTGCATAAAAGATGAGCATGTACATACATGTATAAATATATAACAAACAATGGCAAAGATCAACCAAATGTGTGGATCTCGCAAGCAAGTAACTACGACTTCATCCCTCAACCATATTAGGCACGTCAAACAAAAATATAAAGCATACACGCCAACCATACACATTAAGCATCAATGATATCCTAACATATAAATCATCATCAAGAAATAACCATATATATATATATATATATATATATATATATATATATATATATATATATATATATATATATATATATATATATATATATATATATATATATATATATATGTATGTATAACATCATCATTTGTATTTAACCAACATGAAAATAATTAAAAACATCTAATTGACAATTATCCAATATAATGTCATACATTCACATCCTCAAGTATCTCTGAAATAATCAACGAACACGTGAAAATGGCCTAAAAGAGTTTGGCAATAAAATTGAAAAGCAAACTATGAGAGGGGTATTACATATTCCCACAATAGTGTGTCTCACTTTTTTGCCAACTTTAACACTAAAATGAACACTCAAGAAAAAACTTCGCATTTAGACACCTATTGCTGCAAGCTATTAGGAATTTGAAGATGATGTAAACTAGTGATTTTTAACATTTTGTGTTTAGATTCTAAATATACATTTAATTTTTATTTTTTAAATTGATTTGTATCCATTTTTCCATCTCCTTCAAAAAGTAGTTTGTATAAAAAAATAGCATTTTTAAAGAGTGACATTCATTTAGGTTATCATAACTTTTTTTAATAAAAAAGATAAAAATGTAATTCTTTCGAATTTAGGTTTGTAATATGAATATCTAGTGTATCTAATTGGCTCATTCAATTTGGTTGAATATTTTATAGTTTATTAAGTTTTGAAGTGACATTAACTATGATTTAGACATAGGTTCATTTAGAGGCCCTTAACTTGTTTTTTATATATCGAAATTTATTTTTTCTATTTTTGTTAGAAAGAGAACATAAATTCCCATTGTCTAGGTATTTTTCATATTTTTTTAGTTATTTTACTATTTTTCCATAAGCATTGAAAAAATAAATTGATTTTTGGTGCAAAATCCATGTTTAGTAAAACTAAAAATACAAAGTCATAATAAACTCAATATATATTGAAATCATAATCATTAGAAAGCTTTCTTTGAGTAGTATCATCGTGCATTTGGGTTTGACAAATGAATTTATTTGATTCCCCAATAAGTTAATGTCAAACAAATTTTTTTGTTAGCATTTTGACATGTGCAAAGGAGACTCGATTGTAGGTATGATTGAGGAGTAGAGAGATTATATCAAAGAGATTCTGATTTAAGAGGCTTGTATCTAACCATTTTCAATTAATTCCTTCAAATGGGACCTCTTAAGGCTTAAATTATCACATTTTCTTAAAAATGTGCAATTTCAACAAAAATCAGGATGTTCGAAAAAGTGGGACACACTATTGTGGGACCACCCGGAGAGACACGTAAGGAGACACATGGATATCAACTAGAGGGATAAGGGTTTTGGGAGACATAAGGAGTCTATTATGATGATCATACCCGATAAGAGATAATGAGTAATGGAGGGATAAGGGGACATGGAGTAATAAGGTGGTTCTTGGTTCGATGACAAGATGGAGTGATAAGGAGTCAATGCTTCAATATTAGTACTATTAATGCCTCAATATTAGTACTATAATCACCTCAAGGATGGGGTCCCCCAAATGTGATCCCACTGGTTCCTACCTCCACTCAAAAGCATTCACCAAGAAGAATAAAATAAAAATTATAAAATTATTATTTTTTCAATTGTATGATGTGATAATTGTTATAGATTTGTCTCTAAAATAAATAAATAAATTATGATATTGTTTCTTTTGGCCAAAATGATAACAAATTTAAATATGATGTATCATAATTATATATCCATTTAGATTGGAAAGAGAATAAAAAACTTTAAATTCAAAGCAAAATCACATGAATAAAAGGACATTCTACATCTTATAACTTTTATTTTGAACAAACTTACTTTAATTAAAAGTTTAGATATTGATATATTATAATATTAACGATTTATAATTTTTAATAAAATGGAACCCTTTCTAATTATATGATGTGATTTTTTTTTAGATTTAAAAAAAATTAAAATTTGATTTTTTAAAATTATGATATGATTTAATTTATTTTTTTTTTAAAAATTTTAATTACTTATTTTTTTTTCTATTCGTTATTAAATGCTCTTTGCATAATAAATCTGTTCTCTAAATAAAATTATTAAGCTATGCGGAAACCTTAGAGATTTGGAAGTATTCTATGGTTAAAAAATGTAGAAACGGGTTTACGGTTGTCAAGTTTAAACTAAAATCAATTGGAACTTGTATTTCGAAACTCGTATGGTTAAGACGTTAGTTTTGATTGGAATATTAAGTTATCAAGTTATCCATTTGGACCAACTTAACTGATTCAGTTTCAAATTAGTTATTGGTTTTTTTTTGTTTTTTTTAAGAATAGGCATTTCTGTTAATATTTGAATAAGAGTTACACTATTCACAAAATAAAAGTAGAGGGATACAAGATCATCCCTCAAGTGTCAAACGAGTAGTGCTTGGAGAAGCTAGATAAACAAAACCATGGGTAACACCCATAAAAAATAAGATAAAGAAAACCACTAAGAGACTAGAGCAATGGCCGAGGGAGGTGGCAAAGGATCCTTATCATCCTTGAGGCCCCATGCGTTAGTGGGATTGGGATTGTCATTCAGAAGGATACACCCTTCTTCTACTACAACTTCTTCTTCATTCTCTTTCTCTTTCTTGGATGGAGATTTTGCTAGGGCCAGATGTAGTAGCCATCTAGATGAGCTCAACTAGCTAGTGTCATTGCCAGTGTCGACCAACTAGTACTACCACTTGTCGAAGAGCCTCCCCCTCATACCCTACCAAGAAAAGTGAGCCAACTTAATTAGGCTTGATAATGGAAGACTATGTGGTTTGAAATCTGCAATGCCAAATAGTCTAAGAAGATTGCAAATACCACCTGAGTTTCAAGGTTGGAACCATAGGCAAATGAGGTACAAGCCAATGATATTCTAATATGGGCTTGTAGTTGCAGAAGTAAGTTTTGGGAAACCAACACCAATCCTTACACCAAGGCTTGATCAAGCAGATGCCTAGCTTATAAAGAATATTTATAGGTAGTACTGACAAGATGAGCTCAAAAGTCTGACAATCTAGTTAGTTGAGGAAAAACTAGGTCTGCATTATCCTCCTAAGAATGAAGATTCATAGTGTGTGCTATAAATGTGTCACACTTCTATGGATCATTACATGCAAGGAAACTCAAGAATGAGCCCTCACAAATCGATCCATAGCTCCCTAGGCATGAAGTGCAAGGGTTTTTTAAGAATGCTCTCAGCTAGAGCTATTTAGCCTATAACCTTGCTAGTAAACCATGCAATGAGAGATTCAAGGAAGACAAGGGCAAGAATGCCAATATCCTCAAGAATCAAGAATGAAAATGCAATGCAATGCTATGCTAAAAATGGAAATGCAAGCTAAGCTATGAAAGGAAATATGCAAGTGTTACAACCCAAGCTAATTAATCTATATGAGCTAATCTAGAGCATATAAATGAAGCTAATCTAAGAAAGCATAAATATGAAGCTAAGCTAAGAATGCAAGAATGAGATGTAGAATGCAAGAATGAGATGTAGATGCTAAGAATGCTCCAAATCTTCAAAAAGCTCCAAATGTACCTAGAAAACCTGCAGCATAAAGTTAGCATAAAAAGTTGGGGATCTAGAAATGAAGAAGAGAGCTCTTCTTTTAAAGGAAATGAGGAGGAATGGACCATGGAGATTAAGAGGCAAAAGATTTAATCAACGGTGGAGCTTAAAAGAGGAGCAATCCATGTGCACAAGTATCTTCCAATAGGAAAATAAGAGTTGACTTTTATGTCCATATGAGACAAAAAATGCTTTTTCCCTTTTTTATAAAATAAGAATAATGCTTTATTTGTGCAACTTAGGATAAGAGGAAAAGTGGGGGCTTTTTATTTATTAAAAGGGGAGGGAATTCCTTTTAAATAAATAAAAACTTAGGATAAGATGGTTAGCCCATAGAAAATAATCGAATAAATGATAGAACTAGGATTTGATCAAGAACAAGCAATTTATGATTTAGCAAAACGGGCTAATAGTCTAGATGACCATTTTTAGGTGTATACACATAGTAGCTTTGGAAAAAGATCACTAGGAGTGCAAATGCCTCGCTTATGAAAGAACATAACACAAACTTCATGAATATGGGGTAAAGGAAGCCCTTGAACTTGAATGAGCACAGACCACCAAATACTATGTTGGTTAAACAAGAGACTATCTCTAAATCCAACCCCATCCCAATGAAGCCATGGTTTGATATCTTCCCAAGCCCGCCATATGATTTTAGCAACAAAAGTGCCTTGAATATGGACAAAATCTTTCATGACTAGAAGGGTTTGAAAGCCAATCCCCTTCCTGGAGGGCTTATAAGTTGAATATCTTAAAGAAATACAATGCATGATGAGGATTTTCTACCTATTTCATTGGTAAACATGGCACATATAGCTCATTTGGCACACAAGGCAAGTCGTTGCTTCTAGGTGGATAAAAGTTTGAGACCTCTAGACTCTCTAGGGAGGCAACAATACTCCCAGGAAACTCAGTGAAAGTCATGGTGGTCAGCTCTCAAGGTCCACAAAAAATATTCAAACAAGCTTCTTAAGCTTATTATATGAAGCCTTCAACGACACCCAACAAGAAGAATAATACACATGAGGAACAACTAGAACTTTAGAGAAAATCCATAATGTACTAGTTAGGGAAAGTGGCTTGGTAATCCAAAAGGCAAGCTTCTTCTTAATTTGGTCGGGAACCACATTCCAAAGATCCACAACAGATCCCTAAAAAGCTAAAGGAATGCCTAGAAATTGAAAATGTCTCTCATGGTTGATCCACTTCCACCCATATTAGAGGATCCAAGGTGGAGCTGAGAGAAGTGGATCCTTGAAGGATGCACATATTTCCATATTAGATTTATTTATTTTTATTGGTAATGGATCGAAGCCAAATGAACAATATGGAGTCAAGTAGACTTGAACCCACAATATTCTAGATGGGAGGCTTGCAACTTACCACTGCATTATGGGGTCATCCCCTCATATTAGATGCAATTTGATTTCCTATACAAGTTTGTTATTTTTTAAAATAATGATTTCAAATGATCTATATTTTAAGATTAATACTACTTTTTAGATACTTGTTATAATTTTATTATGTCATATCTTGTTTAATGTATTTAACTAATAATTATGGTATTGTTTCTTTTTGCTAAAATGATATGAATTTGAATAAAACATATCATAATTATGTCTTCATTTAGATTGAAAAGAGAATAAAAGACTTTAAAATTCATAGGGAAATCATGGGAATAAAAAACTCTACATCTTATCTTTTATTTGAATAAACTTACCTTTATTAATATTTTAGAAATTTATATATTATAATAATATTGATTTAAAACTTTTGATAAAAGGGGATGACCCCGCAATGTAGTGGTAACTGTGAACCCGTGTTAAAATGGTGGTCTTTGGTTCAACTCGGCCATGGGCCAAGATGTGGAGGAGACAATGTGCGCACCAGACCCTCACTGAAATGCCAGTCCAAGATTTTGATGATGGAGTTGATTGTTGTGTAAATGTGGACATCGTGGTGGAGTGACCAATAGAGTAATGGGAGATAAGGGAGGTTGACAGGGAGATACAAGGAGTATGATGTCGAGGGAGACATAAGGAGACACATGATTATCAACTAGAGGGATAAGGGTTTCAGGAGACATAAAGAGTCTATTGTGACGACCATACCTGAGGAGAGATAATGAGCAATGGAGGGATAAGGGGATGTGGAGTAATAAGGTGGTTCTCGGCCCGACGACAAGATGGAGTGATAAGGAGTCAGGTTTCAACCTGAGACAAACTCAAAGACATTAATGCCTCAATATTAGTACTATAATCACCTTGAGGATGGGGTCTGCCAAATGTGACCCCCACTGGTTCATAGCTCCACTCAAAAGTGTTCATCAAGCAAATTTTTTTTTTAATAAAATAATTTTTTTAATTCAATTATATGATGTGATAATTGTTCTAGATTTGTCTTTGAATTAAATAACTAATAAATATGATATTGTTTCTTTTCACCAAAATGATAACAAATTTGAATATAATGTATCATAATCATATATCCATTTAGATTGGAAAAAGAATAAAAGACTTTAAATTCAAAGCAAAAGCACATAATTAAAAATACATTCTACATCTTATAACTTTTATTTTGAATAAACTCACTTTTATTAAAAGTTTAGATATTGATATATTATAATATTATTGATTTATAATTTTGAATAAAACGAAACCCCCTATTAATTATGTGATATGATAATTTTTTATAGATTTAAAGAAATTTAGAATTGATTTTTTTTAAATTATGATGTGATTTAAACTTTTTGAATTTTTAAATTTTCCCATTACTTATTTGCTTTTCTATTCCTTATTAAATGCCCTTTGCATAATAAATCTGTTCTCTAAATAAAATTATTAAGCTACGCGTCTACCTCAGAGAATTGGATGTATTCTGCGGTTAAAAATTGTAGAAACGGGTTCACGGCTGTCAAGCTTAAACTAAACCAACTAGAACGCGTATTTTTTAACTCGTCTGGTTTCCACATTGAAACAAATTCAACCAGGTGGATTTTTTAATCTCGTTTGGACACGTAGACGCGAGGTCAGCATTGTCTGCAATACTTGATGGGTTCCCTGTCGGTTTTCCTTAAAAAAAGCTTGAATTTGATGGTCAATCCTGCCTGTCAAGCAATTTTATATGATGATCAAGTCTCCGTAACATTTAGATGGTATTTGAAGGCTCAAATACAAATCTACGTCCGTCCGGCTATTATCAAATTTGTCGCGCTACAACAAAAAAACATTATTTGTCCTGCCCATATAAATATCAGAAGGCACGCGTACAGTTAGGATTTAAACGATCATCCAAAATGGGTAAGATGGGCGGTCGTGATGCTCAGCTTCCCGGTTAAGGCTTGTCGTGTTCATAATCCGTTTTTATTCTTTTCTTCTTTTCAAACTGTTAATTTATACTTTGCTTTATCGAGTGAAAGCCCTCTTCTCGGTTCGAGGAGGTAGAATATATCAGTAATGGTTGATTTGGACCAAAGGAGCAGCAGTCCTCGCACTTCGTGTGGCGTGGATGGAGGATGCGAGTGAATGGCATTGGCTTTTTCAACTGCGGGAGTTGCACAGGTTCGAGTCCCACGAAGAGCAACAGCCGCAATCCCCACTCTTCTGAAGAAGAAATCTAGTTATAATAACAGGAATATTAGTATCAGGAAGTGCTCCACGACGCGTGGCGGATGGAGAGGCGTATGTAGATGTGGGACCTTAGAGTGGAGCGAGGGAAATGCCATGGTGGAGGAGGAGGTGTTCCAATTTATGGAGGTCTCGAACAAGCCGAATCATTTTCCCACGAAGCAGGAGCTGCTCGACGCCG
This sequence comes from Chamaecyparis obtusa, assembly GCA_027943335.1. Classification (NCBI taxonomy): domain Eukaryota; kingdom Viridiplantae; phylum Streptophyta; class Pinopsida; order Cupressales; family Cupressaceae; genus Chamaecyparis; species Chamaecyparis obtusa. Next base: position 758,663 of record BSBK01008083.1, on the reverse strand, counting down.
GCCGTTCCGATTTGGTTTCCAAGATTTTGGTGCAAGGCGGCTGGCTGGCCGCTGGCTGGGACCATCATGATTCCGAAACCCTCCACATCAGAAGCGATAATGGCGGAGCCGATGACCTGGACGACTGTAATGAAGATGCCCTTCCTGCGCTGGATAGCGATTCTGTCATGTAAATATTATTCGAGCTTTCATTTATTATTTCTTAGTAATGAAGTATCATCATCCCTAAATATCATTTCTGCTTCCATTTCTCAGTAACTAAATGTTACTCTTTAATCTTGTTGGTGACACTCCAGAGTATGAGGTCTGTGTATTGAAGGAATTGCTTTATTGTGACTTTTCAGATGCAATCATGCTGCACCTTTTAAAAAATCACGATTGAAGATGCTTTATATGTAAAAATTTAATACAAAATGGCACGTTTTAGCTCATTATAAATCTGAAAGATAATGTTCTGCTTAAATTTTTAATAAAAATGGCATTTTTCAGTTAAAAGGATAAGTCTCTGCCCGCAGGAAATCCACCCTTGAGAAAGAAGCTGCAATGGATAACTTTTAGCTTACCTTCTTGTACAACTCTAAGAAACAAGTAACCCTATATTAGGCTATTCAAGTTATTTTACCCCCGGTTTGATGAATGTTTTGCACGTTTTTAATGAGTTCAGCAAAACCGCGAACTTTCTGGCCACAATAGTTTCTATTTAGCTTGGCTGATGTAACACAACTAGTTTTTAACCCCCTCATTGGAAACATATATCACAACTATAAATCAAGCTTTAGTAGAGAAACTGCGAGTAAATGGTCCGAATCGTGATTTGGGCATGCGCTTACTCTTGGAACATGTATCATGACTTTAAGTTGAGCCTCGGCATGGAAAATGGGAACAAAGGTTTTGAAATTGGATTATGCATCCTTTCACTCATGGAACATGCATGACAACTATAAATTGGGCTCCAATAGAGGAACTAGGACGAAAGATTCTGAGTTGAGATTCAGGCAGCTCCAGTAGAAATTGGATACAAAGGATCTGAATTAAAATTTATGCACCCTCTCACTCTTGCAAACATTTATCAGAACTACAAAATGAGCTCCAGTAGAGAAACTTAGAATAAGAAGGTTTTGAATTTAGACTTATGCACCCTCTCAGTCTTGGAAACATGTATCCCAACTATAAATTTAGCTCCACTAGAGAAACTAGGAACACACATTTTTATTTGAGTTTTATGTGCCTTCTCAGTCTTGGAAACATGTAATCCAACAACAAAAATGATTTTCAGTAGTTAAATTGCAAACAAAGGTTTTGAATTGAGACTTATGCACCCTCTCACCCTTAGAAACATTTATCCCAACTATAAATCTAGCTCAGTTAGAGAAATCAGGGACAGACATACATTCTGAATTGAGTTTTATGCACCTTCTCACTCTTGGAAACATGTAATCACAACAATAAAAAAAAGTTGGAGTAGTGAAATTGCAGAAATAGTTTTGAATCGAGATTTACTTCCTTCTCATTCTTTGAAACATATATCACAAATGGAAATCAAGCTTAACTAGAAAGCCTACATACAAAGGTTTTGGTCAAGGTTTGTGGCTAGTTTATGTGGCCCACCATCAGCTGGTCACAAATAGCTTCCAAAAACAACCATTCAAACTTTTATTGCCAAATTTTCATCTTGAAGCTCAATTTATGGTGAATATGATTGTCAAAGCTTAAAGGCCCTAATATCACAGATTTAGACATTTGAAATTTATTTTATTGTTTTCATTTTTGAAACATGTAACTGGATACGTCACGTTCAATCCACTTGTTTTACCGTTTTTGTGTCATAGTGTATCAATATCTTGATACTATTTTGGGACCCCACATGCTATTTTTGTTGCTTGGACTCATATATAGTTCTCCTTCTTTTAGGATTCCCCAATTTTTATATTGAAATCTCACATCTTTTCATTTGTTTCTGTTTACCTGTTATATTTTACTTTCCTAATTGTGTTGAAATATATTTTGATTTTCAGAGATGTGAGTGCAGAGGATGTCTCTAACAAGCCTGAGAAAATTGCAAGTGAGGAAAGTGGCATTGCTGCGATCCTCAACGGGCTGGAGAGGGAAAGAAAACTATTTTACAGCGAAGCATCAGAAGCGAAAAGGGGGAACAGACACCAGCAATTCAGTGAGGACAAAGAATATGGGTGTGCTCTCCAGGAGAGGCAGCCTTCGGTGAGTTATGCTTGATTGAATTCCACCACTTGCTGCAGCCAAAATTCTGTGATGCTTGGTACTGATATTGAGTTTGTGTTTAGTATTTCTTCCTATTTACATTTGACAAACAACTAACTTTAATGAAGATGTTCCACACCAAGTAATTATTTCAAAATCTATGTTTAAGGGCAAGTCAGAATAGGTACCTTGTAAGTTTGGAAATGTGAGTGTTGGAAGCAGGGAAGAGTAAGCTAAGAAAGGGCATTGAAATTTGGGAATAGCAGTATTGGAAATTGGGAAAATTCTAGAAATTCTTGGAAAAGTTATAGGAAATTGTTGCAACAGTATATTCTAGTGGCTACATGGCAGGGTCATTCCAGAATTTACCCAGTAAGCGCAGTGGAAGTTTTTTAGGATCGGATATGAAACAATTGGGTTCTATTTTAACTCATTAAGTCATGTTTTATATCATGTTACAGTATGTGTATAGTACAGATTTGAGGAGAAGATGTTGTTTGGTGCATTTTTCTAATTTTGAACATTTTACATGGAAAGTTTGATAGGGCCAATTAGAAGGCAAAATTAATCATTCTGTTTGATGTTTTGGGCGAGGTTCAACTTTACATCAAAACAACTGTGATAGCCAAAGAGGCTTGGGCTTGCTTCAAGACTGTCTACAAAAAAAAAGAGAATTGGATCATGCATTTGCAGAGTCAATTACATTCCTTGAAAATTCAAAATGGTGAAAAACTGAGTTTTTTTTTAAAAGTTGCAGATTTGAGAACATCACTACAATTGTTAGGGAAAACTGTCAGATGACTCTCTTGTACCAATTGTCTTGAGAGCAATGGTCCCCACCTTTTTGTTTGTTTGTCACGTCTCAACGTGGCTAGCAGAAAGCCATTTTTTTTAGGAGTTGGGGAGTTTGCTTCAACAAGAAGAGGCAATTCATGATGAGATATAATGTTCTTTAAATAATCAGGCCCTTCCATCTCAGTAGAAGGGGAAAACTTGAAAGTTAGAGGGATTCATCATGTTCCTCAAAATCCAAATGAGACAACGCATTTGCACAAAATAAAGTTTTTGGGGGATGGGACACAATCTACAAAATGCTGGTATAATTCCTTTGGGAATAGTGAATCAAGTTAGCAAAAGCCCCAATAGTGTTCTTAGGGGGAACATACAAAAGAATCCCCATTGGTAGAAAAGCACATGAAGCAACAAGTCAATGCTATTTCAATAAGTGATTCTAATGAAAAAGATTTTTTGTATGCTACATAGACTTAGCCATTCACTTTTGAAAGTCTTCTTTGGTATGTTGATTCTAGTGCATCTAGACATATGATAGAAGACCAAGAGTAGTTCCATAATCTCACCCCATCAACTTCATATGGCAAGTTTCACTTGGTGATGATACATCCAATGAAGTAGAGGCTATTGGATATATTTCGTTACCACTCTAAAGTCACAAGTGTTGACTTATGAAGGTTTTGTATGTTCCACGACTCATGATGAATCTCTTATCTGCATATCAACTATAAAGTACAACTTGAAGGTTGCGTTTGATTGATATGATAGTGAGAAACCATCTTATTCAAGATAAGACTCTTGTGATTGTGAAATCATTGCTCATGCCTTAGGGATCTATACAATGTTTTAGTTGGTTTTGTCACCCATGAAGAGAAGGCCTTCAAATTCATCTACTACTCTTTAGCATAGAACACTTGGTCATCTTAGTTTGGGGTATTTTCTTGCATTGAGTAAATAAGACATGGTGCCAAGACATACCTCATGAATAAAATAATATCTCTTTACTCCAGTTGTCTTCCTAGAAAACAAATTGTGCTCCTTTTCCTACTACGAAAACATATTTGGTACATACTGATGCATGCGGACCTATGCACACCCAATCATAGTTGACGATTAGACCAAAAACATGCAGGTCTATTGTTTGACTACCAAAGATAAAACATTTAGAAAATTCAAATAATTTTGACCCCTTAAGAAAAAGGTTATATGGTCTCTCCCTTTAGGCCTTTAAAGTAATATTGTAATATTTAGCTTGTAATGGTCATTTAAGTCATTTCTGCTGTTTAGTTAGTTTAGTTAGCAACTTTCTATTTCTGTAAGCTAGTTAGTTGGTTTAATAACTTTCTATCCTGTCTTTAGTTCTTGATTGTTTTCATTATGGAAAGAAGTTGTAATCTCTTATATAAAGAGTATTCCCCTCCATTTAGTACACAACAACAATCAATTATCATTTCAAGGTCATTATCTTAGATTGAGGGTAAGGAATTTTCAAACTGCCTTCAACAACATGGGATCAAAAAGACAATCAACTACAACATACCCACGTCAACAAATATTAAAATAATGTAATGTTTCTTTAATGGTCATCTTAGTCGTCTTAGGTAGTTTCTATTTTCGTCTTTTAGTTTACGATTGTTTCTTTCAGAAACATCATCTTTGTAAATCTTTATAAGGAGCTTTTGTCTCCTTTGTTTAATATAACTTTGGTTTATCATAACATGGTATCAGAGCAGGTCAATAGGCTTCTTTAGGATTGACTAATTTTTTAAAAGAAAAATTCGTAGCCCTCTCTTCCTGGAATTTTTTTCCAAAAACTTTTAATTGTTTTTAAATGTAAAAATGACTTTGCATTTTTGAGGGTTTTTTGTGTCTAAGCAAGGCAGATTGTTTTGGAAAATTGTGTTGCCAACGTCTGTTGAAGCCCATGCTTGTTTGTTTTCATCTGTCGAGCACCATTTTTTACTAATTTTTGGCCCGTTCGACATGTTTCCATTAGCATTTGTGCATTGCGTTGAGTTTTTGAAGGCTTCATGGAGTGTTTCTTAGAAAAGGCGACAAGCTTTGGTTAATTTTTCGTGTTTTTCAAACACGTACAACCTTGCATTTGTGACCTCAAGGCCGAGACTTTCAAGCCCACGTTTTGCTTCTTTGTGTTTTTTGCAATTTGCATTTTAATACGCGATGTCTCTGCTCGGATTTTGAAGTCTACAACTGATGTAGCACAACACTCTCTGTTAACAATAACACTCAATCACAAGACAAATAAACACAACTTTGAAACCTTCAATATTTTTCCATTCATCACTAACTGCTTCTACAATTCGCTGCAAACTTTTAAGTAACCAAAAAAACCTAGAAAAACAAGAAATCCAAAAATTACCCTTTTTGGCAGTTTTTTCCTATAGTCATTTTTTGCCATTTTTGGTAATTTTTGAAACAACACCTAAAAAGCTGAGTTTTTCCCTAAACATGCCCTCGACTAAGTTAGAAAGAATTGCCAACTAATATCCGAGATTTAGATTATAAATTCGGATTTATTACAAAACAAAACTTTCTTAAAAGTAGAAAAAACACTAAAAGCTGATTTTGGAGCCTAGATGAAACTTTCAGCTCCCGAAAATGTGCTAAAACGGACCCCAATCGATCTGAGATCCATTGGCAAAACAAATGCCACCTCTTGAGGCACGTACCCGACAAAATTTCAGCAAAAACGCAGACCTGAGTCAAAAGTTATGACCTCCGGAAGTTTCTGTATTAGATTATGACCTATGGAAGGTCCTGCATCATTCTCCCCTTCTTTAAAGGAATGCAGCTCCTGCAAGTGGGTGTCTGTGAACTGCTGCAACTTTGTGGGGTCCAATTTCATCACTTCCCATTCTGAGATCCAAGTGCTATCTGTTGCTGGTAATCCCTCCCACTGAATCAAGTACCTATTGTAATGACCATTCCGGGTGACTGTAGACTGCCTGTGCAAGATGTGGGCAATCTTTTCCTTCTTTTTACTTGGAAGGTGGTGATGCCAATCCACCTCATCTGTACTGTCTGGCTCAGATAGTTCTCCATGAAATGCATATAAATCAGAAACATTAAAGACAGGAGAAATATCTAGGTCATCTGGTAGACAAACCTCATAAGCATTATCATTGATCTTCTTCAAAATTTGGCAAGGACCTATCTTTTTGTATTTCAGCTTATGATATGTGCCAGTGGGAAATCTTTCACGCCTCAAGTACACCATCACCAAATCACCTGCATTAAATATCTGTCTCCTACTGACATCTGCAGCAGCCTTATATCGCTCATTGCTATCCTGCAATTTACTCCTCACATCTTGTTGAAGTTGTTGAAGGTGTTCAGCAAATGCTTTACCATCATTGCTAATTCTATCTTGAACAGGGAGTTCTACAAGGTCCAAAACACCCTGAGGATTCTTACCATATACGATTTGGAAAGGAGATTTTCCAGTTGATCTGTTAACAGAACTGTTGTAAGCAAACTCTGCTTGAGGCAATGCCAAGTTCCACTGCTTGGGCTTTTCACCAACAATACACTGTAACAAGTTTCCCAAACTCCGATTGACTACCTCAGTTTGCCCATCAGTTTGGGGATGATAGGCACTGCTAAACTGCAACTGTGTTCCCATCTTCTACCATAAGGTCCTCCAGAAATGACTCAAAAACTTAGTATCCCTGTAAGAAGTGATAGTCTTTGGAATGCCATGGAGTCTAACAACTTATGAGAAAAACAAGTTGGCTATCCTTGTAGCATCATTAGTTTTTTTACAAGCAATAAAATGAGCCATCTTAGAGAATCTATCAACAACTACAAAGATAGAATTTGTACCTCGCTAGGTGTGGGGAAGCCCCAATACAAAATCCATACTCACAGCTATCCATGGCTCGATGGGTACAGGTAGAGGTGTATATAATCCTGTGTCTTGGGAGTGACCCTTAGCCACTTGACAGATTCTGCACCTTGCCACGTACTTAGTAATGTCCCTTTTCAGTTTTGGCTAGTAGTATTTGTCTTCAACCAAGGCTATTGTCTTGTCCTTCCCAAAGTGACCAGCCAAACCACCACTATGAAATTCTCGGATAATATTTTCCCTCATCGAACCAGCTGGTATACAAAGTTGTTTTCCTCTAAAGAGGTAACCATCCTGCATAAAGTATTCTCCTCTCATGTGATCTAAAAGATTAGTTCATGGTTCTTTAATCTGCTCTATAATTTCCCAAAAATCATCATCGACCTCATACAAAACTTTAATAGCATCAAAACCAATGACCTCTGTTTCCATTGTAGTTATGAGTGTAACATGCCGACTTAGGGCATCAACAACCCGATTCTGCTTTCCAGACTTATGCTTCAAAACAAAATTATACCCTTGCAAGAAAGACACCCATTTAGCATGCCTACTGTTCAATTTCTTTTGTGTGTTCACATATTTCAGGGCCAAATGATCTGTAAACAGTACAAATTCTTGTGGGACCAGATAATGCCTCCAATGCCTTAAGGCTTGAACAATAGCATAAAATTCTAAATCATAAGTAGAATAGTTCTTCCTCGCATCATTCAACTTTTCACTGAAAAAGGCTATGGGTTTACCTGTCTGGCTAAGAACAACACCTATCCCAACTTGGGAAGCATCACACTTTACTTCAAATACTTTATCAAAATTTGGAAGTGCCAATATAGGAGCTGCAGTTACCTTTTTCTTCAAGAATTGGAAACTCTGTTCAACATCTGTTGTCCATGTGAATTCCCTTCCTTTCGTACAATCTGTTATGGGTGCTACAATACTGCTAAAATTTCAAATGAACTTTCTATAGAAGGTTGCCAATCCACGAAAACTCCTTACCCCTGTTATGCTGGATGGACTAGGCCATTCTAGGATTGCCTTGACCTTTTCTGGGTCCTTCAGAAATGACGAAGCCCAAAAAAGTCAAACTATTTTGCATGAATCTGCACTTCTTTAAATTTGCACAAAGCTTCTCTTTCCTCAGTACACTCAGGATGATCCTCAAGTGTTGTAGGTGTTCTCCTTTGTGTTTGCTGTAAATTAGGATATCATCAAAATAAACTACAACAAACTTACCAATGTAGGGTCGTAAGACAGTATTCATCAATCTCATGAATGTACTTGGTGCATTAGAAAGCCCAAATGGCATAACCATCCATTCATACAAGCCATCCCTAGTCTTAAAAGCTGTCTTCCACTCATCTCCTTCACGAATCCAAATTTGGTGGTATCCACTTCGTAGATCAATCTTGCTGAAGTATTTGGCCCCTGCTAATTCATCCATCATATCTTCTATACGAGGAATAGGAAATCGATACTTGATAGTAATCTTATTAATTGCTCTGTTGTCAATACACATCCTCCATGTTCCATCCTTCTTCGGGGTCAACAATGCAGGCACAGCAGATGGGCTCATGCTTTCTCTAACCAGGCCTTTCTCAACTAGTTCTGTTACTTGTTTGTTGAGCTCTGCATGTTGTGTTGGGTTCAGTCGATAAGCTGCTTGATTAGGAAGAGTTGCTCCAGGAATTAGATCAATATGGTGTTGTATATCTCTTTTTGGTGGGAGTCCATCAGTGGTGCAGGAGCACCCTTCTAAGGGCTCCCACCATCCAATTTTGGTTGTGAGAAACACTTCTTCAATGAAGTTTGTAAGTAGAATAAGAGTTTTGGCTCACTTGTGTGTGAAGGCCTAAGTAGAGGTCTTGGTTTTTATGGTGTAACTTCGTACTTGGCTGTACAGTGACTCAGGGCAGGTTAGCATCCTGAGGTCACTTCTTTTCTAGGAGTTGTCTAAGTTTTAACATAGGGGTTAGGAGAGTTTACAATATCTAGGCATGTAAAAGACCTTAGAATGGTCTTAGGAATGGAGTGAGCAAAAAGTTGCTCGAGCAGGAAAAATTGCTCTCAAAGTTGCTAGCAACTTTTTATAAGTTGCTTAGCAACTTTTCTTATGTGAAGGCTAAACCTTACCAAGGAGGCTCCTAACCCTAACTAGGCTCTAATCCCGAGGAGAAGCCTATATTAGACATGAAAAACCCTAATTGAAGGGTTGGATATCATTTTGTGTACGGGCAATGTACGGAAGACCAGACTGTGCATGAAAAACCAATGTGTAACAGTCATTTTTATGGCTTGAAGTGTGGAATCAATGTGTTGCTTGTGATATCTTGTAATTGTGTGATTGTATTGTGTTTCATTTTACTTTGTTTACTAGCAGATTGGACTAGGTTTGATTGTTTTAGATTGTATATTCTTAGTTTTGTAAACCTGCCGGTCCACTGTTCAGTTTGAAGGGACTGATGAAGTAGGGCCTGTAGCTCCTATCCCCACCGTGGAAACACCATGGCACTTTGGGATAAGGTAGTACAGACCCTACCCTGTAAAACTATGCAAGCAGGGCCCAAGCTAACAGGTGCAAACAATTGTTTGAGGAAGCCCTAGGCGAGTTTATCAGAGCCCGGCTAGGAGCAAGCAGTAGTGTAGAAGCTCTTGTTGACAGAGGAATAAGTTTCAGAGGAAGCCCTTTGGAGGGAAGCAAGATACATGTATGAAGGTTCATTGTTGTGGAGGAGAGGTCTTGAACCAGTCTAGAAGTGGTGCTGCTGCAGACTTCAAGCACTGTGACCCTGAAAACCCCAAATAGCCCTTAAAACCCTCAGATTTGGTTCAGGCGTTGTACGGCCTGTTGGTGGCTTGAAACCCCAAAAATCCTTGAGGGGGATGCAAATAAGTTAGGGTTACTTCAGCAGTCTAGCCTTGGTACTATGAAGTGAAGGTGTCAAAGACCCTAGAAAATCGGAAGGAGGGCTAATTAGGCCTCTTCTTGTAGCCCTGATTTGCAAAGGAACTCCAAAATCGGGTGATGACCCAACCTTACTGATGCCTTGAAGTTGTGTCAAATATCCCAAAAACACGTTGGAACCCACAAAATTCACTGTTAGAGCTTGGGAAGGAGTTGGAAGCCTAAAAGACCCTTATGAGCCTATGTAAGGGATTGGTTGCTAGAGATCAAAGCTTGCAATGTTGGAAGATGAGATAGCTTAACTTGGTGGGCAGGTTAGGGCAGGTCAGGGGATCCTTGGATGAGTAAGGTATCCTATAGACCATTAGAGGTGTCAGAAGAACACTTGGATCCTAGAAAGGATCAGGGGCATAGACTAGCTAGTCTATCCTAACCTCCCCATCAATTAGGTAGCTCATTTGGAATAACATCAGCAAATTCTTCTAGTATCTTTACTGCATCATGTGGTATTATGTCTTCTTGTTCTTCTCCTCTTTTTACTATTAATGTGTAGCAACCTGTCACCTTCATTTCTTTGACAACATCCTTGGTAGACAACATGGTCTCATTCTTCCTTTCATCCTTAAGTGGTAAGAGAGTCACTTTAGAGCCATCCTTCCAGAAGGTATATGTATTTTTCTCTCCATCATGCATGATCTTCCTATCATACTGCCATGGCCTTCCCAACAAAATATGACAGGCATCCATAGGAATAACATCACACCATATCTCATCCTTATAGATTTTTCCTATAGTAAACCGAACCAAACATCTTTTATCAACAGTAACCTCATTTCCTTTCTTAAACCATGCAATACGATAAGGACGAGGATGTTACTCACATTGCAGATTTAGTTTCTCTACCATTTCCTTAGCTACCATATTCTCACAACTACCCCCATCAATAATAACCTGGCATACCTTTCCGCCTGAAGTGCATCTAGTTCTGAAGATGTTGGTTCGAAGCCACGAATCATCAAAGCTCTTTACAGGGACTTCTTCCTTCTCTGGAATGATCATCGATCTCCTCATCATGAGAGTTTCTCTCACGTCTGGTAGGACTTCTTTTTCTGTTCTTGCTTCTATGAATTCTGGCTGAACCAGATTCACTCTAGGCTGTCCTCCTTGGTTTCTTTCTGGCATGTTATAATTTGAACATTCAAAGGCTCTGTGTCCTTCTCCACACCTAAAACAAGTGAAAGGCCTTCTCTGATTTTCCTAGCCTCTTCCGCTTCCGTAGCCTCGTCCTCTTTGAAATCCCCTTCCTCTTTCTTGATTTGGAGGATCTTGCCTGGTGTCCATATTTTTTTCAAATCCTTGAAAAGAATCTCCCCGACCATTATTAGAACCTCCCCGAAATGGAGTTGAGGTACCCCTTCGACCACCTCTATTCCTCTGGATATATTGCCTATTCTGCTTTTCTTCAGCCTTTAGGGCTAATTGGTAGGCTTCCTCCATATTGCTGACACGATGCATGCTCAACTCATCTTGGATGGAGAATTTTAGGCCATTCATATATCTAGCAGCCACTTGCTCATTATTTTCTTGATGTTCTATGCGCATGGATAGTTTGTAGAATTCATTTGTATAGTCTTGCATTGAAGACAAGTTTTGTTTCAGATTTTGGAACCTGCGAAAGAGGGTTTGTGAATAATCCATGGGTAAGAATTTTTCTTTGAGCTTTTTCTCCATCTTGCTCCATGTCTTAACCTTTTCTTTTCCCTTTTTAGTTCGTTCCTTTTGGAGATGATCCCACCATATCATTGCATGTCCTTTTAATTTTGTGCTTGCAAACTTCATCTTCTTTTCTTCTGTCATAGGCTTCCATTCAAAAAATTTCCCCATCTCGTTTAGCCAATCTACTAATTCTTCTAGCTTAAGACTACCAGCATAGTCTGAAACATCAATCTTGATTGTTTCACTCCTTCCTTCCAAAGCCTTGAGAACTCTATCTTCATAGCTCATTTCTTCCAGCCTCTCTTCTGTATTTTCTTCATTTTGGTTTCCCTCTTCATCAGATTCATTTCCTGCTTGTATTCCTTGATTATCCATTCGCACATTGACTCGTTCAATCTGCCTCTGCATATCCATCATCAATCTTTGCATTGGCGTGACACCTCCTCTTCCTCTTCCTCTTCCTCTCCCAGCCATCTTCCTTCTCTAATACCAAATGATGTAGCACAACACTCTCTGTTAACAATAACACTCAATCACAAGACAAATAAACACAACTTTGAAACCTTCAATATTTTTCCATTCATCACTAACTGCTTCTACAATTCGCTGCAAACTCTTAAGTAACCAAAAAACCTAGGAAAACAAGAAATCCGAAAATTACCCTTTTTGACAATTTTTTCCCATAGTTGTTTTTTGCCATTTTTGGTAATTTTCGAAACAACACCTAAAAAGCTGAGTTTTTCCCTAAACATGCCCTCGACTAAGTTAGAAAGAATTGCCAACTAATATCCAAGATTTAGAAACATAAATTCGGATTTATTACAAAACAAAACTTTCTAAAAACTAGAGAAAAACTCTAAAAGCTGATTTCAAAGCCCTAGATGAAACTTTCAGCTCCCAAAAATGTCCTAAAACGGACCCCAATCAATCTAAGATCCATTGGCAAAACCAATGCCACCTCTTGAGGCATGCACCCGAAAATTTTCAACAAAAACCTAGACCTGAGTCAAAAGTTATGACCTCCGGAAGTTTTTGTATTAGATTATGACCTACGGAAGGTCCTGCATCAGCAACTGGCGCAATTTCATTGCATTTTGGTGGTTGTGACCCATTTTGGGTGGCTTTTTGTTCATGGGTTTCTGTTTTTTCTTACCCTGAATTCACTCTTTAGCGACAACTGTGCAAATTTGCAGGCCATTCTTTGATGGTGATTGGTTTTTCCAAACCTAGGGTTTGGATGTCTGCAAGTGCAAGTGAAGGATTTGTTTGGTGAGGGGTTTTTTAATTTTTTCCCTTAAAACAAGTTATTTGTTGGGTTTTAAATAATTTTTTCTCCTTTAAATTTTTTTTGGGTGGGTTTTAATAATTTTTTCCCGTTAAAAAAAATTTGTGGGTTTTAATAATTTTTTTCTTGAAAAGTTTTGGGAGGGTTTTATAATTTTTGTCCTTAAAAAATCATTGTGGGTTTTGTGCAATTTTTTGCCTTAAAAATAGTTTTGTAAAAGGGGGTTTAACGTTTTTCCTAAATGAAGTTTTGTATTCTGATCCATGTCTTTAGACTTTAGATTGGGTTTTGATTGATTTTTCTCCTCAAAAATCGTGTTCGGTTTTTTCGATTTTGTCCTCAAAAATTGTTTTTAGAAGTTTTTTATTGTTTTTTTCCAAAAAACCTAAGTCATCGGTTCGGGTTTAGATATGGGTTCGAATAATCAGTTCGCTGGTACGACAAAATTTTGAAATGGGGTTTGGGTTTGTTTGGGTTCGTTAGTACAAAAACATGTAAAAGTTTTTTTTTTATATATATATATATGTTTATGCAGCCTATAATCATGAATTAAGATTAGAATGTCACATAATATCATATAAACAACAAAAACACCATAAACTTGTAATCATAGCATCATGATCATACCACCATAGCATCATATACTTCGAGCTCAGCATCAAAATATCAAAATGTCAAATGATAAATCGTAACATCAAGCTCAAGTATCATTGTTTGAGTTTCAAATTCAGCTAATTGATTAATAATTTTTTTTTTCTTCTTCTTCTTCTTCTTCAATGGCATTAGTTGATTCACAAATAGTGCCAAGGCCCATTGAATCAGGGGCACCAACAACATTATTGCTGTCCAAGTCCTCCAATCCATCAATTGCCTGCTGAGAATTGGAAGCATTCAAGTTTGTATGCTCTGCATTTATATCTCACATCTTCGTCTCACCTTCTTTGTATTCATTCTGCCTATGGGAAAGGAGATGCAAGTTGGAATGGATATATACTAAGTTCTTTGATCTTTTTGATTGCAACCTATTGCGCTTTATTGAGTGCATGAAAGAATATGTGCTCCAATTTCTTTCTAATGTAGATGAACTAGCAACCTATGAAGACAAGACAAAGTAAACAATTAAAATAAAATTATTGAATTTATAAAATTACCAGCAACCTATGAAGACAAAGTAAATTAAAATTGTGATATAATTTTGATTGCAAGGTGTTAAATTTAGATCAAGAATGTATGGCTTTTAAATTTATCTTATATTAACTTAATATGTGTGATATATATAATCACAATATATTTATATATATATTTATGACAGATATATTAACAGATATAGTTAATTATATTATATTAAAATTCTGCACATTGAAGAAGAGAGACTGTATTGTTTTATGTATATACTTGCTCTCTTATTGAACAGAGAAAGAACTCTTATAAGGAAGACATGACAGTATAGACGGTCATGTCTCTTCATTCATAACCTTGCGTTGAAACCCATTGACTAACATTTGTTTAGCAAGTTAATTTATATTGATTAATCGGTATGCAGCACTCGATACAATCTAATGCAGTATGAAAATGGATCGGTAAGTATTAACCAATACACATCCTACATTAATGTGTAAGACCGATACAAATCGGTATTTAAAACAATGTTAATACTAACCCGTGATAAGAATCGGCATTATGCTGATTTCATTTATTTGGTTTAAAACCGATATCAATCGTTATGAGATTATATTATTTATTTTATCAACTATATAAAATATGCATTGTATATGTATATTGATATATAATAATATCATTATTATTATATATATCAATATGCATATATAATGTAGAATAATATTATTTCATATTGTATTATCTGAATGACAATATTATCAATTCAATGATATTTATTTAATTCAATATTATAAAGAGATAATATATATATATATATATATATATATATATATATATATATATATATATATATATATATATATATATATATATATATACTAGTAATGTCCATTATTATTATATATATATTAATATATTATTTATTTATTTTCTCATAATATTAAGATCATTTTATCCGATCGAAGCTATAAACATCAACACAAGGGGCTGCAACAATTGGAATCGTTGGCCATGGAGGGACCACCAACTATGAGCTTCGTTACTAAACCGATGAAGAAGAACATCATTACTTAGACCTCTTGCATTCACAAACTCTATGAACTCATTTGAAATCAAATCTCACATATCATCATCAAGAAAGAGTCTTTGGAATGCTGCCTTGTACCCATCAAACACTTCTAAGTCACTGTATGGTGGCAGTCTTCCCAATATACTAAGATATTGGTTGCTATAATATTTCGGTGTCAATGCATAGGCAAGCAAATGTAGAGGAGTTGTCATCTTGTTCCATCGTTCTACAACTATAGCTTGCAATTGTTTGAAGAAAGTCTCCTCAGGGTCTTGCTCTTTGTCATTTATGATTTTCTTCATCTTCTCAAGCATGGAGTCGATGCCATCGTACACCTCTCCAAGGCAAGGCCTATACATGTTAGTGTAGCGAAGCCAACTCATAATGGCCTCGGTGAAGCGAAGAAGATACTCTACATGTTTCCACCATGAATCATCTAGTATCCTTCTCTTAATTTTTGTTGCCCTCCTAGTGCTGCTTTACCTCCATATAGACCAATTGTTGCTGATCACCATATTGCAAAGTGCCACTTTCACTTTCACAAGTCATCTCAAGACGATTAAGTTTGATGCAAAACGGGTCTCAACAACTTGTAATAGAACTTGGAGCAAAAAAAATACAATTAAATAGAGACTAACTTTAAAAAAGAATACACATTACATAATAAAATTATGAAAATCAGAAAACGTAAAATATGAATTTTGATTTTTTTAAAATTAAATTACTACTTCAAGTTCACTTACCTTCAATAGATCCAGTCTTGAAAATAATCTGAAAATTCCTTGAGTCATCTGGTGGTTTGAGATGAACATCTAGATGTCCTTAGCCTCTTCATACACCTCTTTGATCTATCCAATTTTGTTCCCAATCTTTTGTGTAGCATAAGATTGAGCGGGTGGGCCGCACAAGGTGTCCAAAAGATATGCTATATCTCTCTTCAACCAACAAACCAACTGCTCTACAATTCTTTGCGCTGTCCGTTATGATTTGGACAATGTTTCTAGGTCCCACTGACTCCATAGATTTCAAAAACATTGCCCCTTTAGGGGACAACGCTATGACATTGATCAATGGATGATTTCTTGCATCTTTCCACCCATCTAAAACAATCGATACCCATGTCTCAATCTATGATTCCCTTACGGGTTTCAATGCATCCTCAACCTCCTTGACCTCTCTTTCCAACAAGCTGGTGTGCATTTTTTCATAACTGCGGCCCTCATACCCTCTTGGAGCTTTGTTGGCACTTTTCAACATCTTCTTTCAGTATGGGGAGCAAACAACACTTAAAGGCAATCCATTTGCATATATGCATCTTGCGATATCTTGGTTGACAATGTTCCAACTCTCATTTTGAAATGAAGTTTCCAAAGGTCCCTTTCTTTTGCGTGGAATGAGTGCTTGAATTTTAGTTTTAGGCTCAGTTGTGGTAGTATAAAAGGGGTGGTCTTTTATCACAATATTTGAAGATGGAGGCTGCATTCCCTTTGATTTTTTTACTGATCATATTTTGTCTACGTGCTTCTCTCTCCTCTACTTCTTCATGCTCTGTGAAATATTTTAATATTGTTTCATTTGGTATAGGTGCTCCTTTTTTTCCAGGGCATTTCAGGACTCCTCTTCCAAGGTATCCACACAAATGGCCTACCACCCAATAATATGAACTATTCCTTTCTACATCACACGTCGACATTTCCAACGGAATCCACCACCTTTTGGAAGGGGTCTTATAATATTAACATACTTTCATAAAAGGAGAATCAAAATTTGGATCTATTCTTTGTTGTTTATTATTGCTGACAGACGAAAAGGTAGATGCCATTGTAGTTTCTATGACAAGAAATTTTGTACATATTCAAAATAAAAACAAGAGAATGGGAAAAAAGGTAGATCTTATGGACAATGAAAGAGAAATGATTTTAAAAAAAAAAACTTAAACAAAAACAAAATCAAATGAAAAAAAAACTTGCCTCATTCACTCATTAGAGGCTTGCAAAGGTGTAGGAATGAGACATAAACGCTTGATGAAGATTCACAAATCAATCTTCCAACTCCTCTTTGCACAACCAAACTCTTGCTCAACCAACTATTTGCTCCACCTCAAGAGAAAACAATCTATTTGCACACCAAAATGAGATAAAAGCCAATATAAGTCATTTTAAATCCACTTTTTAGAGTTTTGGAGGTGAAATTTTAATGAAATTTGCAAAGAACTCAATGTTGAGCATCACTTTTGCACCTGGGTTCAACATTGCTTCAACCAAATACTTCATGTTTTGCCTGTGTTTGAATTGGGTTTGACTGGCGTCGAACCACATGTTGTGTTCATGGACCTTGTCCAAACCCACAGGTGTATTTGTGTTGGATTGAGACCCGGTTCGAACGGGACTTGGACCAGGCTCTTATATAGCCAAACTAGACTTCATAGCGAAAAAACGATGCTTTGTAAACTTGAGTTTTAGGGTTTGACAAATTTTTCCAAATAATTTGTGGTTTTTTGTAACTGTTCTTGATCGCACCTAGAGTTGCTAGGGCAATAGTCTATACAAGGGTTTGTCTATTTTTCCTCAAAATCGTGGTTTCAATTTCATCTCGGTGTCTCTGGCTACAGGGAGTAATACCTTTGTCAGGTTGGACGACTTCTTGGTAAGTAACATTTTGCAGATCCAAGGAGGGTCTCAACAACAACAAACTGTTCTAATGAGAAGGGGGCAACCTTCTTTGTATTTGTGACTAAAAGACATTCTATCTTTCGCAAGGTAGTTAGAATGATGACCTTTAAGGAAGGGTATTAAAATAATGTAATGTTTCTTTAATGGTCATCTTAGTCATCTTAGGTAGTTTCTATTTTTGTCTTTAGTTCACGATTGTTTCTTTTAGAAACATTGTCTTTGTAAATCTATATAAGGAGCTTTCGTCTCCTCTGTTTAATATAACTTTGATTTATTGTAACAACAAAATGGTGTTGCAAAGATATGATTGTGGAAATGGTATGGTGTATATTAAAGGGTGCATATTTGGTATGCACATTTTGGGTTGAATTGGTTCTAACAATTGAGTACTTGTTGAATTGGACACACACTGAAGTGAAAACATCACTCCCCAAGAAGCATGGATTGGGAAGAAGCTCTCCATTTCACATCTAAGAGAATTTGGGTTTAGTACTTTTATGTGCTCTCCTAAGCTACAAAGGAAAAAGTTGAATGTAAAACCTTTGAATTGTCTTTTTCTTAGATACAAGTCAAAGTCGAAGGGTTATTGGCTCTAGATCTAGCTACTCAAAAGTTGTGCATTGGTAGGGATGTTTTTAATGAGGAAATAGGTTGTAGTATGTCTTCCCCATCTTCACTTTTAAGCCACCAAACACCAAACAATATTGAAGTTGAAGATGGGGACCTTGAGGATGTTCATCGGGTAGAAGAATCTTGAAAAGAGGTTTTGTTTCCAATGGAACAATTCTTGCTCCTATCTCCTCAATTATTATTTCTCGTGGACAAAATACCTTTACTATTATACGACCATGAAGGATGCAAAGGCGGATGTTATTGTGGACATGTCTAATTGCAAGCAAAAGACTCACAACAAGTCTCATAAGGAAGTGACTTTGGCTCTTGTGTGCACATTCATTCAAAATTTAGAATAAAAAATAGTGAAGTAGGAACAAGTCAAAACCTTGGAAAGATGTAATGGATGCAAAACTTTAGACATTGATTAGAAATAACATTTGAGAACTAGTTGATATTTCACTAGGGAAGAAGGCTATTGGATGCACTTAGGTCTTCAAAATTAAATACTAAGTAGACACTAGCACTGACAATTACAAACTCCAGCTTGTGGCTAAGGGTTGTGCACAAAACCATGAAAAAACCTTTACTCCTATCACAAAGATCAAGGCTATCCAAATGGTTTTGGCAATGGCAGCACAATAGGGTTGGCAGGTTCATTAGATGAATGCCAAGAGTACCTTTATCAAGAGAGATCCTAAAGAAGAAGTCTATATGATTCAAATAGAGGGATATAATGCACCTAGGATGTAGTAGGCAGTAGTAGGAAGTGTATAGACTTATGAAATCTATCTGTGGTCTAAAACAATCTTCCAGCACCTATCAAGATTGATTAGTGTCTCCTCCAACATGGTTTTACTAGGAATCCGTGTGATCCAAATCTCTACCTCAAAGATATAGGGGGGAAGGAGATCATGGTTTTGATAGTATATGTTGATGATTTGGTTGTCATTGGGATTTCCTAACAAATGATTGCAACAAGAAAGGCTTATCTCAAATGGTCGTTTGATATGATAGACCTTGGGCTTTTGCATCATTGACTTCTTGTTGAAGTGTATGAAAAACAGAATCAGATATTTGTCTCTCAAAAGAAATATGAAAGATATTGATTGAGAAACTCAAGATGGAAGGTTGCAAGACATGTCAACACCCATGGAGATAGATGTGCAACTTTTCAAAGATCCATCACCTCAGGTGAATGCTACCGTTTATTGTTAGTTGTTGGATATCTCATTTATTTGGCATTCATCATGTGAGATATTAGCTATGATGTATTTAACTTTCAAGGTTTATCCAAAAACATAAGGTTTCACATTGGAAAGCAACAAAGTGAGTATTGACATACATTTGTGGCATGGTAGACTATGGCTTGGATATGAACATAATGCACCTTTTTCATCATAAGGATACATGGTTTCAAACTATATTGGATCTTTGGGTAGCTTCTGGCTTTGTTTTCATTTTGGGATTTGGTTTGATATTAGAGGGGAGTAAAAAGCAAACCATTGCTGCTTGCTCTTCCATTGAAGTAGAATATTGTGCTGTAGGTGGAGCTATATGTGAAGCAATATGGTTATGTAACATTTTGACAAGAATGGGTGTACTTGAGACCATGATTAAAAAGCCCGGTGAGTACTCGACAAGTTGTTGAATACTCGCAGATTTCAAAACTGTATAAGTAACTCGTCATCTAACTTTGTAGGTTCTTGGTAGACAAAAACTCACCTGTTTACTTGAGAAAACTTGTCATTTAACTTGCTAAAACTTGCAGGGTTTTAGGTGAGTTGGAAAAAATGCGATGCAGCTTGGAAAAGCAAAAATGTGGGCAAAACATAGATAAATGGATGACGCCATTAAACCACAGGTGATTTTCAAAGACAATCATCATAAATTCTTAATAGTTATCAATTAACAGCTAGCTATTGATCTAGTATTTATTGTTTGACTTTGCAGGATGATGTGATTTTGTAATCCATATATTTACAAGAATTAAATTACACTTCCTCTTGGTTTTTTCAACTCATTTGATACATTTTGTAATTGAATTTTGCAAAAAAAATGTGTTTTTATAAGAAATTTTAGTACTTTTTAAGTTGATGAGTTTTAGCCAGCTCAAAAATATTGGGCGAGTACTCTCTGAGTCTGATTTTGGGAACTATGCTTGAGACACTATACAATTTTGTTTTGCAACAAACAAGGAGTGTTGAAGCTTGTTCTTCAGCTAGTTTTTCATGAGTGCACTAAACACATTGACATCTAGTGCCACTGTATTTGTGAGCATGTGCAATAGCAGAATGTTTGACTCGAGCAATGTGTAGATATTTTTCACAAAATCTCGTTGATGTCAAATGCCAAATTTTAAGCTTTCAGGAGCTTCTTGCTTTCTCCTCTTGACAAAATGATGTAATAAGGGAGGGATTGTGTAAAGAGCCGTACTAGTTCTTTCAGAGTTTTTGATAAATGTTTGCCAAAATTTCTCAATTAGGACTTTGTTGTTTTATATACTTGCAAGCTATAACCATACATAAATGATTGACTATAACAGAATGGACCATTGCAAACAATAAATGTTCATTCACTTAGAATAGGTGGCTTTCACAAAACACTTGACGAGCTGCCCAGATATCCAACTTATAAGATCGTATTATTAGAAATTTGCAAGTAGGTAGTTGAAATCTAGATGATGATAGTCAGCAAGCATAAGTCCGATATTTCTTTCCCCGTCAAGATGGGAGAGTATCCCTGCACTAGCATCCAGAGTGCTAAATCTTAAGAACTCATGATGGCTCATTTAACCATGCACATGCCTTGAGATAGATTTGACTTAAATGAGAAAATTGGGCCTCTTATTGGAGCATTCTTTGTTCATGTGTCTATTGAGTATTTTTGAGTTGATTGTCTTGATGACTGTGAGGTAAGAATAAGAGATTATTGCTTGCAGGATGTCTCTTCTGTTAATCGATGGATGAGAAGTACCTTAAGACACAACATTAAGACAGTAAGGTTCTAGATCTGTCTTACAACAAGTATAAGATCTAGAATCAGCCGGTGGACATAATAGATTGGTCAATATTTGAAGTCCCTTCTATTGGAGAATAGAACAAAAGAAGTGCTTATTAGAACAAGGAAATGGTTAAGACTTATATCCTATTAACAATTTGCATCCACCATTACAAAAATCTACTCAACCTCATGTAGAGGCTTTTAAAGAGGAAAGCCCAAGGAGAATCTTTTGTTCCTGCTAAATAGAGACAGTTTAAGAAGAAAATGGAGACATCACAAGTGTATTTGTGGTGGATGAAGAAGAAGAATCTGTTGATGAAGAGTCTTTGGAAACAAGAGCACACACCAGGTCGTCTGCTATTGCTCAAGAAGGAACTAGGGCAACTACTTAGGTGTTACTCACCCTTCTTGTTCTTTCACCAACAGTCCAACTTCTAATTCTTTTTTCTTCATTACCATCAAATCCAATCTCTTCCTCCTTGCAAGTTGAGCAACTAGTTGAGGAAGAAATTATAGTAATGGAAGAGCAACAATGTGAATCTTCGTAGGAGATTCAAAACCTTGTTCAAGCCTCAAAGTGAGGTGAAAATAGGGATAATGCATCAACTTTTGAGGGTTCCTATACCCCAACTAAGCGAATTTCACCTTCATCTCCATCTCCAAGTCCAATCTCAGGAAGAATTCCCACTCCTCCAGTTCCTTTGACCAGTTTTCTTCATTCTCTCTAAGGATACCATCACCACCATCTAGAGATGAATGAAGTGAAAGTCCCTGGGATGCTAATATGCTAGTGTGGTTAAATATCACTATTCAGAAAAGATGGAAGTGCTACAGATTTGCAATTGAAGGTATTTGCAAGTTGATAGATCATAGAAGTGTTCCAGAGTTGATCAAAGAAAAAAAGAGCTAGAACACTATGTACAATTGTAGTAGATGCATAGTGAGACTGAGTTACACAAGTTGCAACTTTTGGTAGATAAAGATGAAGAAGATATGCAGCCGGAAGATTATCAATTCTTAACAATTTAACGAAGGCTTTAGATTATGGAAGTAGAATAAATTCTGTTACTAATTCAGTTTCTTCCTACCCTTGGTAGAATGGACAAGGACATCAAAACTGAAAGAGAACTCAAGGCTCAAATTAGTTAGTGAAAGGCCGTTGTGAACTATCTTATTAGCCCCATTGATGTAAGCTCACATGTGCCTACAATTTTAAAATCATTGGGTAAGAGCCATTAGGATGTTGTCAGTATGATTAGTGCTACAGATAGCTGGATGCATTCACTAAAAAGACAAGGAAGTAGACTCATTAGGGAGGCGATTTAGTTGTATCATAAAGTGAGTGATGACCTATGTTACCCGGGGACGCGTTTCCGGCCCTAAGCCCTGGGTTTTGGAAACCGTCCCCATTTTGGGGACTTGGGGATGGCCTGAAATGTTAACAAGCCGTCCCCACCCAGGGAGGAGAATCAGAAACGCGTCCCTCAAACTTTGGAAACGGTCAACGCGTTTCCAGCTGGTGTTGACCGTTTTGGGGACTGCGTAGCCATTTACTGTCCGTCCCGGGGACTGCTTGAAGTTTCCAATTTCAAAATAAAATTTAATTAAAAAAAAAACATTAATAAATGGCGATTTTTTGCCCATTCGTGGGCCCCAAGCGTTGGAAGTCATTAAAATAATAAAATATGTTGTTTAACATAACATATGTTGAAAGTTTATTTTTTTGGAAGTCATTACAAACTTAGCATCCAACTATGACTGAAAATTCAAACTTTTGTTCAACAAACCAGACCTGAAAATGATTGTAAATTAGACTTCTCTTTGATATTCATATCGCAGACCTGGAAATGACTGCCGCTGGGTTGAGGAATACTCAGATTGTTTCCAGCTTTGATAATGCTTTGATAGCAGCAATAAGTGCCCAAAAATATACTGTTGTAGCTGATTACTGCCCAAACAAGATGGCTGCTACCTGTCTAGGAACGATTTGGCACAATAAATTCAATTCGTCTCCAAAAACCACAAGCAAGGGCTCTAAATTCTAAACATATCGCCCAGCTATGGAAGATTGATTCGTTCAATATCCAGAAGTAGATTGATTCTCTCATTTGATTCATTTGATGTCATCCTATGTTCCCATTCTTAGATGATGTTTTGATTTGATGCTATGTTCTATGCTGATTTGATGAATGGAATTGATAATTTTAAATTATGTTGCTATGATGAATGTGATACTTTTTAACAGAAGAAAACTTTTGTTAGAGCAATTTCCTGGTCCGTTTCAGCTTCTGATCCAAACGAGTCGCACATACACCCTCGCACATACTCCTTTACGCTGAGGGCATCCTCGAAGAGCAGGAGATTTTGTTCTATTTGCTATTGGCTGTCTCGCGGTTCTAATAAGTTGTTGAATAGTCGGCACTTTGAATTCTATTTTCAATTAAGTGAATGGTTTAGGTGATTCTTAACCATAAGAGGATCTATAGATCTAACGTACTTTTATACGTACCTATAATAGTAGTAGGACTAGCCATTATTTCTTTTATTATAATGTCTATTTATAAAATTGAGGAAATCATGTAGTCTACACGTTACGATTATTAATATAATATGTGGACTATCTTTCAAATTCAAAAATATTCTTTTGTTACAATCAATATTCTAGCATTTTTTTCTCTTTCTTTAAACGACAAGAGTCTTTAAGATTCTTTCTTCTTTAAAAATGAGGAATTTAACAAATGAAATCAAAGAATAATTGAACAAATATGAAGTTATGGTAAGTGGCACTCGTCTGGGAAGCGAAATAGCAGTGTGAGCCATTTATCAAAGTGGTATAAAAAAATGATATATAATATATAAGATATATCATTTAATTAAAAAAAAGATAAAACTATATAAGCAAAAAGATGATCTATATAGGAAGGATAAGATCCTGATCTATAGTATCAAATTTAACAACTAAAATGGTAGAAAGAATATGATTCTATATATATAGAAGGGATAATATTCTTACCTATAGTATCAAATTTAACAAATAAAATAGTAGAAAGAATATGATTCTATATATAGGAGGGGGAAGATGATTATATATAGGAAGGAAAAAATTATGTCATATGTAATGAGCTTGAATTTAACAAGCATCCCTAAAGTTCCATATCTCGCGGATAATCTAGCGGATAAGAAAAAACAAAAACAAAAACAAAAAGAAGAACAACAACAAGAACAAGAAGAAGAACAAGAACAAGAAGAAGTCACATTCATCATAGCAACATAATTTAAAATTATCAATTCCATTCATCAAATCAGCATAGAACATAGCATCAAATCAAAACATCATCTAAGAATGGGAACATAGGATGACATCAAATGAATCAAATGAGAGAATCAATCTACTTCTGGATATTGAACGAATCAATCTTCCATAGCTGGGCGATATGAATATATATATATATATATATATATATATATATATATAGCCGTCCCCTCCTTTGGCAAAAAAAAAAAACGTCTCGGAAACCCGTTTCCCTGTCCCATAAACTCGGGGTAACATAGGTGATGACACTAGCGTAGTGGGTGAGTTGAAAAAAATGATTGATCAATAATTCATCCAATTGAAAAACCACTTGCCCTCTTGAAAAAACTGACTAGAGTATCAATGGAAGAGCTACAAGAAAAAAGCGTTACTAGGTGATAACCTGCAGGTGCACATAGAATGGCTCCATGCTACTAAACATAGAATGAAAATATTGAAGGTGTGCAAGTACAAATCAACCACTAAAAGGATGTTTCTATTGAGATCATGGCCAAGATAGAAAGGTTCATTGAGGCTATACCTTTTACTTTTTGGGAAGACCCTAACAAAGTTTTTTTCACTTGTTATTGTTAAGGATAGAACAAATAATTCTTCATAAATTCAATTTTTTTCACTTGTTCTTGGGGATTGTGAGGGGCAGTTCATCAAATAATTCTTCATAAAAATAGAACAATAATATGTGCTCAGGGATCTTGATAGAGCCTTCATGGCAATGCTTAAACTAGAAAACACACTGAACTGAATATATACTCCCACACGAACTTGCTTTGCACAATAAATAATATATCGTGGATAGAGGGAGCATCAATACTAAAAATAGAGAAGATAGAACCAAATACAAAGATCACGGGGGGATAATGATAATCAATGAAGCCATAATATATAGAGAAAACACCAACACAATAGCCAGTCAGTACACCTCATATGCGGAGCCAACATAAGGAATAAGAAACAAACAGTTTCTTGTAACGGTTCATCACTTTGAATACACGAAGAGATACTTTTATGAGCTGTCGCAGGAGTCTCTGTGATGACGTTGAGATACAACTCAGCTACACACGGGGCCACTTTTGATGACATGGAAGGAGTGCTAGCACACATTGACACATTACACATCCGATGGAGACTTAGATCACAATATAAACATATGAAAAATGAAATACCATGCTCGGCACCTCGAGAAAGAAGAACAACCAACAAGTAGAAATTTCTTTTGAAGCTACCAACTTCAATACTCCCTCTTAGCTAAGAAGAAATTTCTAGATACATTAGTCATGGAAGGGAGAGACAATTGAAGACAACCATAACCAATACAGTCCAACTTCACTCGAATATATCAGAGAAACTCGCTGCATATTATCAGAGGTGTGAAGGAGCTCTATCATAGCTACCTCATCTTTAACACTCCCTCTTAGCAAGAGAGAGATCATTCATATGACATAGCATGACCAAAGAAAAGATCAAATGAAATTATATTGAGTCAAGGTAAATATGCAATTGATATTTTGAAAAGATTTGGCATGTTAGAATGTAAATCTATGGTGACTTCTATGGAAGTAAATCTGAAAAAGTTACATGAGGATGCAACTACTTCAGATTTAATAGATCCTTCTATGTACATGCAATTAATTGGGTCCTTAATGTATATGTTATGCAATTAATACCTTGAGTCAGTTCATGTGTGAAACAAAGCAAATTCACCTTGTGGCAGCCAAACACATATTGAGATATGTCCATGGTACAGTGGGTTATGGCTTAAAATATTCATGTGTAGAGCTGAACTTGCAGGGGTTCTCTGATTTAGATTGGGCAGGGTGTGTGCCTTACAGGAAGAGCACTTCAGGGTGTTGTTTCAACCTAGGTTTAGCTATGATTTCCTCGTGTAGCAAGAAAAAGTCTTGTGTTGCACAAAGTACAAATGAAGCAAAATATGTTGTTTCAAGAGAAGCTGTGTGGTTTCGTAAATTGCTTGCAGATTTGTTTGGGCAGCCTATGGAACCTACAGTGATTATGTGTGACAACCAAAGCTGTGTGAAGCTTTCAGTTAATCCAGTTTTTCATGATAGAACCAAACATGTGGAAATTAAATATCATTACTTAAGAGATATGGTTCAACGGAAAGCAATTGAGCTCAAGTACATTTCTACAAAGGAGCAGACCGCAGACATTCTCACTAAGCCACTTCTGAGAGTGAAGTTCTGTTACTTTAGGGATAAGCTTGGTATCGTGGAGAATGATGCTCTTGCTGAGAGAGAGTCTTAGCTTTAGTGACTCTTTGCATATGTTAATGATTTCTTCTCTACAAGAGAAGTTCGAGGTGAAATCCCTTGTTAATGAGTTCTTCTCTGCAAGAGAAGTTTGAGGTGAAATCCTTTGTTAATGAATTCTTCTTTGCGAGAGAAGTTTGAGGTGAAATTCCTTGTTAACGAGTTCTTCTTTGCAAGAGAAGTTCGAGGTGAAATCCCTTGTTCCACCCTCTGGGAGTAGCTATGGTGGATCCGCCCTCTGGAAGTAGCCATGGTGGAAGTCATGTGTGTGACTCCATGACTTTATTTTATGTTTTTCTGATTCACCCTCTAGGAGTAGCTATGGTGAATATTGTTATGTTGAGATAACAATTTTATTAAAAAAAAAAATCTATGATAAGATTTTGTTGACATTTATTTTGGTTTCAGCTTCTTGCACTTGTCATGAGATGACACACTGAAGATCTCTCTCTTGCTAAGAGGGAGTGTTGATTTTATGTAGCAGTGATAGAGATCATGATAACTCTGATGATGCTTGGGTACTATTTTGTGATGCCTCGTCAAGTTTTGGTTTGTTGTTGTGTGCCTTATGCTGCTCTTGTGGTGTTCGCAACATTATATTATGAAAGTTTTATATATGATGAAGACTTCATTGTATCTTCCATATTTATGTTTGTGCATATTATATGTGGCTCGTATGCTTCATGGTGAAGATTTCTTCATATTATGTGGCGGTTTACATTGCCACGCGGGTCCTATCTTGGCGTCTATGTGGCGCTGATTGTGTTTTATATGTTAGCGGTTCTTCATTGAGGTGTAATATGCAGCATTGGGAGTTAATGTTGTGCCGGTTTGAATTTGTAGCATCACTAGTGTTGGGAGTTAATATCCGTGCTGTTTTGGATATGGAACGTTGTCTTTGTCATTATGGTGATCGCATTGGCTATGTGTCACTCATGACACTCATTATGAGTGTCGTTTGAGTTTCCCAGCGAAGAGGAGAGGATTGTAACAGCAAGCATATCGTCGGGTGTTACTTTTGATTCTGTCTCGTCGCGATTCCTATGGTCTATTCTGCATTCTCTTCAGTAGAGATTTTTTTTTCTTCTTGCATGGAGTATTATTGTTCTGTGTCCTTGTTTTTGGTTGTATTGAGCAGCAAGTAATTTGTGGGAGTAATTCATCAATATTACTGCAGTGATTAGATTTGATGCTCAGTGTGTGAGCTGATTTAAGAGGTCTTTCGCTGGATAATGTTTTGCTTGCAACATATTATATATATCTGTGTATTGTGTTCATTACTGCATTAATCTTTGTTGCTGATTATATATGATCATTGAGCATTTTTGGTGGCTAAGTTCTTTACAAGACTTATTGACTGTCAAGCTGAGACATCAATAAGTAGAAAGATTTTGTAATTGTTTTTGAACCTGAATAAAGGCATCATTAATTTTGTGGGCTGGGTTGTTTCCCTCGGAGAGGAGGGTTTTTCCCAGGATAACTTCTGGTGTCATCTATTGTTTTGAATTATTGCATTTCATTTGTTGCTAAGTTATATTTATGGTTCCTAAATTTAACAATTGTTAAGGTTTTTAGGATCGTTGCAAATGTAATAGCACTATCTAATTGTATGTATTTTCCAAATGCAACAATCTCTTGCATTTATATTGAGAATGAGCCAAGAAGAGACATGTCCCTTCATGGGACATGTCTATTCATTATTATGTAATTAATATAATGACAATTATGATTATATATATATATATATATATATATATATATATATATATAATATCTCTTGAGTATTATATTAATTTCTCTAATATTTACATAATATAATATATATATATATATATATCTCATATATACTAAATATATATATAAATATCTTCACTAGTATTGACTCATAGTGTTTATTCGACTGAAGCTACAAAACATCAACATTCCCTCTTAGCTAGGGAAGATAAACACAAGAATAAATATTACTTCAACGTAATTAATATGGATCACAAGAAATCCATCATTTGATATCACATTTGATATCTTGAGTATTGGCTTATCAGAATGTCAACACATGACATTCACCAAATACTCTAAGTATTGGCCTATCAGAACATCAACATATGATATTCACCAAGTACTCAATAAGGTACTGGCTTGCAGAATATCAACACATGATATTCACCAAATACCTATCATATATCTATACAAACAACTCATAGACCGTCAATTTAATGACATCTAACACTTAGTTGTTGATTTAATCCATCATGATCTGTTTCAACATTATAAATAATGTATATCATGATTTAAGTTATTGTAAGATCATCACCTTCCAATAACTTCTGCAAATACAAGTGATAATCATTTGGAAGTCGTCACTTCCTCATGATTTACACAGGGCCCAAAGGGCATTCATGATTCCTAGTCCTCTGACTATTATAGATTTTTGATCACTGGAGAATCCATCTCAGTATGGACTACTCCCTTTGAATCAATACGACTAAGATTATCAAAAGTTGATTTAACCATATCCTCTATCTGCTCCCTCTGAAGCTCAAGTTCTTGTATCAACCTCTTGTCTTCTTTTGAAATGTCAGACTCCCTCTGCATTTGGTCACAATCATCAATTCGTTTGCAAGCATTAAGTTCTTTCTCCCTTGAATGCAATTTTCTTGTGCTTCCATCTTGAAGATATGTCAGAGAGAGTACCAATAGCTTACTAAACTATCTCGACCGAAAATACCAATGATAGAAGCATACAAGATTTTACTAACCAATAGTATAGCATGAATTTCAAACTTAAAAAATTATGTGCATTAATAAAAAATGGAATACTTTTCTTTTATAAATTTCAAGTATTTCATTCTGTAAGGATAGCCCATATAGAAAATATCATGCAAATACACATAATGATGTCGCCGTTCTCGAACATTACCATAATTCTTCACATGACCCGTCTTGAATATCCAAAGGTTCTATACACTATGACAACCTTCAATCTTATCAAATCTCCCTTCAAGCGGTTAGACTTTTAAAGAAGGAACCTCACTCTTTTATAGATTTTGCGTAGACCCGTACACAATAGGTCATAACTTTTGAACTTGAGACTTTCTCGCCAATCGCTCCGGTGAGATTCTTTTAAATTTGTTTGTCACCAACATATCCAAAATTCAGCAAAATCCAACAATGTATTTGTGAGATATGGTCCTTGTATTGAGATTGTATTTTCTGAAGCAGTCACACATTCACCATCAACAAACTACTCTCTTACATTTGCAACTTGGCTTTGATACCATGTTAAGGTTTTTAGGATCGTTGCAAATGTAATAGCAGTATCTGATTGTATGTATTTTCCAAATGCAACGATCTCTTGCATTTATACTGAGAATGAGCCAAGAAGAGACATGTCCCTTCATTATTATGTAATTAATATAATGACAATTATAATTATATATATATCTATATATATATACATACATATGTACATATATAATATCTCTTGAGTATTATATTAATTTCTCTAATATTTACATTATATATATATATATATATATATATATATATATATATATTTAAGTATATATCTATACATCTCATATATACTATATATATATATATATATATACATATCTTCACTAGTATTGACTCAGTGTTTATTCGATTGAAGCTATAGAACATCAACAACAGTAATCTCATCAAATAGAAGCTACTATGTGTTAGAATAACTGAGAGGGGGGTGAATTAGTTAATCACTGTCCCAATACAAAATGTATAATCCAAAAACAAATACTTCAATTTCTGCTGCTCGGTAACTCAAAATACTTTTATTGTCTGTACATTTATCGATTATCAGTCTAAAACTTATAGCAGTTACCGATCAAATCAAATATGTAATATGTAAATATGACATCAAAACAAACATCACAATTAACACATAACACGAGATTTAACGTGGAAACCCTGTGAAGGGAAAAACCACCTGGGCCGGCAACCCAAAATATTCACTCTTTTGAAGTGAGGTCAGTGAAGACACAACCCTGTTAAAGGTTACAAACACACTGTTAGGTGTGACCTTGTTAGAGGATTTAAGACCAATCGTTATCGTCCAACCAGCAGTCACTCTGGGGTTGACAGGATAACAATGCTCATTCTATGAATGATACATAATAAGACTTTCTTAGTCCACTCGGTTAAGAGATTTGACTGTGTACAATGGTTAAATATGTAACAGTAGGTGATCTGACTTAATACAACTTCAATTGCAAATTATAGATCAATGTTCAGCTCATACAAATCTTTCTGATCAATGTAACATTTTTGATTCAACAATATATCAACTTACTGTTCGTCGGTAATCACTCTCTGTCGCTCGGTAATGCTCTGCAGTAGGGTTCTCCTTAACCAATATGATTAGAATGCATGAAAACTTGTTCACGCGATGATTTTACAGTTTCCTTCTCTTCCGGCATCACACTCATTGTGAAATCTTCAGTCTCTTATATAGACATGTAAACCGTTTTCATCTGCTCCATCAGATTTTGCCGCTTAATCATATTTGTTGATTTTGCCTCTTAAACATACCTCGGCACTTGTGTTAATAACACGTTTGATTCTTATCCTTTAGATCTTTCTTGAATTTTGTCAGCTGTCAATCTGTGTAACAAACATTATCTGTTACCTCGAATTCATACACTTGCCAGCTCATCAATCTTATCGGCTAAACTAATCATTTAGTTCATTCTGTTCTTCTCGGTTAACAAAGAAATGCGTCGGTGAACACAAGCTCGGTTTATACTGTGCTCGGTATACACTACACTCCGTCGGTGTATATTGAAATGCTTCATCAACCGACAACACTGCTTTATGTCTTTCAGCTCTTTTCCTCATCATAGATGAATGAAACATAATTAAGTCAATAACATGAAGTCATAGACTCGTCAACAAGTTACTTAGTATCTTCTTTATCCTCATCTGTCATATCCATCTTCCTCATGTAGATATTTCTGTTCTTCATCTCTTTCACTCATTTTCTACAGATGTATCAGTATAGTAACTTACAAGATAAGTGCTGTCAAACTTAGTTGACATCAATGACAACATAATACTGATTTAATCATATTACATATCTAATCAATCTACTCGATGATCTCAAATCACAGATCCTTCAATCAGGTTCTAAATCAGTTGTAGTTCATCAATCTCTCCCTTTGGCATTGATGGAAACTCAAGAAATATGAAATATGCCATACACATACTAAACATGTATTCTACAACTCTGTGAACAAATGCTGTGCAAGCTCTCCCTAGCTTAATATGTTTAATCACTACGTTACTCAACAACATTACAACATACAACTTTGTCAATCTGCAAATATGATCTTTTAGGTCTCCTGTTCCTGCTTCTGTTCTCAGTAACTGATCTTCAATGCTCTCCCTTTCTTCAATTTGTCTCTCCTCTCTCCCTCAGATAGTTCTCATCGGTGTATATTGTTTCATGTGTTTCATATTGTTTATCTCTCCCTTTGACAACAATGCTAAAGAAACAAATAAACAAACAGCTCTTCAGTAGCCAAGTAAATCTCTATTGTCAGGTGCATACTCTGTATCTCTGTATACTGATATGCCAATTTGTTCTAGCACCTTTCATAATCTTAGACATGATCCAAAGTGTGAACTATGCTGCATCAACATGAATGATCTTCTGATAAGATTAGGTTGATGCAACATCTGAATCACCTTAGTGACCGGTAGACAGGGGACAGACCCCAAGTCTAGTCCTCAAGTACTCAAATGTGTCTTTCGGTAGAGCTTTTGTAAATATATCTGCTAGTTGTTCTTTTGATGTAACAAACTCTAGCTTAACTTGCTTCTCCTGTACTTGTTCTCTCAAGTAGTGATACTTTATTGATATATGCTTTGTTTTAGAGTGCATCACTGGATTCTTTGAAATGTTTATTGCACTGGTGTTATCATAGTATATAATCACCGGCTCAGTGATTATCTCATTCATACCTTCCAGAACTTGTTTAATATATGCAATGTTTGAACAGTTTGTAGCAGCAACAACATACTTTGCTTAGACTGTAGACTAAGAAATGCAAGCCTGCTTCTTACTTGTCCAGGTAACAAATCTTTCACCAAAGAAGAATGCTCCTCCGGTGGTGCTTTTTTTGTCATCCACATTTCCAGCCCAATCAGCGTCGGCATAGACTCTGAGTTCAAACTTGCCTTCCTTAGGATACCATAATCCATAATCCTCTGTTTTCTTCAGGTATCTTAAGATTCTTTTAGTAGCAATCATGTGTAATTCTCTAGGATTAGCAGAAAATCTAGCAACTATTCCCACAGCATGTGCTATGTCTGGTCTACTATGAACTACATACATTAGCTTACCAATCATTGATCGGTACAGTGTCTGGTTTACCTCTGTAGTTTCATCTTCCTTAGTCAGTTTACATCTAGTAGCCATCGGTGTTCCGACAAGTTTAACATCTTCCATGCCAAATGTTTTCAATACTTCCTTTATGTGTTTGGATTGTGTGATGAATATCCCATCACTTTGGTGAATCACTTGTAGTCCAAGAAAGAACTTAATCTCTCCGAACATAGACATTTCAAATTCATTCCTCATATCATCAGCAAAGGCTTTACATATTTGATCTTGACCTCCAAATATGATATCATCCACAAATATCTCAGCAATAAGAATTGTATCATCAGTATCTCCTTTCATATACAGATTGTTGTTCTCACTTGTTCTTAGAAATCCTATACTTAACAAATAAGTATGCAGCCTCTCATACCAGGCTCTTTGTGCTTGCTTCAAACCATATAAAGCTTTATGTAGTCTACATACCATATCTTTCTTTTCTGGATCAACGCACCCTTCAGGTTGTTCTATGTAGACTTCTTCTTCAAGTATTCCATTCGGAAACGCTGACTTGACATCCATTTGATATACTTTGAATTTCTTGTGTGCAGCATATGCAAGTAGCATTCTGACTCCTTCCAATCTAGCAACAGGTGCAAAGGTTTCACCATAGTCTATGCCTTCCTCCTGTGCATATCCTTTGCATACCAATCTAGCTTTATTTTTTGTCACTTCTCCATTCTCATTCTGCTTGTTCCTGAATATCCACTTAGTACCGATAACATTTTTATCTTTAGGTCGGGGTACTAAAGTCCAGATTTTGTTCTTCTCTATCTGTTCTATTTCTTCCTTCATTGCATTAACCCATTCATCTTTCTCTAATGCAACTTTCACATTTTTCGGCTCATAATCACAAACTAGACATGTACCTTGTCTTACTTTGCTCCTTGTTTGCATGCCAGCTTGTTTGTCTCCAATGATTTGTGATTCAGGATGGTGTCTTTTGACGAAACTTGCTAGTATCCTATCTCTCCTTTCCTGTTCATCCTATGCAGGTTCATTTGCTTGCTCGGTAGGGCCATTCTGCTCGTCGGTTTCTCTTTCCTGTTGTTCGGTATTGTTTTCCTGCCGATCGGTTATCACAGAGTGCGGCTTCAGTACATACTCTGGTTGTTCAATGTAAGTGAATCTACCGTAGTCTTCCGGTTCCTTTGTACTTTCCTCTGTGTTCTTTTTATCAAACTTATCAACTCGGACGTTAGTGCTTTCAATCATTTTATTATTAGTTTTATTCAGACATTTATATGCTTTGCTTTTACTGGAATATCCTAGAAATATCCCTTCATCACCTTTTGAATCAAATTTACCATTTCTCTCATCTTTCAGAATAAAACATTTGCCTCCAAAAATTCTGAAATAACTTACAGTAGGTTTGTGTCCAAACCACAACTCATAGGGTGTCTTGTTGGTGTCCTTCAGTTGAACTCGGTTAAGCACATAAACTGCTGTACTGACAGCTTCCCTCCAATATGTCTGAGCAATATTCTTTTGCAGCATCAATGTTCTAGCACAGTTAACTATTGACCTGTTCCTTCTTTCAGCAATCCCATTTTGCTGAGGTGTTCTCGGTGCAGAGACCTGTCTTTTAATACCATGCTCATTACAAAAATTAGTAAATTCATTAGAGATAAATTCACCTCCTCTATCAGATCTTAGGCATTTCAGTTCCTTACCAGTCTCTTTTTCTACCTTAGCCTTATACCACTTAACATCTTAAATGCTTCAAATTTTTCTTTTAAGAACATAATAGTCATCAATCTAATATAGTCATCAACAAAAAGAATAAAGTATTTATCACTATAATAACTCTGAGTTCTTATAGGACCACATAGGTCGGTATGAACCAACTCAAGTATCTTCTTTGTTGAGTAATCCTTACTTTTGAAACTAGATTTAGTCATTTTCCCTTTCTGACATTCATGACATATAACATGATCCGGTTTTGACAAGTTAAGCAGCCCTCTAACTCTTTTCCTTTTACTGATCTTAATCATGTTATCAAAGTTCACATGACATAACCTTTTATGCCACAACCAAGCATCTTCATTTTTCATCATCAAGCAAGAAGACTCATCAGTATCAAGATAAAATAGATTACCTCTTGATTGTGCTCCAGTTCCAACTAGTCTTCCTCAATCATCAAAGATTTTCACTTTCTTACTCTCAAAAGCAACTCGGTGACCTGAATTATTCAGCTGTGCCACACTTAACAAGTTATAGTTCAATCCATCTACCCAATAAGCATTATCACATTTTATCATATCATTTATCATCAAGGTTCCTTTACCTCTTACCATACAGGGTGTGTCATTACCCATCTTAACTGATCCTCCATTGTATTCTTCAAGCTAATCAAACTTCTCCTCATCACCAGTCATGTGATGTGTACAGCCACTGTTTATGATCCATGTCTCATTCTTGTTAACTTTAGAGATCAGTGCTGTTTCTTCATGTTTTTCTTCTTCTTCCTCCGAGTCATCTTTCATAGCAACAAATACAACTTCTACATCATCATCAGAATCAAATTTAGATTCATTATCCTCAGCTATGAAACATACCTTTTTCCCTTTGTCATTGCTGTCTCGGTTATCTCTGTTGTGTCGGTAGCCTCTGTTGAATCTTCTCCCATAGCTTCCTTTAGATCGGTCTTTGGTTTTATCATCATCTTTCTTATGTGGACATCTAGCAGCGATGTGGCCAACCTCTTTACAATTAAAGCATGCCAAAGGTAGCTTACCTCTATACCTTCCTTTTCCTTTGGGTAATCTTTTGGCCATAAGAGCTTCAAGTTCATCAAGCTCATCATCGATATTACTGTCACTATCATTTTTATTATTCTTGCTAGACTTACTAATCTTCAGAGAAGACATGAAAGCGGATTCCATAGATGGTACAACACTGTTATCAAAGTTATTTAACTCAAAGGTTGTAAGTTTACCAATCAGATTGTCAAGTGTAAGTACATTAGCAGATGCAGACCTTGTCTCATGAATAACATATATTCTGATTGCGTAAACCGGCAATAAGGTTCTGAGTACTTTGCTTACAACAGTTTCTTCACTAATGACTCCATCAGATGCCCTAATAGCATGTACTACCTCTTTCAGTCTATTTGTATATTGCATAATATTCTCACCTTCTTTCATCTTCATATCATCAAATCTGCCTCTTAAGCTCTCTGCTCTGGCTCTTTTAACATGCACATCTCCACTGTAAACTTGAGAAAGTTTATCCCACATGGCTTTTGCAGTAGTGCAACTTTTGATATCTTCAAATTCGGCATCGGTGCAGGCAGCAGCAAGTTCCATCATAGTAACATTGTGTTCATGCCTATCAAGTGTCAGGGGACCTGGTGTCAGTTCTATATAGCCATTCTCCATCAATTCTAGTGCAGCATTCCCAATTCTAGATATGTGCAACTTCATCCGGCTCTGCCATACTGCGAAGTTCTCTTTGTTCAGCTTTGGCACTTCCCTCTTATACATTTTGAAATCTTTTTACTGAAGTCCTTAAAACTCTGTTCAAAGCAACCAACGCTCTGATATCAATTGTTATAATAACTGAGAGGGGGGTGAATCAGTTAATCACTATCCCAATACAAAATGTATAATCCAAAAACAAATACTTCAATTTCTGCTGCTCGGTAATTCAAAATACTTTTACTGTCTATACATTTACCGATTATCAGTCTAAAACTTATAGCAGTTACCGATCAAATCAAATATGTAATATGTAAATATGACATCAAAACAAACATCACCATCAACACATAACACAATAGATTTAACGTGGAAACTCTGTGAAGGGAAAAACCACTTGGGACCGGCAACCCAAAATATTCACTCTTCTGAAGTGAGGTCTGTGAAGACCCAACTCTGTTAAAGGTTACAAACACACTGTTAGGTGTGACCTTGTTAGAGGATTTAAGACCAACCGTTATCGTCCAACCAGCAGTCACTCTGGGGTTGATAGGATAACAATGCTCATTCTATGAATGATACATAATAAGACTTTCTTAGTACACTCGGTTAAGAGATTTGACTGTGTACAATGGTTAAATATGTAACAGTAGGTGATCTGACTTAATACAACTTCAATTGCAAATTACAGATCAATGTTCAGCTCATACAAATCTTTCTGATCAATGTAACATTTCTGATTCAACAATATATCAACTTACTGTCCGTCGGTAATCACTCTTTGTCGCTCAGTAATGCTCTGCAGTAGGGTTCTCCTTAACTAGTATGATCAGAATGCATGAAAACTTGTTCACGCGATGATTCTGTAGTTTCCTTCTCTTTCGGCATCACACTCATTGTGAAATCTTCAGTCTCTTATATAGACATGTAAACTGTTTTCATCTGCTCCATCAAATTTTGCCGCTTTATCATATTCGTTGATTTTGCCTCTTAAACATACCTCGGCACTTGTGTCAATAATGCATTTGATTCTCATCCTTTAGATCTTTCTTGAATTTTGTCAGCCGTTGATCTATGTAACAAACATTATCTGTTACCTCGAATTCATACACTTGCCAGCTCATCAATCTTATCGGCTAAACTAATCATTTAGCTCATTCTGTTCTTCTCGGTTAACAAAGAAATGCGTCGGTGAACACAAGCTCGGTTTATATTGTGCTCGGTATACACTACACTCCGTCGGTGTATACTGAAATGCTTCATCAACTGACAACACTGCTTTGAGTCTTTCAGCTCTTTTCCTCATCATAGATGAATGAAACATAATTAAGTCAATAACATGAAGTCATAGACTCATCAACAAGTTACTCTATCTTCTTTATCCTCATCTGTCATATCCATCTTCCTCATGTAGATATTTCTGTTCTTCATCTCTTTCACTCATTTTCTACAGATGTATCGGTATAGTAACTTACAAGATAAGTGCTGTCAAACTTAGTTGACATCAATGACAACATAATACTGATTTAATCATATTACATATCTAATCAATCTGCTCGGTGATTTCAAATCATAGATCCTTCAATCAGGTTCTAAATCAGTTGTAGTTCATCACTATGATGACGTACATAAGTCTACATCGATCATGTATGTATAGACACAAATTTTAGTTGAAGGATTAAACACATCAAATGTATACATATGGTGAAATGTACCCAAATGGATTATGAAATCCATAGCATCAAAAGTTCCAAACAAATATCAAAAGCTAGAAGTCTATGGCTTAGAGGAGCCTATATCACTCGGTCCTCGACCCTCTTGTATGTGCATAGACAGGTCCTGGATGATGATGCAGCCATGGTATTTGCTTATATCTCATCAACATCCAAGGGGTCTCCTCATGCTTTGTTGTCCTCCGCCATGGCTACTACCTTTGACTCTTGATCTGCTCAATCAACCCATGCCAAGTCATCATCACTAAAGACAAAATCATCAACCTCAGTGATCCACTATGATTGTGGATCAACCTCCTCTAAAGTGATAGGAGACAAGTCAATGTTATGGTAAATCGATGTTATGAAAAGATGTATAACAATATAAGACATAAAGATGTAAAACAATATAATAGTAAATTAGAATTACTAAATACCAGTGTTCCACAGGGATGCGTCCCCTACCCAATTTCCCCCGCTCCCGTCTCGGGGATAGTACGGGGACGAGAATTTCCCG
Organism: Chamaecyparis obtusa; assembly: GCA_027943335.1. NCBI lineage: Eukaryota > Viridiplantae > Streptophyta > Pinopsida > Cupressales > Cupressaceae > Chamaecyparis > Chamaecyparis obtusa. The sequence continues at coordinate 719,774 of BSBK01008083.1, read as the reverse complement.
TCCCCAATGACATTCCAAAAATGTAAAAAAAGGAAATGTCTCAGAAACGGCATTTCACGCAAAATAGGGGACTTGGGGACGTCGTTAGGTACCAGGGACTACCTAGCCGTCCCTGGTACCTAACAGCATCTCCTTTTTTCCAGCCAAAAAAACCATCCACTGTTTTGGAAAAAGTCACTTTTTTTAAATTTTTAATTGCTGGGCAGGCCCCACTCGGGTAGAAATAGCAAATTAAAAACTATGGAGCCCTATTTCGAGGCTAAAAAGTTAAAATTTTCTTCATTTCTTCATTTCAACTATTCTTGGCAAGAAAAAAAGAGAGCAGTAGCAAAAAAGTTTTCATTTTTGAGTTGCAAGAGGAGGGTTTTCAATTTTGTTAATGTGCTATGTATTCAACTTCTAAAATTTCTATGGAGAATGATTTATCAATGTCATGATATGCATATTTGAATTCTCTCAAAATATATAGAAATTCCCCTATTTTCTAATAGTCGTCCCCTGACGTCCCGTTCCCTAAAATTTGGCTTTGAACTGTACTCGTACTGGAAGCACGTCCCCGTCCCGGAAACTCCGTGGAACATAGCTAAATGCTTGAACAGAAAGTGGAACATTGAGCATTGAACAATAAAATTTTAAATACTCGAATTAGCAAATGGAAGAGTTCGATAGTCTATTATATAATAGATATCAAAAGTATGAGTATCTCATCGTAAAGATGATTACATTGAGTAGCATGATATGGTATCAAAACAAGTACAAACTACAAAATCAAAATGCCAAGGCCCAAAATGTAGTGAAGGAGGCCTCTAATCATCCCTCGGGAGGTCGGCAGTCTCATCATCATCGGAACTATCAGACTCTCCAAGGTCAAGAGCCGTGAAAGGAACACCAACCAGCCCTGCATCTGAAGCATCCTCATCCTCATCAATCTGTGATGGCTCCTCTAGCTCTACATCCCATCGTGCTGCTGGGCTCTCCTTGTACACGTGTCTTGTGATCAGTGATACGCAAGACACTATATACAACCACTAGCTTCTCTGCTCTCTAAGAGGTAAGTCTCTTCTTCTTAAGAGAGTGGATGAAGCTATAAGTAGACCAGTTCCTCTCAGAAGCTGAAGAACTAGATACTTGAGATAACAATGAATCAAATGACTAGTGTGAGAAAAGTTGAAAACTCTTAAGTTCCCTTAAAGTTAAAAACTTAAAAACTTAAAACATTTCTTGAATACATAGTAAATAGGTTCTAAAGTTGAAGAACTAGAAACTTGAGACAGCAAACAAATGGTTAGTGTGGTAGTTGTTGATTTCGGTCCATGACAATTCCCACCACAAAATTGGATCCTCCTCTGCCATAGTTTTTGTCCGCCTTTGTCGTAGTCGTATAACCCCTAAGAGTAGAAAATCTGGTTCACTCAGTGCGAACCTTCCCAACAGTCTCAAAGTTATACATCCTATCAATGCACTTGAAGAACCCTTCCTTCACTTGAAGAACCCTTCCTTCACTTCAAATTATTGGAAAATAGAAGATGCTAGTTATGAAAAGACGTATAAGACATAAAGATGATTAGAATGAGTAGCATGATATGAATCACCTCATCATCCTTAAGTGGTGTAACTCTACCAGGCCTAGGCATGTAGCACTTTGGATTCAATGCATAAGCAACCATGTGTAAGCGAGTGTTTAGACTATCCCATTTGCGCTGAATAATAGGCCGAATGTGCTGATTGTAGGAGGCTAAAGTGGGGTCCCTCTCTTGCACAATTGCCCTCATTTGGCAAAGTATAGAATCAATGCACTTGTACACCTCTCCAAGGCTAGGTGCATCCCCATCTCCATATTTGATGACTTGGAAAATTGGACTGATGATAAAGACTGTATTTTGCATCACTCCAAAATACATCACTTTCACTATCTGTTTCACCCTCCTCCCCTGCTCTGTCTTGGACCCATCTTATCGATTCCACTCATTCGTCATAACCATGAGTTGCTATGGCTCCTGCAACTCAAGCATTCTCTCCAAAAGAATGAAATAAGATGCATATCTGGTCTCAATTAGTTTCAAGAACTCCTTCACGAAGCTCTTAAAGAGTGCATGTGAAGTGTGGTGGTTGTAGATATATATCTCTAGCATCACTGACCACTCCCTTAATCTAGTCAATCTTCCCCATGTCCTTGAGTGCATTGTTCATGGCATGCATACAACATGGAGTCCACCAAATACGTCTATAAGCTACCTTAATAAGCCTCCCTACAACTTTACACACAGGTGCTACATCTGTCACTACTTGGACCACATTTTGTGGCCCAATCTCCTCAATAGCTTTCCGAAGGATGTCAAACTGAAAATCAGCATCCTTTCGATGCCCTGAACAATCAATTTCCTTAAGAAAGAATGGGCCCTTTGTGCATGTAACTATGATATTGATGAGTGGACAGTTCCTAATGTCCGTCCACCCATCCTTAATAATGCTGCATCCAGACTCCTCCCAAATTGCCCTCATGGTCTCCATCGCTGTACCGATCTTGGCATACTCTTAATCCAAGATTGTGGTCCTCAATTTGTGCTCACCTAGTGACACAAATGATGGTCCTCCCCCCTTCACTATTTGCATCATCTCCTTATAATAAGGAGATCAAGCTACATGAAGTGGTATGCCATTGGAAAAAAAGAATCTGCTAATGGATTCCTCTATCTACTCTTTCAAACGCGCATTAAACAAATTTGCTATGCGGCTACTTTCAGTTGTTGCCTTCCGTTTCCCCTTGCTCGGTTGTGCTTCAGCCATAACACTATAAGTGGAAAAAGGTCCCGAGGATGCTCCTGCCAATGATGTTTCTTTCTGCTGCGATCTAGGAGTAGGAATACGTGGCTGCCTCTATATTTGTTGCTCATGCAACTGTTGAATACTCTTAATCTATTGCCTACTAGATAAGGTAGCAGGCATTTCAATTCCCAAGTCATTTGGAACACCCCGCAGCTTGTTGAATTCAATCCTATAATGTAGATTTTTAGTCTCCTTAAAAAATTCACATGCTCCCACACTTTTTCCTGACCAAAAGAGGAAGTGTGCATTCACTCTAGTGATGCTACCAAACCATTCTGTACCACAAATGTTGCATTTCCACTACCTTGTGCCACCACCTAATTGTGTTGGGGCTGTTATCCTCGTTGCAAACTGTCGAAGAGGAGATTTAGGATCATAAGCATCCCTGGCCCACTTTGTCAAAAGTGTGGAGGGGCAAATTAGTAGATGGTCGACCAGGGGGCCAACTATCTATAGATTGGGATTCAGTTTTCTCACCCCTCTCATTGGTGTCATCATCATGCTCAGGTTTGTAATTTGATTGGCTACCAGTGCCACTATGAGAATGAGTTTCCAATTCCATCTCATCATCACTTGTTTCATGATTGTGGGAGCTCATTTTGAGACTGCATTTTGATTTTACCAAATGAAAAAAAATATCAATAAATACATGGTTTCAGCCTATGCCCTACTTTAAATTTTTAAAATTTTAAATTAAACAACAAGAATTTAAAAAATGAAGCAACAAGAATCTACTTCAATCTAGAAATGAAATAACAATAACAAAATGAAGCAACAAGAAATGAAAAAGTAAACTAAAAATTAAAACAATGAACATTCATTTGAAAATCAGAAAATAAAATAAAAAATCAATTAGAAACCCGACATTTTGCTTGAAAAATCTCTTCAACAAGGTGAAACAACACATGCAAGAACGTGCAACTCACAAAAAGCACATACAAGCAACATGCAACCCTTGAAAATCAGAGACTTTTGCTCAAACCATGAAATCGCGCAATCAAATCCCTCAACTAGGCTTGCGATTTTCAGCAAAAATATTCAAACACAAATCACAAAATTTCTATAAAATACTTCCAACAATTTTTATTTGAAAAAATTTGTAGAAAAAAAATTCCAGATCAAAAGAGGCTCGAATTTTTCTTAAAAAATTTGCCAAATTTCATGAAATCCCATAGACCCGCCCTGATACCATGTTATGGTAAATCGTTGTCTAGTTAAAAAAAGGAGATGAAAGCTCCTTACATAGATTTGCAAAGACGATGTTTCTAAAGAAATAATCGTGAACTAAAGACGAAATTAGAAACTACCTGTTGATGTGTGTTTTATGACTCACCAAACAGTAGAACAAAATACCAAAATGTCCTATCCTCTCTTGAACAAAGTATCGCGTATGCTAAGATTGCAAAAAGATCATACGATAACTCCAAGGTTCCTCGACTTGTGGATATGCTCGGTGTTGATGTGATTTGCTGATGATCACAAGGGGCCTTACGTTTTCAATCCTTTATGTCATGATGAATATGGGTACTATCATAAGATTTTCAATTAAGCACTATTTTTTGGGGTTTTCACCGGATATGCAAAAATGAAAAGGGTTTAGGGTTCAGAGATCCTAATCTAATCCTAAGGGTAATGATAGCTAAGGAAAGTACGAGATGGACGAGTTTCTCAATTTACCAAGTCCCGCTTCGCCAAGTCAAGCTACAACTACACGTAGACTGGTGCAATCTTCAAGGGGTTTGTACGAATGATTGAATTTAAGCACGTGGATAAGGGGTTCATGCTAACTTTGCACGCTGATTTAGAATCACTAAAACAACAAAATTATGAACCACGGGAACTCATCAAAACATCATTATATTCTCCAAAAAAGCAATCACAACACTTCATGTACTAAACTTAATCTAATTGAGAGAATAATGAAACCAAGCAAGCATTAAGACACATCAAATGTTCATCACACTTCAATGAAAATTCTATTGTCTCAATAGCTCATAAGCAACAATCTCAAAATTCGCTCCTTTACAAATGAGAAGAGGCCTTTATATAGGTCTTCAAAAATAACGAAAGGCCCAGATCAAAACAATAACCGATGGCCTAGATTTTGCCACCTCAGCCCTAATTAGGGTTAGGGCATAGAAGAGGGAATCTAAATTAATGCAAGGAAGAAACCACTACCGTAGTGGGTAATAAGTGCCCACCATGCATGCTCTTTTAGGAAGAGTGGGGTGAAATGAATGCCCAATATGCATACCCACTATGCATTAAATGCACAATTTTCCTTGAATGGATTATTCTTGATACCCTTCCTTAAATGCGTTGACTTTGAGTTGAAGAATCTTTGACTAACTGATGAAGATGATTGAGTGCCATGTTAGCTTGCTGAGATTTGGGGAATATTTTCAATTGTATCATTTTGTAACTAAGTTGCACTTTGATTACTTCTTCTAAGGATATCTTCCTTTGATCACTTCCTTCCATGTACTTGCTTGAGACTTCATCTTCTGGAAATGGATTGAACTCCTTCGTTGATGATTCTGCCAATTTGGATTTTCTTCCCATGGAAATTCCCTGGTCGTGCTCTTGGACTTTGAGAAGGAATTTCAAGACGTAACATTCTTCCCTTTGTATATTTGCACTTGAATTGTGATCTTTGAACCTTGGACACCTTGAACTTGATCACTTGGATCGTGGTGTCTTCAACATTGCAACTAGAGACTTGGAACTTGAATGTCATCCTTGATCATGCGGGACTGGAATCCTTCCTCCTGCAAAATTAAATAATCAACATAAGAATCACGTAAAAAATTCTTTCGTATTTTCTCATTGAAACTTTCCACCCTTTTTCGACTTTACAAAATTCACTTTCCATGAATTTCTCGAACTCCTCAACGTTTTCCAAAATTTTCAATTTGCAAGAGTTTAAGAATTTTCAAGATTTAAAATTTTTTAAAATCTTCCAAGATTTGCCATGCTCCGAGATTTCGCCCTGATGATCGATTTGTGACTTGATGTGTTTTGACTTCCGAGTGCATTTGGGCATGAGTTTACAGATTTCTTCTTTCACACATTCCGTGACTTCCTTCATTTTGCACTATGGGCGCATCTTATCACATGCCGAGGATTTTGTCTTTTGTCACATTTCGTGACCATCTTTGTTCGTGTTTGAGAAAACATCGGAGTAAGATTTTTTTGGTGAGTTGAGGATTTTTTTCTTCGCACTCATTCCTCCAGATGGTCTATTATTTGCTCAAGACAAAAGAGGAGCGAGAATCTTCATGAGTTGCAGAATTAGTCCCTTGCATACATTCCGTGACTCCATAATATTTTCACTTGCTAAGAAACTGGAGCGGGATTCTGGGGGTGTGAAGGGATTTGTCCTGGGCATTCATTCCGACATTCTATGCAATTTGCGCTCTAATAACGGTGGGAGCGAGATTGGAAGGTGGTCATGGAATTTGTCCTTAGGACTCATTCCATGAGTGCATGCTATATGCGCTCCAAGAAAAGGGGAGTGGGATTCCGGGATTCTTCATGTGTGAAGGATTTTTCATTGAGCATTGATTTCGCCACTTTATGCAACATGCGGTCCAAGGAATGCGGGAGCAGGATATTGGATAAGTAACGGATTTTTTCACTTTGCAGTCCTTCGTTGACCATGTTGACTCGCGCTCCAAGGAAGCTGGAGTCGGGATTTTGGGTGTGTGCCGGACTTCTTTCTCAACACTCAATCCGCTATGTCCTTGAAAATGCGCCTCCACATTTCCTGGAGCGGGATTCAAAGATGGTTACGGATTCCATCCTTATCGAGGAGTCCGTTGACTCTGTTGAAATGTTCTCCTTGCATGTCGGGGTATGTAGTTTCTTTTTCATGCACTCTCCTCACCTGTCATAATTTCCTTATGTTATCTGGATGCTCCACGATGTTCCCTTTCCTTCATGCGGGATCCAAGGTATGCTTTTTAGTGATCTTGCAATCACCGTGAGTAGGAAACAGGGGAAGTATAGAGGCTGTTGCAAGAGCAAATGTGACGGGGAAACAAAAGGCCCCAACTGGAAAGGAGAGAAAGGGGGAATCCCATCATTGATGGGGCGATGTGTGGAGAAGAGGCCACAACACTACCTAATAATTAAAGACTAACTAAGATGACCATTAAAGAAACATTACAATATTCTAATAGTAAACACCCAATATTTGTCTGTAATAGAGGCGAAGGAGGCGAAGGTTGTAATGGACATACACAAGATCATTCAAGCTGTGCACTATGCTTTTTGGAGTGCATGTGCTCAAACATACTCCAATTGCATTCGCATCTGGAAGTACTACATGGTTGGCTCATGACACAAACTACAATCCTTTGAAGATTTGGCCTCTTAGCTCCAAACATCTCCCACCATGCATCTGAAATAAGAAAAAATAAAAATCAATTCTATTTTGTCACTTTGTGTTTCACAATTCACTTTTGAATCTTAAGTTATTAATGTAAATTGGTGAAAAATATAAAAGTTTAATTTTTAAATATAAGTTATACTTCAAATAGATTTTTACCTGGCTGCATTGCTGTTTGATTTGCCTTGCATATCTTTCGTGCAAAGAGGTCTCCTTGTGCAAGCCTAAGGATCTCTATCTCATGAACTATCTATGCTCCAACTTATGAATTAGGTGCCATTTGCTCTACAATTGTGTAGAGCCAGAAAACACCCACTCATTGGCCTTGAAATTTGGGCAAAATTGGGATGGCATATTATGGTAGTAGGGAATTGCCTGTCAAGATTTGTGCAGTTGAAGGTGCCATCATTGATAAATAATATTCTATATGTATGGTACTTAGCCTCAACCCTTGTATTAATAGATCTAAGGGTGTCCTTCATGCTATCCATGTCCTCATATATGTAGTCCATTATGGGCTTCTCTCCATCATCAACTTGTAGAACAACTAAAGGCTTCGTGAACTACAATTATTGTGAAACATTAACAATCAGCATAAATAAGTGAGAACAAAAGTAAGCAAATGAAATGGAAATATGAACAAAAATACAATGGCAAGTTACTTGTAGAATCTCTTTGGCTAGTTGCCAAAAGCTTTGTTCATAAAAAACTAAATCAACCATGTCAACCCTTGTGTTGGTCTTTGCATATGACAATTAAAACCACTTCTCACTTACAAACATGCATCTCAAAGTGGCCTTGGATTCAAGTAAGGATCGCAACATGTTGAAATTGGTTGCAAAGCTGGTTATTCTTGGATGAGCCAACTCTTTCTTACTTGCGTATTTCCTCATAAGGTTGAGGACCCAAGTATGATTATATATATACTAATATTTCTTGCATGCTGTATACATGTTTTGAACCAGGGAAGTTTGCCAAGATCCTCCAATACGAGGTCAAGGCAATGAACAACACAAGGAGGGGTGCCTATCCATAAGAAAACTACATACAACAACATAATTTGCTGCATTGTTTGCAACTATCTGTACTATGTTCTCCTCACCCACATTGACCAATATTCCTCCAAGGCCTCACAAAGAAAATCAACATTTTTTGTGTTTCTTGGAGTATCAATTGACTTCAAGAACATTGTGCCACCTAAGAAAGGAGAAAAATCAGTGAATCAATAAAATTAAAAATTAAAAATTATAATCACTAAATCAATGGATTTTATAAAGTATAATTACTTGAGGAAGAACAAGAAAATTCAATAATGTTCTACTTCTATTGGTCCAACCATCAGTCATGATGATGGAAGCCTTCCTCCTAGTTTTACATGGGGATGCGCTTGACCCTTGGAGCCTTGTATTCTCGGGATAGGGACAAGGCACCCCCTACCACCGCCTAAGTGCCACCCAACTGCCACCGAAACATGGGGACGACATGGTGTCCCTAGAATAGTGTGGGGACGCCTAGGCGTCCCCGACCATTTTGGGGATGTTTGTACGTTTCTTGGCAGCAGATGTCGTAAGTGAATTTTAAAAAAAATACAAATTTTATAATTTATTTTTGGATTCCAGTGGGTCCCATCTAAGGCCCCTCCAAGCATACAAAAGACCCTCTAAGCTTCATTTTCTCACAATTACATTTCTCATTTTTGCTATAGCAGATAGAGATGAGTGAAAAGGAGAGGAGACTGATTGGAGGAGTGAAAAGAGTGTGTGCAAGTGAAAAAGGAGTGACAAGGAGCAAGAAGATGAGGAAGATTCTACACTTTAAAGAGATTTTTCAAGCACAATATAGTTTCTTTTGTTTTATTTTATGATTTTCTTTTGTAATTGTTTTTGTTGTCTCAATGTTTTTTCATTTTCTAAATCAGACGTTATGTTGAAAAATTTTAAATTTTGTTTTAGAATTTGAAATTTGTAACTTGTTTAAAAATTTAAAATTTAAAGTTTTATTTTTTTAAAGTAGGCTGAAACTAGGTGCTTATTGAACTTATTTTCATTTTGTGAAATGCAATGTCACAATGAACTCCCATAGCCATGATATGAGTGAAGGATGAGATGGAAATTCATTCTCATGGTGCAAGTCAATCAAAATATGAACTTTAGCATGAGGTCGAGGGGGATGAGCATGGGGCTGATCCAGAAGGTCAAACTAGTTCCATGACTAGTGCACCAGTTGCTACAGATTGCCCCTTTGAGCTTTTGGCACAGTTTGCTTGGGGTCCTTATGTTCCCAAGCCTCTCAAACAGTTTGCAACAAGCCCTAAGGCCAATAGGTGGTGGGACAAGGAAATGGAGATGTAACATTTGTAATATGGAATGGTTTGGGAGCATTACCAAAGTAATACACATTTCCTCTTTAGGAAAGGAAAAAGTGTGGATCATTGTAATTTTTTCAAAGCCTAAAAATATCATGTACAAAATTGAGTTGAACAAGCATTAGGTTGTTCTTGAAGACAGTGAAGTTGCAATGCCTACTACTTTGTCTAGTAGGATTCAGGTTTAAACTATTCAGTAGATGCAGGGCCAGCCACATGTTTCTACTCGTACATTGCATCAAAGAGCAGGAATGATGTCAGGGTCTGCCTCAAGGCCTTTATCCATTTGCAGTGTTGTGGTTAAATCACGGGAGGGCAAGGGAAAACACAAGATGCAAAGTAACCCCATAGCTGATTTGTTCAACGTGTATCTCAAGGATCAGATAAATGATGCCATTGTTAAGTTCTTTGCCAATGGCATCTCATTTCATGTAGTTCAATCTCCTTACTATAAGGAGATGATGTCGATGGTGGCAAGGGGAGGACCATCATATGTTCCACCAGGTGAGCACAAATTGAGGACCACGATCTTGGATAACAACTATGCCAAGATCATTGTTTTGATGGAGAAGGTGAAGGCATGTTCGACGGAGTCTAGATGCAACAAAGTTATGGATGGGTGGATGAAGATTAGCCATCATCCACTCATTAACATCATGGTTACATCTATTTGTAATGGGCACATACTTTCTTAGGGTAGTTGATTGTTTAGGGCATCACAAAGATGCTGATTTTCAGTTTCAGGTCCTTAGGGAGGCTATTGTGGAGGTTGGTCCACAAAATGTGGTCCAAGTAGTGATAGATGCAACACGTGTGCAAAGCTGTAGGGAAGCTTATTGAGGTAGCCTACAAACATATTTGGTGGACTCCATGTTGTGTGCATGCCATGAACAATGCACTCAAGTACATGGGGAAGATTGACAGGATTAGATGAGTGGTCAGTGATTCGAGAGATGTGTAGATGTTTACATGCAACAACCACACTTCACATGCACACTTCATGAGCTTCGTGAAAGAGTTCTTGAAGCTAGTCGAGACTAGATATGCATCCTATTTCATTCTCTTGGAGGGAATGCTTGAGTTTCAAGAGGCACTGCAACTTATGGCTATGACGAATGATTGGAATTGGTGGGTCAAGGCTGAGATAGAGCAGGGGAAGAGGGTGAAGGAGATAGTAAAGAGATGTATTTTGGAGTGATGCAAAATACATAGTCTAGGTCATCAAATATGGGGGATGGGGATGCACCTACCCTTGGAGATTTGTATGAGTGCATCAATTCTATGCTTGACTAGATGAGGGACTTTAGCATTCTACAATGAGCACATTCAGCCAATCATTCAATGCAGATGGTACAGATTGAACGCGCCCTTGCACATGGCTACTTATGCATTGAATTTGAAGTGGTACATGCATAGGCCTAGTAGAGTTACACTGATTCAAAATGATGAGCTGAAGGTAGGGTTCTTCAGGTGCATTGATAACATGTATGGTGTTGAAATTGTTGGCACGATTCACATTGAGTGGTCAAAATTTGCTACTCTTAGGGTTTATTCAGGTGCGACAAAGATGGATATAAGAGCTATGGCACAAGAGGACCCAATTTTTTGGAGGTGAAGGTAGTGTTCTTCAGGTGCATTGATAAGATGTATGATGTTGAAATTGCTGGCAAAATTCACACTGAGTGGACAAAATTTGCCACTCTTAGGGGTTATTCAGATGTGACAAAGATGGATATAAGAACTATGGCACGAGAGGACCCAATTTTGTGGTGGAAGTGTCGTGGACATAAATCAAAGACTATCACACTAGCCATTCGTTTGCTATCTTAGGTTTCTGGCTCTTCAACTATAGAGAGGAACTGGTGTACTTATAGCTTCATCCACTCTCTTAAGAGGAACAACCTTACCTTTGGAGAGTAGAGAAGCTAGTGGCTGTGCACAGTGCCTTGTGTATCATTGACAACAAGATGTGTGTGGAGCCCAACAACATGATGGGATGTAGAGCTAGAGGAGACATCATAGATTGATGAGGATGAGGATGTAGTGCCTTCAGATGTAGGGCTGGTTGGTGTTCATTTGGCGGATCTTGACCATAAGGAGTCCAGTAGTTCTAGTGAAGAGGAGTTTCCCTTGAGGGATGATTAGAGGCCCCCCTCATGTTTTGTACATGTTTTGATATTATGTTACTCATTGTAATCATCTTTATAATATTTTTGATATAATAGAAATCTTCCACCCGCTAATTCGATAATTTCATTGGTAAAATTTAAATTTTATATAGTATTCTAATATTCTATTGATATTCAATGTTCAAGTATTTAGTATTTGCAATTTTGCTATTTTACTTCTTATACATCTTTTCATAACTAGCATTTCAAGTACTATATGTATAGTATATAGTATATGTATCCCCCCCCACCGTCCCCAAACTTAGGCTCTTTGTTTTGGAAACCAGTCGAACGTTGCTTCTTCCTCCATATGTCATGCTGCTCATCATTGTTGGCTTTCATATTAGCTACTTTTAAACTCAAAATAGAGCCCTTTATGTCCTCATCATTAGGATTTTTGAACCCCAAACCACAAAGAGTAATGACATTATCATATTTTGGGAATAAGACCTAAAATGAATTAAATAAACAAAAGTCAGTATTAACTTAAACAATTTCAATGCCACATACTTCGAAAAGCAAAAAAATCAATAGACATAGAAATCAAACTATGTATTTTGAAACAACAATAACATGAGTTATCTTTTTGGATGGAATGGAATGGTGTAGTAGAACCAACTTTTTGCAATTTAGTGTCTGTCCTTGTTCCAACTCATGCTCTCAAGCGATTGTTGGGAACTTGGAGTAGTCCGTGGAACAAAATATGAATTTGCATTGGATAACAATTTACGAATCCAAAGCCCAATACTTACACTGACACTACTACTACAACTACTCATAGATCCAGGAAATGGAGCAATTGGAGAAATCTCTCCACCAATTGCTGTAATTTCTTCTCTTTGCCTCTTTTAAAATTTGTTTTGCTACTCAAAAGCCTTTAGTTGATATTGCACTTCACGTACAACTTCAGGTTTGGCTACTAGGCATGGTTTAGCATAATGACATGGTATGTGTGCAAGGTGATACTTCAATCAATTAATACCTCCCCAATTCTATCTTGTTTTGCAATGAAAAATATCTTATTTCACCTTTTTTTATCTTAGGGATGACATTGTTTCAACAAGGGTCCTTTCCAATTGGGGTAGACATTATGTTTGAAAATTTGGATCAATTTGTAAATGAATAGGAAGCTGCAGTGTAATGTCCCCTTTTTGGGATTGCCCTAATTTTTGCCCTAGAATTACAAATTCCATTAAAATAAGGATTGTAAGATGGTTAGAGATATAACTTTACCACTTAAAATGCCTTTTAACATGGTAAATCCTGATTTAGGTCGTACAATCACCAAATAAGGGACAAGTGCATACACACACACACAAACTAATTATATTGTTAGCGTAATATAATCTGCCTTAAGCTTTATAAATTGATAATACAAAGCGATATACAATCCTAGCCTAGAGATTTAGGTAACAATATATAATGCACAAAACTCACTTATAACATTTAACTTCCATATGGATTGGTAGAAAAATTACAATAGGGGTACCTTTAACTCAACCCTTGGCCCAAGAGCAGAAGCTTTGTCCCCCTTGGCCCCATGCTACATGAGGTTAGCATACCTAGTGAGGCCTCACAGTTCCCCCTTATTGCAATTGCTTTCCATCTATATGGACTATCCTTCACAAATAGTGCCTTTGTATGATGTAACCCATGTCCATTCCACTGTAGGTCTTATTTAGTGCCTTTGTATGATGTAGCCTATGCCCATTCCACCACAGGCCTTATCTAGTGCCTTTGTATGATGTAACATGGTCCATTCCATCGCAGTGTTTACCTATCTTGCGAGGTATTAATACCACTTTTCATTGTTGCCTTTGAGAATAATATATTATTTTCCCAATTGATCTCCCCTTTTTGATTTCTTCTTCAAATGGAACCTTCTCCTCCTTAAGATCTCCTTTGAGTGTAGGGAGTCACACCCTTTTTTGTTAATGCCCTTATGAAAGGGTCACACCCTTTGGTTATAAAAAGATACATCTATTTGGCAACAACTATTGCCCCTTTCACTTATTATTAGTGTTATCCGAGGACGCGTTTCTTGCATAATTTGACCCGTCCCGAAAATGGGGACGTCCCAAAAGCTTGGAAACTTCCGGAAACCTGTCCCTTGGCTGCCCATAAAATTAATGCTTGAATTTTGGTAATGTATTTGACTTCCAATCTCATGTGAACTCTCAATATAAATTATTTAACACAAATGTTATCTGTTAAGGTTCTATAATGTATATAAGCATGCTTTATCCATGTTTTCATATGCATATATAAAATTTCCCTATATATTTTAAATTTTCCTTATTTTTTATATAGCTGTCGCCACTGCCGTCCCTTGCTCCGGGAAAAAAATCTGTCTTGGAATCCGTTTCCCTGTCCCCCCGTTCTAGAAACTTGGGGTAACATAGTGCCTTATTTAATCTTCACCTATCTCTCACTTATCAAATCTGTCATTAATACTTTTCAAATCTGCACATATCCCGTTTATCTGCATAACCTCTTCTTATTTTCTTCTTTCCTTCTCAATTCTTATTTGAGATCCCTCCTTATACTTCTGGTCCTCTACCCCCTTTTTCCCAATTCCATTTGGTCCTCCTTCTCCTTTATATCTTCCCATTTGAGGGAGAGGTCACACCTCTTCATCATGTCTGCCTTTTGGCAAGAGTCACGACCCTTCTTAATTGTCTCTCTTTCAAAGAGCACAACCTTTCATAATTACAACCCTTTCGAATAGTCACAACCCTTCACCTTTTAAAAGTCACTTCCTTATTTTCTTCCCTTTCCTTTCCCTTAATACCTCCTTAATTCTTATGCTCCACTCTTTCTTCCTCCTTCCCTTTCCCCCAAATCAAGTTCTAATCTCTCCCTTTTATACTTCTCATTTGAGGGAGACACAACTTTCCATTCATGCCTTCTGATCTTTTGTTCAACTTAACTAATATTTAATTATTTTTAATATTATTCTTTTATATTTTTAATTTAATTATTATTGTTTATTATTTAATCCTATTTCAAGAAGGGGACATGACATGCAGTAAATTCTAATTGGAAAAAATATTAACATTTACATTTTCTTATTAAATCAAAATTTAAAAGAAAAAGGAAAAATAAAAAAACAGCTAGGATTTGATTATTTGATGGCTAGGGTTTCTTGTTTTTTCTATTAACCTAAAATGAAATAAAATAAAACAAATATAGAACACAATGGGAATTTGAAAACAAAAAATAATAACTTACCTCTTCAAATTTGCTCCAAAATGAAGAAATGCAATTCCAAATCAGTGGAAGTCTCCTTCAAATCCTTCTTAGGCTCTTGTAGATACGTCAATAGAAGCTATTAACCTGCACAAATCATCTTTTATCACTGTTTTGTCCTCAGTCAATCAGCTGGTTTTCTCTTCAACGGCATACAATTTTTGCTCAAAAGGTAGTTTCTCTTCTTGTTGTGCTTGAAATAAAATGAAAGACTTTTAGGGTGGAGGGAATAACTTTAAGTGATTTAGTTTTGACTTAAAAGTGTTTTTTTCTTTTTATTTTTTTTATCTCCACCTGTACAATGGAGATTTGGGCTCCAGACTCAGTAGACTCATCCCTCGGCCTTTTTTGGTCAGGCTTGCCCCTATAATCGCCAAGTCTAGACAAGTCCAAGTGAGTCTTGTAACTATGGTCCTTACTAATCCGAATAAGCTCTCTCCCTGTTCAAGATATATCATGTACGTGATTGACTTCTAGTATCACCCTTCTTCAAAGTTCTAGCATATTTAGATGGAGGGTTGTTTGATTTGTATGTAGTTAGAGAAAGCTTAGAGTTTATGTATATTTAGGTGTGTGTTTCTATCTCCCCTACCCTTTTTAGGTGTGTGTTTCTATCTTCCCTCAGCCTTTTTTGATCAGGCTTGCTCCTATAATCGCCAAGTCTAGACAAGTCCAAGCAAGTCTTGTAACTATGGTCCTTACTAATCCGAATAAGCTCTCTCCTTGTTCAAGATATATCATGTATGTGATTGACTTCTAGTATCACCGTTCTTCAAAGTTCTAGCATATTTAGATGGAGGGTTGTTTGATTTGTATGTAGTTAGAGAAAGCTTAGAGTTTATGTATATTTAGGTGTGTGTTTCTATCTCCCCTACCCTTTTTCTGTATGTGTGCATCTCTCTCTCTCTCTCTCTCTCTCTCTCTCTATATATATATATATATATATATTTGCAGACACTATATCTACACGTGTGTGTATTATATATATTTTAAGTGTATTAGGTGAAAATGAATGTTTGGTTTCAACTCACTTTTCTGATATATTTATTATTCTTGTATGTAAAAGTCAGTAAATGGCAAAAGGAAAGCTGATGATAGAAGTCTTAAATTAAAAAAAAGTCTAGACATTATCCATGATCGTGGTAGAGAAACTGCTGAGGCAGGCTTCAAGAATAAAGACATTGACTCAGGAGAAACTTTTGTTGAGCCAGACAGATGGGATATTCCAAGTATGCGACAGATGGAAGAATTAGAGAGTGAAACTAAAGGTAGTTTTATAAAGTGTACTGTTTGTAGTTTACTACAGCATTGTGTTTATATATAGTAGCTTTCTTATTAGAAATTTAGAAGCATAATGTGCAGGTATGCCAGGTATCTCAGGGACATTCTGGCAAAGGCAAAGAAGAGCGGGAGAGCAGATCTCATCTCAGACAATGCATGTAGATGAGAGTAGGAAGGTGATTGTAGATAAAATTGATGAAATTATTGAAAAGGGACAGGAATGGATGTGGAATGTAGAAAGAAGTTATAGTGGCCACTCTCAGCGAATATATCCAAGTGGTATTCCAAACACTATAATGTCACGTATTCAGAAGCTTGAATCTCAGCTTGTTTCTACTCTTGGATCTCTGAAATCCGGAAAAGATGCCATGGACTTAAAGAAGGTGAATGTTTATGTTTTCTTATGATCCTGCATTGAAGTTCTTATAGTGAATAAATGGTTAGGTGCATTTGTATTTTATTTGTTACTACAAAAAAGATATACATCTGAATAAATGGTTAGGTGCATTTGTATTTTACTTGTTACTACAAAAAAGATATACATCTAAATTTTTGTTTGATATAGCAGAAAGTGTACCATTTTCATCTTGCCTCTGAAAGCCTTCTTTGATACAACTTGAAGCTTTCTTGCTTTTCAAAAGTGTCAGATAGTTTGGATCTCTTGTACCTTAATTTTTATAATTATGACTAGATGTAGTTCATCACCCACAAGATAAACATAAATGATGATTAAAATAATTGGGGATTTGTTTAACTCCAAAATAAATTGACTTCCAGGCTTGTGGACATAAACTGAATCTAGGGCCTGTTATTAATGTCCAGAAGCTCTTACTTTGCAAAACTTAATATCCAACTTTATACCTTCCCCTTGCCATGACCATGTTTTTGTCGAGGTTTTGTTATGAAATCAACTTATACATACTTCTGGTTATAGTGGATTTGGGGTTTTGTTAGATATTACTTCTGATTTTGCAGGGTTTTTGTGGGTAAATAACAATCACATTAATTGATGTCTAAAATGCTTATGTTGAAGTGTAGGGTAGTGTGATTAAACTGTAGATATGGATCAATTTGTACATAGTTCTTTTACAGTTTTGCTGGACTGATTTTCCAGTGGCTAAAAGTTGTAGACATACATTTGCTTGATTATCTTCAGTAACCAGAATTTCCACGGTGGAATTTTCCCAATTTACTTAGTGGTTTCCCTGAGCACATACAAAATGTTGGACGTGTATTACAACTGCATAAACCATGTAGATTCCTCGATTTGAACAATCAGTTGATCTAAACCTTTCATAGGATGACCGTTTCAGCTTGATAATGACATATGGCCTTGTGTAGCTAATCAAACTTGTTGAAGTATGCATGTGTCTTCTAGTCTTATGCTAGCTCTCTATAGGACCAATTTTCGTCCTTCCAGCCAACTATCCTGCATGTGACAACTCAAGGAGACTTTTCTTGGCTTAACATGCTTATTGAAGTTATCAATGAGGAATTTCAATATATTACTTTATCAAGATATTTGTGGTTATAACTTTCTCAATTGTGATTTCTGTGATACCAGAATGATGATATGGGTGCTTTAGAAGAGCTTGAGAAAGCTTCAGATGCTTTAGAATTCCGAGAAACAGAAATCATGAAGATGAGAGCTAAGCTTCGTTCCACCCGTGCCAAGTTAGCTGCCTTGGAAGGAACAATGGCCATGGAAATTATGTGGGTTTACCGATTTCACTTATCAACTTCCAAGTTATTTATGTTTTGTTGTTTCTCATTAACAATTCATAGAATGCAGTTGCCTGTGTTTTCTCTAGGGAGGTTCGCAAGTCAATTGAAGAAAAGCAAAAGAAAGTGGATGCAGCCCAGAAGGTGCTAAGCCTTCTGCGAACTGCTCATATTGTCTGGCCAAGTTCAGCTTCTGAGGTGTTCTTGGCAGGTTCATTTGATGGATGGACAAGTCAGGTGTGTGCTTTCTTTGGTTATGGACTGTTGAAGCTTCAAATCTGTTAGTCTATTTGCATCATTCTTTATATATTTCCCATTTAATGAACAGAATCATACATATTTATTTTAAGAAGAAAATAAAATTCAGTCTGCTTTGTGTATTTTCTATTAAATGGGTCACTTTGAGCTTTCTTTGAAGGAATTAAAAATTCTCCAATCCTTTTTGCTGTATGATTTAAACTGATTTTGAAGACTAACTATTTATAACCTTTATCTCCAGAGAAGAATGGGGAAGTCAAATGCAGGTGTTTTTGTCCTATCTCTGCATTTATACCCTGGTCGATATGAGGTATAGAAATATTGTTGTCTAAGTTTTTAATTGATCTTTTATTCATATTTTAAAACCAACGAGGATTTATTAGTCCAGTTTCCTGTTCTGAACTATGATTATTCTATTATGAAACAGATTAAGTTCATTGTAGATGGTATCTGGAGGGTGGATCCACAGCGACCTGTTGTTTATAACAATGGGTTTGAAAACAATTTACTAGTTATCTATTAAGCTTATTAATGTACAATAGAATATTTTAGAAAATGCAGTTCTGAAATAACTCGTCATTTTTTCAGCAAGCTTGGAAGTTGGCAGTGGCACCATTGTAGAGTATATTGTGACATATATACCTGCAAATTCTTTGTATTATGATTACCGGCAATTGTTGTTTTGCATATCAGCAAAATGTTCCAATGTCAATTAAGGATTCTTTATGATTTTTGAAAAGGCGTGGGCATTTAACTTATTTATAGTGTGATCTGGTTTGAAGTTTGTTCATCTGAAGATGAAAGTGTAATCCAGTTCGAGATTTTATCTTCTGAAGGTTAGTATGATGATTCATTTTTGGCTCCGACAATAGCAAGATGTCATTTCATTTCCCTTGCTCTGTATTGATTATTTTTAAGCCATTTCTAGTAACATTAAATAAAAAAGGGTCAGTAATAATGCTTCGCTCTGAATTGTTCAGAGAACAAGTAACACATTTATTAAAAGATTCAAGGATGTCATATAAATCGAGTAAGAAACATGAGAAATGATTTAGTTCATTTCTATATTCAATGTATCTTGTATCTCTCTAGATGTCACAGAGAGCATACATACATAGAACAGCAGTTCCACTATTCAAACAATATTCTCGCGAAGAATCAATAATCAAAACTTTGCAGCTCTTTATAATTAGTTTTTTGGGATTATTATCACTGATGTAAATGTGCTTGAGGTAATAATTTTTAGACACTGGTTACTTATCATAAATTAAGAGTCTTGTGATATTAAAAACAAATCGTTTCCTAAAAAACACTGCTGCTCAATTAAATGTTACTTACTATGATTTTACGTTTGCTTTTAATAGGAACTAGTTTATTATATTTTATATTTTAATATACAAAGTCCACTATTTATCATTAATAAAATATAAAAGGACCGTTATGCAAAGAAACTGGTTTTTTTTTTTCTCCTCAAATTCAGAAACAAAGGATGGAACTGGAACGGTTCAAAGAGGAACATAAAGGTTTTTCTGCCCAGCTGATGCCTTATCATCCCAACAATCATTGAGCTGTGCTGCTCACAGTAAAACTTAGAATTTGGGTTAAGAAATAATGGTGGCAATGTTAATGTTAAGAGAATGTAGGGTGGCCGAGAATTTTCCGCCCTTACCCAAATGTTAAATCAGTTAATGATCACCTTGCAGGCAATCTCATCAATGGGCAGATTTTCAATTTCCTCTGCACGTGTTAGGCTGTTCTCAATGGAGCACAATTATGAAGTAGCTGATGTGTTCATTTTACTTGGAGATTTTTAAGAATTGAAACAGAATAACTGCTTATTGCCCTCAGTTAACTTCACGAGGCTTAATTGCTCATCTAAGATCCTTTGTGAACTCAATGTTATCCTCCCTCCCTCTTCTTCTGATTTCAAGCTTTCATCCTCTCTAGAAGCTGTTTATACCTCCTGTTCCAAAAGCTGAGTGGATCTAAAAGCAGCCATGCGACTAGGGCACGGCCTCTTACTAGCTGACCTCAAGTGTCTTGTAATCTACTTCTTGGATTTCGCCATTAACAAACTCAAATTTATTTCATAGAGAGAATATCAAGCAATTTATTTAACTTTATGCACAGAATTTTTTTTAACAAAATTGTTCTTCCCAACTAAGATGGCACATGGATGTTAACTTCAATTTGAGAATTTCTCGTTTCCGAAAGCCTTGTTTGGAAAATGAGCTTCGAGTACTTCTAAAGAAGCATTACTTTCTGAATTTAGGAGGCTTTTCTTGTGCGAAAACATTGTTCTGTGTGTCCTAGAAAACTGGAAGACTTAAGAGAAGCGGCGCGTTTCGTGATGATAAAGATATATTTTACGGCAGACTTCTCTAAATAGGAGGAAAATCGAATCTTTCTAGGTAGAGCATGGTTCCCTATGCTAAACAGATGGTCTTCCAAGCACTATCGTTGTTGTTGGAGTTGATCCCAATAATAGCCTATCACTAAAGTGAGAAAGGTAAAATTATGGAGGCCCACGACCTGATTGATCCAGAAATCATCAGTAACGTGCAAACTTCACAATGGGTATGATACAATAAATCTGAAAAAAGAAAAAAGAAATCTTAGAGAAACCCTTCGCGAGGATGGAGTTCGTAACATATGTGTTCTCATCCGATGACTTGAGACAAAAAGCCCATGACCTAAATAAGCTTAAGCACTAAAGTGGAAAGGGATCTAAGGTAAAACATTTTTACTCTAATACTTTTAAGTGTAACTTAGGGTGTAGTTAAAACATCTAAATATCAAAAGCATAAAATGCAAAAGATGTGTTATGACAACTAAAGCTTGATAAGATATTCATGTACAAATGAGAAAGTTTTATAAATAGGGAAAAAACCTTAAAACTTCTAAATGTCAAAAGCATAAAATGTAAAAGATGTGTTATGACAACTAAAGCCTGATAAGATATAGCTTCGATCATATATATGTATATAAAGATCATTTGATAATTGTATATGTTACAATGTAGTTAATATTAATAATCATTTATGAAGGGTCATAATCCTACATAGCATAAGCTACGTATGGTCATGGTTCTTCAAAACATGACTATTCAAAAGATATAAATGCATATTGATGACTGGTGAAAAGATCAATCACAATGGTAATCTATTTCAGTACAGCACATATATATTCTCTATAGAACGATCTTGATTACACAACATGGTATCAGAGCCTAACCTATAAGAGAATAAAAAAAGAAAGAGGAGTGGAAATAAGAAATGCATTAAGATTGCTAATTCTCAGGGGGACATTCATCATTTTTATATCAGAGTCAGCATGCGAACTTGGAATATGAACAACAGATATGAACTATAAAACAACAACATGGATGACATAAGTGCGAAGATTTATCTACGCCCAATATATATACACGACATCTCTATTCGAACAGGGGAAGAAAAGAATGGAGGTCATTGGGAGGAAAAGAAATAGGGAATAACCTAGCAAACTCGGACGGCTTGATCCGTATACTTAGGCCAAAGGCAAATAAGAGTTGGCGGATATAAACATCAGACAACAATTCAAATATACATATTACATTCTACGTAAAATGTTAATAGCGAAGGAAAGAACAAAAGGCCACCGGCCAATCACACCCGATACCAACAGGGAATAAAGAGAGTAGCACAAGTATACATGTGCGATCCTACCATGGACAACTAATTCGATTTAAATCAGAATTATCAGCCAAAGAGAAGGTTGTAGTGGAAGTAGTATTTTCGATGCTTGTATTTGATCGAGAGATCATAAGGTGATTGATTAAGTGGGAAACATTTGAATTGGACAAACTATATCATATCGCAACCACTAGGATATTGGCTACCTTGCATTTCCCATTATCTACTCATTCCTTGATCAGCGGTCCCCAATAAGAGGAAGGCAGTGGATAGGGAATCATGAAATATATACGACACATATCATATGGAAGAATCAATAAGTAAACTGTCACAAGTTGAACTGCCGATGTGAATAAAATCATAAAAGGATGAATAACGTTATTTTAGGAAGAGTGATCGTCTATTAAGAAGACAATCTAAAATATTAGTTGATTGACAATGATAAATTACGATAAAGAATATCTAACAATTCTAACATATCGACATATGAAAGAGAACGATTAGTATAAGGCAAGAATGATGCAATGATCGAACACCTACAGGCATTCAATTGGTAACTAAAGACACCCTCCAAATATCGTAAAGATACTTCAAAGGATATCCTTTACATAGCCGATCCATTCTTCACATCTGATTGAAGATATAAAGAATTAATTAATTACTAATGAGCAATGAAAAGGCACAGGACAGTTGGAAGGGATGCAGCGCTGACAAAGGTTAGTGACCATGGAAAGGGACGTAACTCACCATTGAAATCAAATGATATATATAGAGTTGGTTAAGGTTGATTTCAAGGGCTTCAATGAAAACTATAAGATGGATTAGCATTCCATCTCAATACAAACTGTAATTCACCATATATAAGCAGTAATTTGTCTCACTGGCAGCGCCTTTCTCAAGACAAAAATAGTCAAACAATTAATACGATTTGTATTACTAGAAAGTGACTTAATATCTCTAAAGATTGGGAAGTTTAATAAAAATGGCGACTAAAGAGAAGAAAGTCCAATCCATTTAAAATAAAGTGATCAATAATGAAGTGCGATCATAATTAAAGACTTTCTGCCAACGATGTGTTAGAGCAGTGATTTAAAAATATCAAAATAATTTCAAGTCTATGGTTGATCAGACTAAAGGTAGTGCTTTGTTAAGAAAAGCAACAATTAGTATTTGCAAAGCAAAGGGTACGATTAAGAAGAAAGGATATAAGACAAGTTATTTTTGTCTTACTCATTAAAGAACAGGTTGCATATAATCTG
This sequence comes from Chamaecyparis obtusa, assembly GCA_027943335.1. Lineage (NCBI taxonomy): Eukaryota > Viridiplantae > Streptophyta > Pinopsida > Cupressales > Cupressaceae > Chamaecyparis > Chamaecyparis obtusa. The sequence goes on along the minus strand of BSBK01008083.1, from coordinate 696,582 downwards.
CAATGCCACGTCACTTAATAGAAAGCAGTTACCATACCTTTTTTAAGGCAGCCAGCATCAAGAAATTGATATATAGGGTACAAGTGCTAGAAGTAGTGGAAATTCAGAGTGAAAGAATCACTAAGGAAAGTTAGAAAGGGTAAGGATTAGTCATCGATGAATCATCAAGATGACTAACCACTATAACCACTAACATTGGCATATCTAGCCTTGTTTGGAGGTTATAGAAGGTTATAGGAAGATGTGGAACATCAAGGGAGCTGATTTTCTTAATCATCAAATTTGAGAGAGCAGTATTATCGACAAACTATTCCATTAAATATATAGAAATATATTGTTCTTGAAAATACTATCATACTTTGATTATAAGGGGATCATATAATGTGAATTATAGCAAGTAGAGAGAATTTCAAGGTAATTGTCCCAAATTTACAAAGTAATCGAAAAAGGGGATAGTACAAGTGGGATAGTAACCAATGATTAATATAAGCATATATCGATAATACATTTAATCGGTAGTTATCATAATGAGATGTGATTTGTAAAGAAGAAAATTAACATATGGATCAGAATGAAACCGATATGTTATGAAGGAGGACTATGAGTACAAGAATCGTATTAATGGGCTCACCTTACAAAATGAAATACTTGAGAATATTTGAAAATATAAGTATCTCATGTTTTATTAATCTATATGAATTTGCAGGTTGTATTTCATTAAATAATAAATTTTGTATGCTTCTATCATTTTTATGTTCAGGATAGTTTAGTTGTATGCACTATTCGTAATCTATCTCTCACATCTTCAAAAAGGTTAAGAAGTTGGCGAAATTTAGCTTCTAAGAAAACAAATGATTCATTCAACTTGGACAAACTCGATCATATTGATTGAGAGGGAGTTCACTATTGAAGGTAAAACAATTCTGAGATTATAGGAGTGGGAACTTGTGGATATAATTGCCAATGAGATGCATGCGGATAGAATCCTTGATTAAAGGCATTCCATACATCATGAGACTACAACTCATTAAGATAAACATCATACTAGAGGTCTTTATTATCTTCCCTCAAGTCCAAGAGGAAGTGTTAACATTGTGGCCTTGGAAAAATTCAAAATGCATCTTATGCTAGCCAATGTAACCTTATGACTATTTAGATTATTCGTATTGGTTCTCTTAGGAAGGAAGGTATGAAGTGACATCATGTAGTGACACTAAGTTGAGTATATAAATAGGCTATGCCTTCATGATAGAGGGAGAAGTTAAAGGATCTGCATCAGTGGACATTCGAGGATCTTGATTTAGAAGGAGTAGTCCATGTTTTGTTGGTTCTCTACTAGTCAAGAAATTGTAGCAGAGAATTATGGTTATTACCATGTGAGAAGGCTATATGTCAGAGGGAGAAACTAGAAGATCAAATTAAGTTGGCACCCCAGGATATTGGTCATACAAATTCAGAGGGAGTGTACCATGTCAAGATGGTGTATACTTTGTAAGTTCAGAATTCACCAAGACTATGAGACAATGTGAACAAATGACTGATATTCTTACCAAACCCCTTGCTAGAAAGATGATTGTGTACCTTCAGATAACCTTGGTATGTTGAGGAGTAAAGCCTAAGGTGAAAGAATGTTTTAGCTTTTGTGATCCATCATTTTTTGTATCTTAAATAATTCTTGTCTTTGATAGACAAGTCTAAGGTGGAAGTCTTGGTTTCTACTCCTTGGATGAGCCATAGTGGATCCACCCTTTGAGAAGAGTCAAGGTGACTTTATGGGTCCTTTCATTTTTGTTCAAAGAAGATGACGATCTTCTGTGTAAAAAATTGGGGTTACTATTTTGAAGGTGACAATCTTGACAATAGTTAACCAAGCTTCAAGATTGACACCCGAACAAGGTTGTCTTGGACTGTGCCGAATATCTTGATGCTTATGTTATTACTGGATTGTGTAATAACTACTATATCATGATTGACACCCTAACAGGGTTGTCTTGGATTGTGTCGGATATCATGATATTGACAATAGTTAACCAAGCTTCAAGATTGACACCCGAACAGGGTTGTCCTAGATTGTGTCGGATATCTTGATGCTTATATTATTACTGGATTGTGTAATAACTACTATATCATGATTGACACCCTAACAAGGTTGTCTTGGATTGTGGCGGATATCATGATATTGAGATAATAAGTCTTGATCATTGTGATGTTATTACTTAGTCATATCAAGATTGACTACATTAAGTTGTTGTTCCGGAGTGTGCCGAATATCTTGATCCTAGTAATAACAATCATATCATGATTGACTCCATTAAGTTGTTGTCCTGGACTATGCCGAATATCATGATATTGAGATACTTGATTTATCATCATACATTAAGTTGTTATCCCGAAATGTGTCAGACGACATGATGATGAATTCAAAATTATTGATTAAATCCTCTCTTGCTAAGAGGGAATGTTAAGATATAGCTTCGATCAAATACACACACACACACACACACACACACATATTAAGATCATTTGATAATTGTATATGTTACAATGTAGTTAATATTAATAATCGGTTATGAAGGGTCATAACCCTACGTAGCATAAGCCATGTATGGTCATGGCTCTTGAAGACATGACTATTCAAAGGATATAAATGCATATCGATGGCTGGTGAAAAGATCAATCACAATGGTAATCTATTTCAGTACAACACTCATATATATTCTCTATAGGATGATCTTGATTACACAACAATATCCATGTACAAATGAGAAAGTTTCTAAAATGGGAAAAAAAACCCATAGAGAAAAAATCTTCTCCAAATGATAGAAATACAACTAAAGGAATACGAAACCTCCAAAACAATGTGCCTAAAAGAATAACATTGAAGCATGAAGATGCTACATGCAACTATTGAAAGATGATCGCTATGTTGTTGAAATTGAGACCCTCCACTGAAAATAAGATAATGATCAAGATTAAGAACATAACAATATGCATGAGTAACTCTAAAGGCATTACTTAAACATTGATTAGGTGGCAAACAAAGTCAAACATTTGACAACTAAATATTCAAATAGCACATGGATATCCATGAGTGACTCAGACATCATTACTCAACCAATGCATAGAAAATGCAAGTTGAAAGATAGGTGTCAATAGTTTGAAGAACATTGGTCACCCAAGAATGGAATGTTGCCTTTGCAAACTAGGAATGTAAGAGAGTCTATGTGGCAAGTGCTTCATCTCACCAAAATGTTAGGATTAACAAGGTAGAAATAACAATTACATGCAAATATAACCAATATAAGAAAATGATAAACCACACAGAAGAGAACACAATACACAAAAATTTAACGTGGTTCACCCAATCCCTGGGCTACGTCTACCAACGATGAGTCCAATATTATTATTATCCAGTGATTACAACTTGATTACAATCTGTAATCCCTTATAACTCAATTCCGCTGCAAGTACTAAAATCATGCATAATGAAATCCCTAACCCTAAGCTATATTATACAATATTTTTCCGCTTTAGGGTTAGAATGAGTTACAATCATGTCGGCCCAAAAATAGCCGAAAATATGTCGGCCTCAAAAAAAATTTGCAAGATGAATGACACTTTGGCTATTTGTATGCAAAAAATTATCCATCTGTGGATGTCCCAATTCTTCCATGAAGAATTGAAGCCATATCATCTCCTTGGATGCCTCTGTAGCAGCAACATACCCTGCCTCTGCAGTGGATAAAGCAACCACCTTTTGTAGTCGAGAAATCCAACTCACTATTGTCCCACCAACAATAAATACATAACCTGTAGTACTGCGCCTGCTATCTATATCTCCTGCCAAATCTGAGTCAACATAGCCATGTACAGTAGTAGTAGAACCCCCAAAGTGTAAACACTTACTGGATGTACCTCTCAAATATCTGAGAATCCATTTGACTGCATTCCAATGCTCAATATCAGGGTTACTCATATATCGACTAACGACTCCCACTGCGTGTGCAATATCTGGCCTAGTACATACCATAGCATACTATTATGCACTAAGTTTGGACCCTTGTTTCAAGCTCTCTTGGTCTTGATAACTTAGTATAACATGAGAATCATCTCCAGGTGTGGGACCTATGCTAACTAAGATGAGACCTCCAAGTTCTAGGCTGGTTCCTCTTAGATAATCACCTTAATTTGCTTCTTGACAGGAAAGTAAATTCTTGAGGGGAAAAGGGATAAAAGGAATGCATGAAGGGGAAATAACTGAAAAAAAACTATCCTACTAGGTGATACACCAAAATGATGATATGAATTACAGTATGGAGGATGAAATCAGTGCACAAACTTAGGTCTAGGAGATCACAACTCACTAAATAGGCTTGCATCAATATTTCATAGAAGAGTCCGTAATAGAAAGAGGCTATTTAGGGAAAGAGAGGATTTTCACAAATAATAGCATTCCTAAGAATTTAGACACAATCTATAACCTGCAAACAAATATTCGCCTCTGCAACTAGGTATAGGAATGAGACAAACTGTCAGGGGGTTGAAGTATACCCACAAGATCATGCAAATCAAATCATCCACAGGAATACACATGGATTGTAGAAAGAGGGATCAGGAACCCTAAGATATTACTGAAAACACACATATACTCAATTCTTTAAGAGAAAATTCAGACAAGAAGGCATAGGGACAGAAAGAATGTCACAAAATACCTTTGCAATATCTAAACCTCAATGAAAGGTTACAAACTGCAGAAAGCCAACGAGCAGAAAGAATGCCACAGATAACTCCTCAGAAAGAAAATCTCTCTTTTACAAAATGTAAACTCTGAGCTTCAAAAGCTCCAAAAAATATTATATACATCTCCTTGATTACCCACTGGCAGGAGCAAAAACCTAACTAGGGTTACATAGATTTTCATAAAATAATCAAACCCTAACTCTGTCATTTCTGATCATAAATGCATCTCTAAAAGTATCATGGCTGATTAGATATCTTGCATGTCTATCCATGTATTGTATCTACCTGTAGACAAGCCGCCTTGATCCATCTACCTCTCTGCAACTCGGGCTCGCCATAACTATTCAAATCTGGTACTTTAGATATTTTGAATTTTAAAATATAAACGGTCACAGGCGGCGCCAAGCCTTTATCTTTATCAATGGCTAGTATTTGAAGTTGATCTCATTTTAAAACATGGCCGTAGATCTTTCATTTTACCCAGGCACCGCTTTTGTTCTTAACCCTAACTCATCTGGCGAATACGCGACTAAGGCTTTCATTTCAGGTTCTCCTTTCTCTTTTAGTCGTTGAATCTCTTGATGCTTTATTTAACCCTGGCTTATTCTGACGATCACGCGACAAGCATTTATCCCACTTCGATCTGACGACGGTCGTTGAGTCAGGAGAAGTCTTCAGCATATTCCTTCTCATTAAGCGATTGCCCAACTGAAGAGAAATCTCATAGTTGCTGAATGAAAAAAGAATATTCTCTCTTATATTGAGCGATCAACCGACTGAACCTACAAACCTGGGCCCATCTGGCCACTTGTCATCATACCATTGTCTTTGAAATGAGCACGTCAACAATATCCGGCAAGTGGACCCATGACATCCTTAACCTTTCATAGGACGGTTGTCGCTATACTGCAACCTTAAACATCATGCATCTTACTTCAACGGTATAACGAAAATCGTAGATCATGTCTGAACTTTAACTCGCCAGAACTGAGACCGCCAAACATAACAGTAACCGCTCGCCAGATCGCTGGATGTTAAGAACTTAACCATCGGGAATAAGAGATCCCGCGAACCCATGGTCGCTTAGTCATTGAATAATGTCTTAACCGCCTCCAAAATTGGAGACCTAGCGATCATCTTTGAAGAACTGGGCCCGCCTTGACATGTGTCACTATGTTATTTGCTTTCGACTGCCTCCTCAGCTTTGACAACTGCCAACTGTTCAACTTTAACTCAATTCTCTTTTGACCAGGGTATATCTGGCGAACGACAGACTGAAGAAACTCAAAGTCGCGTGAACCTTTGCTAACCTTGGGTTAACTCTTGCGACCTCCCGACTAAGGGTTTTTTAACTCATATTTAACCTCTGCCTTTAATCAAGAGATTACGCGACTGTGCCTTTGATCTCCAACTCGCCTAATCATTTGGAATATTCCTTTTCTGTTAAGCAATCACCCGATTGAAGCCTTAGTCGCTGAATCGCTGAAAGATTTTAACCTCTCCCAAGACCTGACCGCTAACCATTTGGAGATTACGCGACTGAAGGAAACTAAACCGCCCGCCAGGTCTCCGAAGGTTAAGGACTTGACCGCTAGGAATAAGAGATCTTGTGACCAGCCTTAGCATGGAAAAGCACACATGGGAAATGTAGAGACTTAAGTGGCCGAAAAAGTAACGGTGAAATAGAACAAGCCATAGGGGTTTTAGGGTTTTTTGGCACCAACAGTCATATTTTCAAATTAAAAGGCTTTCAGATTAGGGAGTTAAATAATTGCAGAGACCAGACGAAAAGATGCAAACCTATAAAAATTCTCAAGGTGCTCAACAGGGTTTAAAAAATGTAGACCTCTGGATGGAGTCCAGCCTATGGCCAAAATTGAATAGATAGGAAATTTTGGGCAACACATACATTAAGCTCCTTATAGCTGAAGCATAAGGTACCTTAGACATTTTAGCCTCTTCTTCTGATGTCTTAGGACACATCTCCTTAGTCAATTTCAAATGACTAGGCAAAGGTGTGCTAATAGCTTTGGCATTCTCCATAGAGAAATGTTGCAACACCTTCTAATTATAATCAGCTTGAGATAGAGACAACTTCCTATTTTTCCTATCTCTACAAATTTTCATACCAAGGATTTGTTTTGCTTCCCCCAAAGCCTTCATAGAAAATGAATGTGCTAACTATTGTTTCAACCCCTTAATGTGATCCATGTTAGACCTAGCTACGAGCATATCATCAACATATAAACATAAAATAATGTAGCTGTCATCATCCAACCTCTTAAAATAAACACAATGGTCAAAATGACATCAACTGTATCTATGCTCATTCATAAAAGTGTCAAATTTAATATACCATTGCCGAGGTGCTTGCTTCAAGCCATATAAACTTTTCTGCAATTTGCACACCAAATTCTCCTTACCCTTGACCTCAAATCCTTGTGGCTGGACCATATATATTTCTTCATCCAAATCACCATGAAGAAAAGTTGTTTTAACATCAAGCTGCTCTAAATGCAAATCTTCAGTAGTCACAATACTTAAAACAGTACGGATAGAAGTCATTTTAACAACTGGAGAAAATATCCCATCAAAATAAATACCCTTTTTCTGTGCAAATCCTTTTACAACTAACCTGGCTTTAAATCTTTTCTTACCTCCATCCTCTTCTTTTAGCCTGTAAACTCATTTATTTTGTAAATCCCTTTTACTTGCAGGTAACTTGCATAAATCCCAAGTGTGATTTTTCAGCAAGGAGGCCATTTCGTCTGTCATTGCAGACTCCCACTGAATCTTTGTATCCACCTGCACAACTTCATTATAACATTCAAGTTCACCAGCATCTATTAACAAAATAGAATACAAAGATGGAGAAAATCTTTATGAAGGTCTACTCAACCTTGTTGACCGTCTAACATTCACTGGGGTGTGGTATTTGTTGTTGCGGAGCATAAGGAACTACTGGAACATCATCTTTTGGAGTATCATCCAGTACTACATAGTCATTTTATTTCTTCTCATGCTGTTGCAAGAAATCTTTGCACAATACTTTCTCATTGAATATGACATCCCCGCTTCTTACAATTTTATGATTTTCAAAATCCCAAAGCCTATAACCAAATTCATCAATGCCATATCCAACAAATGTGCATTTCTTTGACTTAGCTTCCAGCTTGGTTCTATTTTTAGAATCTATATGTGCAAAAGCTTAACAACCAAAGGTTTTGAGAAAAGAACAACTCACCTTCTTACCACTCCATGCTTCCTTTGGAATACCATAGTCTAGAGGAGTAGAGGGGCCTCTATTGATTAAATAAACAACAATGTTCACAACCTCTGCCCACATGTTTTTGGGTAGCCTAGCATGCAACCTCATACTCCTTGCACGCTCCATTATTGTCCTGTTCATGCGTTCAGCCACTCCATTTTCTTGTGGAGTCCTTGGTACAATTTTTGGCCTACGAATACCATTAGAGGAACAATAATCTTCAAATTTTGTGCTACAATACTCACCACCATTATCAGATCTGAGACATTTTAACCTTTTAGCAGTCTCATTCTCAACCAAGCATTTCCATTTCTTAAAAGTTTGAAATACATCAGATTTCTGTCTAAGGAAATAAATCCATACTTTTCTTGTTGCATCATCTATAAATGTAACATAATATAGAGAGCTACCAAGGGAAGATACCTGAGCTAGTCCCCATACATCTGTATGCACAAGCTCTAATCTCTCATTTTTTTTTTCCTTCCCACTCTTCACAAAACTAACTCTCTTTTGTTTTCCATACACGCAACTCTCACATAAATCCATATTGACACATTTCAGACCAGGTAAAACTTTTTTTGAATGAAGTAATTTCATACCTTCTTCACTCATGTGCCCGAGTCTATTGTGCCATAGTGCTGTGTCAGAATCTACAACAATAGTTTGATGTTCTTCCTGCTCAACTGCAGCCACAGTTCCTGAACCTTCATTATCTTTCGAAACAATTAAAGTAGAAGAAACAGTATGACCTGTACAAAGATATAAGGTGCATACTTTCAAACCTTTTGCTACTACTAAGGAACCTTTTGAAACCTTCCAATTTCTATCATTAAAAGTAACTGTACAACCCTCACCACCCAGTTGCCCTGCTGAAATTAAATTCCTACTCAGCCTTGGAACATGTCTTACCTCTTTTAGTAGCCAATGATTCCCATTCTACAACTTAATCTTAATTTTTCCCTTTCCAACTATCTGACAAGGTTCATTATCTCCCAAATAAACTAGCCCAAAATCCCCTTGGACATAATCAAGAAAGTAACCTCTATGGGGTGTAGCATGAAATGAAGCCCCAGAATCTAAAACCCATGAATCATCAATACTTTCTAAAGAAAGAATCAAAGCTTCCTCTTCAGATTTATTACTTACCACATTTACCTCCTTGTTACCTTCTTGTTTGTCTCCTTCTTTATTCTTTCGAGACTAGCAATCTTTCTTCTTATGACCTAGTTTTCCATAGTACCAGCAATCATTTGGCCCTTTGGATTCCGACCTCTTTCCCTTTGATTTTCCTCTTGATTTTGCACGATTTCCAGAATTGTTTCCTCTCTCATTGGTTCTACCCTTGCTTTGTGCATTTAAGACACTACTTGATGTGGATCCACCTGAGATTTTTCTACGAATTTCCTCACTCAGAATAACACCAATAACATCATCATATTTTAGGGTATTAGAACCAGAAACAAAATTACTAACAACCATTACCAAGCCATTCTAGCTTTCAGGCAAAGAACACAAAATCAAGAGAGCCCTGACTTCTTCATCAAAAATAATATCGACATAAGTTAATTAACTGGTAACTATATTAAACTCATTTAAATGATCAGCAAATGACCCACCTTCCACCATTTTCATATTAAACAAATGCTTCATGAGAAATACCTTATTTGAAGCAGAGGGCTTTTCATACAACTTTGCTAGGGTTTTCATCAAATCTTCAATTGTCGTTGCTTGTGTAATATTGAATGCCACCGATTGTGCTAGGCATAATCGAATACTACCAAGAGCCTTTCTATCAAGAATTACCCAATCCTCATCAGAAATGCTTGCCGATTTATTGGTTTTTCCTTCCAACGACAGCCATAGATCCTTCTGATAGAGATAGTCCTCCATTTGCATTTTCCATAACTGAAAGTTCTGCCCGTTAAACTTGTCAACCTTCAGCCTACCCTCGTCTGCCATTGCTCCCACTCAACCGTGAGACTCCCACTAAACCGTGAGATCTTCCTGCAGAGGATAACTGAAAAATAAACTCGCTCTTATACCACTTGTTAGGATTAACCAGTAGTTATGTTTGTCTAGTACATAGGAACAAAAATAGATGCGTAGTTCACTTCAAAGTAAAACCAAGGAGGTATTAGCATAAATCATATGAAACTCCCCATTAATGTTGGCAAGGGAGAGACATGGCAAGTTCATAAGAGTTTTGTCATCATGTAGTGCATGAAGGGGAAGAAACATTTGAATGTGTACATGAGAGTAGTTTGCAAATCAAGATATACACACATGAATGTAAATAAGGTTGTGATTGCAAATAAGAAGGTGCACACAACAAACCCCCATGACATTTCATAATACAATGGGAGTACAAAATATGACACAACATGATGTGCTAAATCTTCAAAATCTACAAATAAGACATTCAAAATATGCTTACAATGTTGGAGTAATCACATAATCTCCCTAGTAATTAACTAATCAATCATTAATTACTTCTTTTCGCTATATTATTTGATTTGAGTTAATTTTAAGAGTGTTATACTATATTTAGATTAAGCTGATTATAGGTCATGTTGTCTCATTACACATGATGAAGTCACTTATGCTCTAATTTAATCTTCACCTAGATTTTAGATTTATGATTCTATCCTTTTTCTTTTTTAAGTATTCATTGTAATCATTATAATCTATCCAAAGTAATCCAAATTAATTCATTCAATCAAATCTTGGATCAATCTATCTTATAGTTGCATAACAAAATCAAGATTAGTGATAGATGTTTTGGTTGCAAGTGATTTATAGGAGCTTTGGGGTTCACTATCAACTCCAACATAGTATTAGAGCAAGCAATAAATTCTTCCATGGCATAAGAGCATCAAATTTGCCAGTTTTTATCAAAATTTTAAGAGATTTGAAAAGAATGGCTAATAACTTTTGTTTGGTGTATTTTGAAGAAAAATAATTTCTAGGTTTTGTTCATAGCCATTAAAAATCTTTTGGATGTTTATTAGGTTTTTCAAATAGTAAACAAATCTTGTAAAATGTTGTCAAAATAACTTAACATGATCGTTTTTCCTACACTAAATCACATGTATTACTAAAAAGGGGTAAAAATTTATTAAAACATAAAGATAAACAATACAAAAAGAGCAAAGCAGGAAGCTCTATTGAGCTCTATGACGATCAAAAAGTTGATAAAAACATGAGATAATTCAGGAGGTAGTTGCCTCTTATCAACAATACTAAATCACATGTTTAGCTTGTTGGAATGAGAAATGTTTTTTTGGGTTTTGTTGACAACATCAGGTTTTTTTGTTGGTATTTGGTAATTTTTGGTTGCGATGATGAAATCTGTAGAAATCAAATTAAAGGGGACATGTTGATGGCTATTGATTGGTTAAACTTAATCAATTTTTTTTTCCAAAAAATCATAACATGAAGATATAGTGTCGAAATCAAGCAAACAAGATATCACCCAAAAGATAGTTTTGAGAACTTTTCAGTGATATACGTGTCATGATCATATTTTGTCATTGGCTTATTTATTCTCAATTAAAATCATATCATTAATTTTTAGAATAATTTCTCAAGTAAAAATAATTTCATGATTCTCAAGGTGTTGGAAAGGTGATTCAGAGCTCTTTAGATCTATTCAAGTATTTTTTTAGAATCTTAGATACTTTTTATTCAAATTTCTTTGTGTTTTCACATTGTCATTAAATACTTGAACGTTTTGGTGCCTAGATATAATATGTTTGCATGAGATGAATTTTTTAATTCACTTTACATGCATTAAGGTTATTGGTCTAACATTATTCCATTTGACGACGTATCATGGGGTTTTTCTTTCATTCTTTTGTTGTCATCTTGGAAGAGGATAATTAGGAGTGTTGGTGAACTAACATCTAGGCAAATCTCAGATAGCTTGATTGTTTGTTTTATTTGTATAGACTAATATTTGAACTAGCAACACTAGGGAGTAGAATAAATTGGAATATAATCATTGGTCGTATTGTAGGAGCTATTTATTTTACTATTGATCTTGACATTATGTTTTGTAGTGGAGTAAATATGACAATATAGAAGGGAAACTATGTTACTTTGAGAGCTAGTTTCACAACACAAATTCAAATACCTCCAACTAGATAAAGTAGTGAAGATATTTAATTATAGATAAAGAAACATAAGATTTTGACTATTTTGAGAGTCTCAGACAAGGATGTTAGCGCAAAATGTGAATGTCTGTGTATCATGTAGTAGTCCTATACATGCCACAACAGAAAAGACTCAGAATAGTGAAAAATCAGCTTTGTTCTTCGACTAACCTGTGAAACCAAAAAGATAGAAAAATATGATAAAATGCATTAAATAACATAGGTGAATAAAAAATGAAATAAATAAAACATAAGAAAACCCTCATGCATTTTAATTCTTCCAATAAACTTGCATTTGTTGTTTGGAGACTTGCCTCAATTATGTCCTTGTTTTGTTGTTTCCACCTCCACAGTAGCTAGATAGACCAAAAGACAAATAGATAAAATGATATGATGGATAGGGGATGTGATAAATCCCAAGGTGCTCATAGATATGAGAAAGATAAAAATATATTATCAGATGGCCTTGAGAAAGCCAAGAGAGCTATAACTATTGTTGTAAGAGAGCACTGTAGTAAACAAGAGATTGTTGTAGCAAGAAAGAGAGAGAGAAAGAGAAAAATGTGAAAGCCAAGAGAGTTCTAGTGAATTTGTGTGCAAGAACCAAAATATATTGAATTGAATGAAAAGATCAATTTAAAGGAGAGAAGAGGGGAAAAGAGGCTTGCAAGCCATTCTAGAAGATTCCTAGTTGTTTTCACCAACCAAGGTAAATGGAAAGTGTCAAAAACACTCAGAACCGACATTTGAATGTTAGGATATCATAGGACACATGTGCAGTGCATGAACGTTTGCACGACGTGCTAGTGTCTAGATAAATTATGTTAAAAAATGGCAAGTGAGAAGAGAAACACGAGGCTAATGTGAAGGTGATGTTGAAAGATAGTTGTAGAAAAGGACCCTTGAGCATCCTGAGAGGGAAAATGATTGATGCAAGGGTTGAAGTGGACTACTCAAATGTTAGGGGAATAAACACTAAAGAAGTTACAAAAGTGTAGCAAAAATTGCAAAGGGGTATACAAATTTCGAGTCTACATGTTTGTTGTATCAAATATTAGTTCTCCCCACTCACTTTGGACTTGAATTTGGGAGACCAATGGAGACTCATATCTTTCAATTCCCGAAGGATCTTGTTGCAATTTGTCTCCTTCACTTTGTAGAAGTAGATTTTATACTCCTTGATGATGATACTCTAGTGAAGCTTAGAGAAAATCACTAGTATTGCATGTTTTGATGGATCACACACTTGTTTCCTAGGTCTTTCTCCTCATATTGAAACTCAATCTTCATCTTTTGTTGTTCCTAATTATCTTGGTATCACCATACATTTGGCCCCCATTGATTCAATGTGATAGAACATTCATTCTCTTTCAAATACAATTCCTTGGGATTCATATCTTACAGACATATTATCTTTGTTTGTAGAGTTTAGATTTTCGAGTTGGAAAATTCTCTCAAGGACATTCATCTCCTCTTTAATAAAAATAATATCATCTCTATTAGCCCTCTATCTTCATCGTCTTTGGAGCTTGTTCTACAGGTTAGTCCTCAAAATTTTTTGGTTTGATATCATCTTATTTTTACATGAAAACATTTGAGTAGTTTTTAGAGGTACATATCACTCAAGTCTGGATTCCTAATTCTTCCATTTATGGGAATGGTTTCTCCAATCACTAGTGGACCTATTTCTTCTAAAGTGGACAAATATTGTTTATAGACATTGTATCATGTTTTGTCTTCAAACATTCATCATTGACACATGAGCTACTTTATGGAGGGGATACATATCCTTATTTTCTCTCTTCTATGGGAGAGACATCTATTGTACTTGTGTGATACAAGCATTCATTGGGAGGTCATATTGAGTTTTCCTATCATTTTGATCATACAATTATATTTTTTCCCTCTTTTGGAAAGGAATTTTTTCTCCTTTGGTTTTCTCATTTTCTTTTGTTTCAAGAGATTTCATTGATTTGTACATGGCTACCTTGTCAAGCCTTGGAGTTGAGACCCATCTATGAATCAACCACTCCATCCATCATTATGTTTTTGGCTTATCTCTAAGTTGATCTTAAGGGGGGTGTTGGAGTAATTAGATACCACCTTTGTAGTTAACTACTCAATCACTAATTGCTTAAACTCCTTATTACTTTATTACACTTAGAACTAAATTTAAGATTGTTTTTCTATATTTAGATCGAGCTATTTATAGGTCATGTTGTCTCATTACATAAGATGAATACACTTTTGTACTCTAATTCAATCGTAAGCTAGGTTTTAGATCTAAGGTTTTATCTTTTTGCTTTTATAAGCATTCATTGTAATAATTGTAATCTATCAAAGGTAATTAAGGGTTATTCATTCAATGAAAACATACATCTCTATCATTTTTTCTTGGATCAATCTCTCTCATGGTTGCAAATTAAACCTTTTCTCTTCAAAATTTTTATAGGCATTTTGGTTGTAGGTGATTTTTGAGAGTTTGAGGCTTTCTATCAAGTCACACATAAAATACCCCAAAACAAAAAAATAAAGGAAATGCATCTATAACACCTCACAAACATAAGGTTTCTATGTGTCATTATGTTCAATAATAAAATAGAATGCTCGAAAACAAAAAAAAATGTTTGGGGGCAAACATTGGAAAAAGAGAGTGGATACATCTACTAGATGCCATAAATAAAATAGAAACATTTTCTATTCTAATGTGCCAAAAATAAAAGGAAAATATAGTAAAAACATGGAAATGAAACTATGCAAACACACAAATTATTGTTTGTTTCAACACTAAATGAAGTTATACTGAACTTAGGGAACCATATAGGACCACACAGAGAGGGGATAAAAAGAGATGGCTATGAATAAGCCTAAATAGAATATAGAATAGGTCACTATTTTTTTTTGAGATACACAAAGGAATAGAGTAGGATAGTAGAATTAATGATTTTGTTGTCATCAAATAATAGGACTAGGCCAAGCCAAAGATAAAATGAAGAAATGTTTATGCATTCACCACCTAATAGATGAGGTCATAGTAAATGTTAATTATGTCCATGTGTGATGTTGAGTCATGCCTTGTTATAGATCATTTCCAATCTAAAGCAAAAATAGTATAGTCTAGGGCGAGAAGTAATATTGTGTCAACATTGTGTATATAATGTATATGATTAGCCATGCCCATCAAATCAATTGGTAAGCTAAGAAAGCCAATAAATTCAAGGTAGATATTAGATAGGGATAAAGGAAATTACTAAGGTTTGGTAATAGTACAATGGTTAGAAAGAGCAAGAGTTGTAGGAGATGCCTCTGATGACCACAAAATAGTTGCCTCAAGACAATAGGTAAATTTTTAATATTTGGCTATGAAGGTAGCCACCTAAGATCTACAAGCCTAATGGAAATAACAATGATGAGAGATAATGAAAATGACAGGAATAAATTATATTTTTTCCAAGAATACAATGGAATAGAGTGAGTTAACCAAATTCACTTCATTGAATCAACTGAAATTGGAATGATATTACAAAGGAGACACCCTGGTTAAATAAACCAAGATGAGAACATAGGACTGCATAATATTATGACAATTATGGTAATATTATAACATGATAACCAAGAGACAACTTATCACCCACATAAGGTGGAAAAATGAAAGTGTCACATGTCCACTAAATGTGGACTGCCTTGCAAAGTGGAAAAATATTTTTACCACTTGTCCACTAAAGGTGGATAACCTTCCAATCTGGAAAGGTGTTTGTGCAGCACATTTAATAAAGGTGGAAATTTGATTAAGTGATAAGTACACAAAAGGCGGAAGTGTGAGTGTGATAACACCACCAAATGTGAAAATATTCCTATGTTGTCCCTAAGTAAATGTAAGCAACACATGTTTAGAACCTAGGATATTTACTTACTAGGTGCAATAATTAAATACACCAACACATCCCTCCCCGCCCCCCTCCCCCCTTAAGTGAAACTTAGGGAGAATGTATGCTCACAATGCAAGATGGGTCTTGGCTACTAGGTCATGTTAGTTACCCATGTACACTTGCAATTCAATCTTTCACAAATAGAGAAAGGGAGAAAACCAATGGGACAAAACTCCTCCCCAAAAGAGAGATAAAAACATTAAATTCTCTAAAAGATGAATGAGATGGATAAAACCTCATGTAAGGAAAAGGTCATCCCCATAATAGAGAATAAGAGATATCATGAAGCCTCCCCTCAATGTCAAATCTCCTACAAACATGGTCCAATGATCTCAAACAACACCCCCCTGAAAAATAGGGTCAATGTTGTACCAAGAATGTAAAGTGTGAGAAAACTAGGTATCAATGTCAATTAATAACTAATGATGAATCTCTCACTGTAATATGATAAAAATTAGGCATGGAGCTACATGCATGAGCATTGGGTAGAGACATTTACTAAGTCTCACAAGATAGGTCCTAACCTATTGATTAGAGGATTACATTGAATGAAGCCTAAATGAAAAAATACATGGAAGATATGACACTTTATTTTAGTGCATTTACAACATGGCTCATGCAAAATATTACAACAATGATGGTACAAATATTGAAACATAAAGATGATGTCACCAAATAATTGCGTTATAGAAGACTCCTAATGATGCCATTTGATTGGAATGATGTAGGAAAAAAGATAATAACTACCCCCTCCCTTGGATGGTAGTTGGAGGAATGTGCATAGCAGGTGTTATAGGTGGACACAAAATTTTTGTGTTCCTAATTCACCTATAAAATGATTTTTTTTTTAAAAACTTTTTAAAAGCTCATAAAAATATTTTATTACAAATTTTTTATTAAAATAATAAATAAAAGTTTATTTTGACTTTCCATTTCAACAATTACAGTTTTCCCCAATTAGACTATAATAGGCTTAGAACACTATGCAAAAGACCAAACTCAAATCTATACATTGCATTTGCAAAATAAGCCAAATAAGAACCAAGCGCTAAAAGTGAAACTTTTGATCAAAGTGACTACAAGCTAATAGCACCACTATAAAATACAAGAAAATTTATGTACTTTCAATAAAATTGCAATTGTAAAGGAGTTCATATGAGATCGAACAAAGCCTCCAAAATTGAAAAAATGGAGATTATGCGTTTCTCAAAAAAATCCATGTCCAAATATCTGAAATGTTTTACACCATTGTGAAGAACGTGAAATTATACCATAAAAAAACAAAAATTGCTCACAAAAAAGAGCTGACTAATTGAGATATCGTTGTTTGAAAATCACCTACAAAATTACGACGCTCGAGTTGTCACCACACCTCTAAACTTCAAATGCTTGTAGCTTTGGGCTCTAGAGTTTGATTTAGATGAAACAAAAGTTGATCTTGGGGTTCTTGTACCTCTTGAATCCAATGACTACCTTAGGTTTGCACCATCAAACTCCAAATTTGATCGGTAATTAGAAAAACCATGAATCCATACTCTAAAACACATCAAAATTATCTCAAATGACTATGCAATGGAACTCAATAAGCTCTTATACCATGTAGGATTTGAATATTGAAGGTAACCACCTAAGATCTAGAGGCCCAATGTAAAGCACAAGAATAAATTGCACTCACCAAAAATGTGTAGAATAGGATGAATTCATTGAATTCACCTCAGTGAATAAACTAGAATTGGAATGATATTACAAAGGAGACCGCTTGGTTAAATAGATCAAGATGTGAACATAAGAGTTCATAAGATTCCGACAAGTGTTGCAATCTTATGACATGATAACCAAGAGACAACTTATCAACCACATAAGGTGGACAAGTGAAAGTTTCAATATCCACTAAAAGTGTATCACCCTTCAAAGTGGAAAGATGTTTGTGCCACACATCCAATTTGTTGGAAGCCACAATTGAAACAATTGTTATATTGTCATTGATGTCAAACCTTAATTGGTGACACAGTTGCTATCTAGTAGATTGCCATATCATTTGATTGATGAAGAGGATTTGAAAAGAGATAACAAGAAGACCTAGTAAAAAGGTTGAGTTATTAGAAACTACAATGGGCACTTGATTAGTTGGCACATTGGCAAGATAATGTATTATTTATCTATAATACTAAGTGAAGAAGACAATTGAATTGAACTGGAATAGAAGAGATGAGGAAAGAAAGACTCAAAGCATAGGCTTAACCAAGTAAAAGAGAAAAAGACTAAGGAACTTAAAGAATAAGCCAAGTGATGCTAGTGTTGACAGAGTGCCAGTAAAAGATGAGAAAATACAATGTCGACAGAGCATTAGTAATGACCGAGTATCAGAAGTTGGACCGAGTGAAGCTAGTGAGTGCCAAGAAGAACAGTTAAGCATTGACCAAGTCATCCAGTGAAGACCGATAAGAAGAACATAGTGATGACCGAGTGTCAACATTTTATAGTTTGTGAAGGGATTGAGATTCCTAGCCGACACAGTTGAATTCTTGGAATATGTAAAGCATGTTGAAGATAAGGATGAGTGACCTAGAGCATTTAATGCATGATAAATAGTGTTTGCATGTTTCTATGCATGGATTCAAGGAGAAGTTTTGAGAATTTTTTAGAAGGACAGAAGGAGAATGAAATGTTGAAAGGATTTGATGAATTTGACCAAAACCTAAGATCTACAGTGATGTTTAAGTGGAAAAATATCAAGCTACCTAGTTAAGGAGGTATAAGGATAACCTAATTGGGGGTTATGCACGTAGTTGATTCAGTTGATTGGCGAACTTGAGCAGAAAGCTGAGAAGAGTTGTGAAGAGGTGATTTCTTGAAGGGTTTCCAAGCATATCAAAGATGAAGATGATAATGAAGGCCTGTTAGAGGATCAACATATGAGTTACATTGGATCTGTATTTGCAAAGTGAGTTGTATTTATCAGATCAAACCTACTGTTACTTTCTAACCATTGTATTAGTTGAAATCCTTTAATCAAGATTGACCCAACAGTCATTTTTAAATCCTTTAATCAAGGTGACATTCTAATGGAATGTTCTTAAGTCCTCTAACAAGGCCACTCCTAACAGGGTGATTAAATCCTTTAATAGGGTCACACCTAACAGTGTGTATTATAACCTTTAATATGGTTGGCTCCTCACATAGCTCACTTTAGAAGAGTGAAAATTGGTAGCATGTTACTGATTGTTTTTCCCAAATTGGGTTTCCACCTTAAATCCTGGTGTCATACTTGTGTGAATGTTATTTGATGTGTTTTACTATTAAGTGTTTCATATTCTGCAAGTTGATTACTTTTGGATAGTGGACTGCAAGTTTGTGTTATTGGTTATATGCTAGAGAGACCAAGTGGACTGTTGTGTAGATCTAAGTTGTTTCAAGTGTTTAAAGTTGAATTGGTACATCTGGATTAGAGGATAACTGATTCACCCCCCCCCCCCTTAGTTATTCTAAAATCATTCTAACAATTGGTATCAAAGCTTGTGGTGCTTGTAAGGAAAAGTTTGAAGGTAATTGGAGCTAAAAATCAATATGTTCAAAAAAGAGGTACCAAAGATGAACAAGGTGAACTTCCCTACATGGAAAAGTTTGATGAAGCTACACCTAGCTGGAATTGGAGATGCAAAAAAAAACTTTGTGGAAAATGATTACATAGAAACACCTACACCTTTGACAACCCAACAAATGAAGGAAAAACAAGAACACAATCAGGCAATGTTGGAGATTACATCAACCCTAAGGTATCCTGAATTTGAAGACATAAAGGACTGTACCACTACAAATAAAATGTGGGAAACTTTGATAGCTATCTATCATGGAGACACAAATGTACTAAGAGCCAAGTTTGAAAGCTTGAGAGGAAAGTTTGATGAAATTAGAATGTTAGAAGGTGAGACTATTGCACAATATTATGGCCGAGTTAAAGAGGCTGTGAATGATATTAGAGGAGCTAATAGAAAGACTGATGATGAAACTATTATTAGCAAGGTATTGAGAACCCTACTTCCTATTTATACTATTAGATTGTCTGCAATACAAGAAATGAGATGTAAGTTCTTGGCAACAACTTAATTTTGGAAGGTCTGGGTGGTAGACTTATTGCTTTTGAATTATCAAATTTTGATAATTTCCCCTCTCCCACTATTGAATTTGCATTCAAATCTCAATTGTTTCTTCATAAGTATAAGAAAGGAAAAGAAAGGTGTGTGAATAGTGATAGTGACACCTTTGATGATGACCTTGATGAGCTTGAGGCACTAATGGCTAGAAGACTACCTAGAGGAAAAGGAAAATTCAAAGGTAAAATTCCTATAATCTATTTTTTATCTAACAAAGTTGGTCATCTTGCTACAATATGTCTTGACAAAAATGACAAGGATGAAAGGAGGGACAACAAGTACAAAGAAAAAAGGGATGATAGAGACTACAAAAGGTACAAGGATTACAAGGACAAATGTAAGAAATCTTGTTATATTGTTGAAGAAGAAACTGATAGTGAATTTGATGATCATGATGAAGAAGTTGTTTATGTTTCCATGAAAGATGATTATGATTCTGATGAGAAAACTACACTTATTTCATATGTGAGTAAAGGTGATAGATGGATAATTGATAGTGGTTGATCACATCTTATGACTAGTGATAAAAGTAAGTTTGAAACCTTAGAACATTACAAAGGAAGTAATGTTAAGTTTGGTAATGATGCACCATGTTTTGTGAAAGGTAAAGGATCAATAAGATTGACTGATAAGATCAGATGTGATAATGCTTATTGGGTTGAAGGACTTAACTATAACTTGTTGAGTGTTGCATAGTTGAACAATTCTAGATACCGAGTTGAATTCCATAACAAAAAGGCTAAGATATTTGATGCTATTGGTGAACTAATTGGAAGTGGAAAACATACAAGAGGTAACTTGTTCTATCTAGACCTATCTGATGAGACATGTTTGTTTGCACAATTTGATTATAAATGGTTGTGGCATAAGAGGTTGTTTCATGTGAACTTTGATAATTTGGTAAGCATCAATAAGATGAAAAGAGTAAGAGGGTTACCAAGATTGAAGAAACCTAATAATGTGATGTGTAAACAATGTCAATTGGGCAAAATGACAAAATCTAGTTTCAAGAGAAAAACCTATACTTATGATTATATTTTGGGATTGGTTCATACTGAACTTTGTGGACCTATTGGAATGAAAATCTACTATGGTGAAAAATATTTTATTCTATTTGTTGATGATTACTCTAGAATGATGACTGTGATGTTTCTTAAAGAAAAATATGATGCCTTTCAATTGTTTAAGTGGTATTTGGAAAGGGTTGAAAAATAAACATGTAAAAGTTTGAAATGTCTGAGATCTGACAGAGGAGGTGAGTTCATATCTAATGAGTTAAACACATTCTACAATGATAGAGGAATCAAGAGGCAAATTTCTGCACCAAGAACTCCTCCACATAATGGTATAGCTGAAAGAAGGAATAGATCAGTCATAGATTGTGCTAAAACACTGATGATAGAGAAAAATGTTGCACAAAAGTACTGGAGAGAAGCTATAAGTATAATTGTCTATACCTTGAACTGAGTACAAGTCAAGAAAGGTACAAATGGCACACCTTTTGAGTTATGGTATGGTTATGCACCCAATGTGAAATATTTTAAAGTCTTTGGAAGAAAATGTTATATACTAAAGGACAATAGGAATGGAAAACTTGATGCTAAAAGTGATGAAGGCATATTCCTGAGTTATTCCACTAAGAGAAAAGCTTATAAGTGTTTGAATTCTAATGCTAACAAATTTTTGGAAAGTGCAAATGTGAGAGTTGATGAATATGCATAAAATAATGAAGTTGAATGCAAGCAAGAACTTGAAGATTATAGAATATTTGTATACATGAATGAACAAGAGCCCTGCAATTTACTTGAACTGGAGAACAAAGCTGTCAAGCGACAACAAGAAATTATCGAGTTACATCAAGGAGATGTTGAGTACCAAGAGATAATTTTTGAACAATCAGAAGAGGAAGCAAAGATACAAAATGAACCTGAAGTGAATTTTCTAGATGAACCCAAAGAACAACAAGAAGAAGAAAGGATACTAGATCCTACATTAGAAAAATATGTGAGAAGACATCATAAACCAGATCAAATAATTGGAACAAAAGATTCAGGAGTCATGACAAGAAACAAGTTGAAAAACCAAACATGCTTATTATGTGAATTTGAACCCAAATCAATGAAAGATTCTTTGGATAATGAAGATTGGATTCAAGAAATGAATGAGGAAATTGAGAAAATAGAGAAGAACAAAACCTGGACACTAGTACCTAGACTAAAGGACAAGAATGTTATTGGAACCAAGTGGGTATTAAAAAACAAGATGAATGGGCATGGAGAAGTCACAAGAAACAATGATAGATTGGTATGCAGAGGATATGGACAAGAAGAAGGAATTGACTATGGAGAGACATTTGCCCCAATTGCTAGATTGGAGGGAGTTAGAAATCTACTTGCATATGCTTCTTACAAAGGATTCAAAGTGTATTAGATGGATGTCAAATATGCACTCCTTAATGGAATACTAGAAGAAGAAGTATACATTGAACAACCTGAAGGATTTGTTGATTCAAACAAGAGGAACATAGTATGTAAGCTACACAAAGCACTATATGGATTGAAACAAGCCCTTAGAGCATGGTATGAAAGATTGCATAATTATTTGGTAAAAATTAGTTTTGCAAGGACAAATGACAACAGTAATCTGTACTTAAAGAGTGAAAGAGGCAAAGGGATATTGTTAGATGAAATATTCATTGATGATATCATATTTGGAGGACAAGATGCATTGTGCCAAAAATTTACAAATGAGATGCAAAAATAATTTGAGATGTCTATGTTTGGAGAGATCAAATTCTTTGTTGGTTTGGAAGTTTATCAAATGAAGAAAGGTATCTACATTACTCAATCTAAATATATCAAGGAGATACTGAAAACCTTTGGCATGGAAGACTCAATGCCAGTAAGTACATCTATGGCTACTGGACACAAACTATCAAAGAATGATGATACAACAAAAGTGAATCAAACCTTGTATAGGTGAATGATTGGAAAACTACAATATGTTGTTCACAACAGACCAAATATTGCACTAGCAGTTGGGATTGTTGCAAGATTTTTTGCAAATCCTAAGGAGAATCACATGATGGAAGTGAAAAGGATACTGAGATATCTGAAAGGAACAAAGGATTATGGATTGTACTACAAGAAGAATGATAAGTTTGAACTGAAAGTCTATACTGATGCAGATTGGGAAGGAAATGTGGATGATAGAAATAGTACAAGTGGTGGTGAATTCTTTCCAAGAAAGAGATTAGTCTCATGGACAAGCAAGAAACATAATTGCATTTCTCAATCTACAACAAAAGCTGAATATGTGGCAACAACAGTTAATTGTTCAAACATAGTGTGGATCAAGCAATTGTTGAGAGGTATGAAGGAAGAGATCACTGAGCAAGTTGTTATTTTCTATGATAACACAAGTGTTGTTAATATATCAAAGAACCTAGTGATGCACACTAAGACCAAACATATTGCTATCAAGTATCATTACTTGAGAGAGCTAGTTCAAGACAAAGAAGTGAGATTGGAATATGTGAATACGAAGGAGCAGTTAGTTGATATATTCACTAAAGATTTACCTAAGGATGCACATGAGTATCTAAGAGGTAAATTAGGGGCGATTCCCCTAGCTAAGGCTACCTAAATCAAATGGAGTGTTGCATCAAATGTATTGATCAAAATATCTGACAAATTGATGCAAAGAGGTTACACTTTAGGAGATGCCTAAAGCTATGAAGAGTTAAGCACAAGATGTTGATCGGTCATAAGCAAGATGACATAAGGAGCATATAGTTTAGAAAGATGACATGAAGATATATACATGGTGAAGATGAATGAGAAAGTTAAAAATGTCTTTGGCATTGTTGTCAAAGAGGCAGAGATTTAGTAAAAGTTACACTGATTAGATGAAAGAATGAAATTGATGCACAAAGAGGGAGATATTAGATATAAGAGGAAGAGATTCTACGATTAGTAAGTACATGAACAGTTGAAGGAACAATGAGATATCTATCAAAGATGGAGTTGATGTTTTCATATCAGAGCTACATAACTTGTCTACTCCTTATCATTGTCTCTTATTGTCTTACCTATATAAGCAGGCTCATTATATACATTTTGTTCATGTCTATTAGCAATAATATCATTCTTGCATATTGTTGCAATTGTCTTTCCATTCTCTTGAGGAACTTATCTTGGTCTTTCATTTGATCCTAGGGGCGTTGTAGAGTCACCTAAAACTCTAACAGTTTTAATCTATTATTTTTCCAAAACCATCCCAATATATTGATGCTTTAGAGTATATAAATTATAAAAATCCAAGCCAACTCAATTTTGCATATCCATTCCTTGTGATATTATTGTAATTTTTTCACAATTTATTGATGATAATCTATTGTTTATGTAAAAAATGAAAAGGGGCTAAACGATTTTCTAGACATTTTAAATTTAATATTCCTCTATTTTAATATCTTAAGTGAATTATCATAAAACTAGTTTTTTAATGATTCAAGATGGTCACAATGCTTATTGAATTTCTACAAATTGGAATCATATATATTATCAAGCTATCCATTCTCTTGAGGAACTTATCTTGGTCTTTCATTTGATCCTAGGGGTGTTATAGAGTCACCTAAAATTCTAATAGTTTTAATCTATTATTTTTCTATTTATTATTTTACCAAAACCATCCCAATATATTGATGCTTTAGAGTATATAAATTATAAAAATCCAAGCCAACTCAATTTTGCATATCCATTCCTTGTGATATTATTGTAATTTTTTCACAGTTTATTGATGATAATCTATTGTTTATGTAAAAAATGAAAATGAGCTAAACAATTTTCTAGACATTTTAAATTTAATATTCCTCTATTTTAATATTTTAAGTGAATTATCATAAAACTAGTTTGTGAATGATTCAAGATGGTCACGATGCTTATTGAATTTCTACAAATTGGAATCATATATATTATAAAGCTATTTAGTATCTTGGAATTTCATTTGGTGTGGGATTTCCCTATTTTCTATGTGGAATTAGTACTTGAATACACTAAAAAAATTAATAATTTAATTGGAATAGCAAGTTCCTTTTTTTAGTGGGGGAATTTTGAGTGGCACTTTTATGTTCCATTCATGTTAACGTCTCTTAATGTTGGATGTTATCAACTAGAAGATAATAAGACTTATATAAACTTAGCTGATAATTCATATGAACTAAAGGAGATGGTGTTACTAGTTGTAGAGCTGCCTCTTGATCTTTACACATACAATATCAATCAATATGTTTAGTGGCTAAATAAATCAATGTAATTTCAAAAAGTGAGAAACCATGGAAGATATAATTGAAATATAGGCTAAATAATGTAGTTATTAAGTAGATATGGAAAAAGATTAACTAGTTGGATTAGTTGCTAAGGTTGTGTCATAATTTCATATGAGAGCCTCTTTTCCTTTTCAATCGATTCAATAGTATGAAAACGTACATCAACTTTCAAATAAGGATTCATCTCTTCAAAATGGGATCATATTTGTTCCTTCCATTGGCTGAAAAGGAATATCCAACAATTTCAACGAGAGTCACTAGCTATGATAAATTGAGTTGAATATTTATTATTGTCATCCAAATTAACTAATAAAGTATGTACTCCTACCTTATATTTTCTTCAAGGATTATCACTTGCTTTCTTTCTTGAAATTCCTTTTCTTTTCACTAATGAATATATACCTCCATATTCTTCCTTAAATATTATTAGTTCCTTGTCTCAATATTAAATAGAAATATATTTTCAACCATAAGTTTGGGTCAAGTTGAGTGATCAAGTCTAGAAGTATGAGGCTACTTAGGATGCTCAAACACTTGATTAGAAATTATTCCACTACAAGTTGCATTGTAATACCCTCTTGTTAGGGTAGTTCAGTTTTGTGTGCTTTATGTTGTCTCTTTGTGATATGATGCTTAGTTAATCACATTTAATTAATTATATTAACTTTTCTAAAATAATGAAATGTGATAATAGTAAATAGTGCATGAATAGTTGTGTTTAAATTAAATATTAAAGTATCATTAATAACGTGAGTCAATTGTACAAAATAATTAATATGGACTGATTAATGTTACTAATGTTAATTGAATATTATTTGATTATGATTTTAAATATGAAATAAGATAATGATATGTTATTAACTTAATATTCTATAATTATTGTCTGATTATCTATAAGACATCATTTAAATTAATTGGATTTAGATTACTCTTAATTTATTAAATTGATTAATAGTATGAATATTAATTTAGTATTATTTAATTATGTAATAATTTTAAAAAGTTATTTCAATTATATTATTAAGTAAAGTGATGCAAATGTGTACAATAAATAGACCCGACCGAACAATGAATCAAAGATCCATGAAAAGGAATAACAAGATGCACAATCATAAGAAATGATCCATGAGAGATTCATGAACCACATGCTAGGATTGCAACGGTCGAAAGCCAAAGATCACCAACCACACATTGAATCTCTAGATAGGTCCAAGAAAGCAACAACCATGTTACCCACAAATAGAAAATGGATCAATTCTTGAGCAACCACGAACAATAGGAGGTGTGATCATAGAAAGATGATCCTAGATAGGTCTAGAATAAGACTTTATGATCACACATGCTATCTCCAACAAATGACGATAAACTAGCATAATCTCTCCAACTGGTAAAGAAGAACAAAACTAACAAAGAACTTATTTTGGTTGATACAAAATTTCCATGAAACCAAGATGCTCTTGCATTAGACACCTGGGGTTAATAAAACTGATGCTCTAAATCAGAGTTGTTGTACAACCTGAGAAGAATCCAAATGATCCAAATCATATTGGGAAATCCAAGTAGCATCCTCAACCTATTTATTTTTCCACTTGACCAAGTACTCCATGTAATCCTTTTCCCTTGTGCTTCTCCCAATATTTTTATACAAGACCTCAATTTCCTTTGTCTGCTTCTTAGGATATTCCTACTTCATGTCTATCTCATCATATGATTCATGGTACTCATATAAATTTATAGTGTTGAATATAGGTGATATATCCATGTCAACCGATAACTCAACCTCAAAAGCATTACCACTATCAAATTTCTTCAGTATCTTACAAGACCCAAACTTCTTCATCTTCAGCTTATTGTAGGTTCCAATAGGAAATCTATCCTTCAAATGAATCATAACTTCATCACCAACCTTAAAATTCTAATGTCTCCTAGATCAGTCAACTATATCCTTATATTTGTGATTTCTATGTTCCAAACTATACTTCACCTCATCATGCAAAGTCTCCATGAATTCAAAATATCCCTTCGCTTCAAAATTTATCTTCTCCTCTAAGCCAATATCTTTCAAATCTGACATTCCTTTAAGATGCATGCCAGTAATAATTTCAAAAGGTGTAAATTACAAGTACTCTAGTTAACTAAATTGTTATATACAAACTCTTCTTGTGCCAACATGAAATCCCAATTACCGGGTTTATCTCTAACAAGACATCTTAACAAATTACCCAAACTCTTATTCACAACTTATGTTTGTTCATCGATTTGTGGATGAAATGTAGAGCTAAACTTCAAATTTGTACCCATCTTCTTCCAAAGTGTCTTCTAAAAGTATCCCATAAACTTACTATCTCAGTCAGAAATAATAGTCTTAGGAAAACCATGTAATCTCAAAACTTCTCTAAAGAATAGATGAGTTATATGAACAACATCCGATGTTTTCTTGCAAGGAATAAAATGTGACATCTTTGAAAAAATTTCTACCACAAAAAATACAAAATCATTACCTCTTTGTGTCTTTGGTGAGACAAGAACAAAATCCATTCTAATGTCTTCCCATGTTCGACTGGGAACAGGTAAAGGTGTGTATAACCCTTTATTCTGACTTACTTCCTTAGCAACTTGAAAAAATCTACAACTTCTACCAAATTTATGAACATCCCTATACAACTAAGGCCAAAATTATTTCTCCTTAATCATACTCACTATTTTATGAATGCGAAAATGTCATGCAAGTCCTCCACTATGTTTCTCCTTGATTATATTTTCCCTCATTGATCCTCTTGGTATACATAATTACATGCTTTGGAACAACAAACTATCTTGAATCAAGTAATCAACCCACTTACTTTGATTATCTATGATCGGTTCCTTAATTCTTTCCAAGGTTTTGCAAAATTAGGGTCATTTTCATACAAACTTTTCAAATCATCAAAACCAAGTACCTCAACTCTCATCTCAGTCAATAAACTTCTTCTTTTGCTCAGTGCATCTACACCCTATTTGACAATCCACTTCTATGTTTCAACACAAAAGTAAAATTTTGCAAGTATTCAACCCACTTCATATGTCTCTGATTCAACTTATTCTGACTACCCAAATACTGCAATGATTTATGATCGGTGCACAACACAAATTCCTCAAGCATCAAATAATGTATCCATTTCTTTAGATCTTGAACAATAGCATGGAATTCATGATCATAGAATGAATATTTCCTCTTAGCATCATTCAATTTCTCACTATAAAAATCAATAGGTTTACCTTCTTGACTCAATACTGCTCTGATTGCACTTCCACTTGCATCACAATCAAATCGAAATACTTAGAGAATTTAGGTAAATCCAGTATTGGTAATTTAGCTACCTTCTACTTCAAGGTTTCAAAAATTTTGTCATCTCCATGTGTCCACTTGAAACCTTTCTTGTCTCCTCTCATTTTCTATGTCATAACATTACAAATAGAACTAAAATTTCTTATGAGCTTTCGGTAGAAACTTTCCAATCCATGAAAATATTGGACTTCACTAGCATTCTCAAGTGTAGGCCATTCCAATTTTTTTTTTTTGTAGGATCCATCTTCAAACCTTCAGCTAAAATAACAAAACCCAAGTACATTATCTCTTCCTGCATGAAAGAATATTTCTTCTAGTTAATCAACAACTTTTCCTCTTTCAATCTCTGCAATACTTGTCTCAGATGCAACAAATGACCTTCCTTACTCTTACTAAATATTAAAATGTCATCCAAGTAAATAATCAAAAACCTAACCAAGAATTTATTCAATACCTCATTCATCAACATCATAAAAGTACTAGGTACATTAGTCAAACTGAAAGACATAACCAACCACTAATACAAACCTTCTCTTGTCTTGAAAGAAGTATTTCATTCATCTCCTTTTTTTATTATAATCTAATGATAGCCACTCTTGAAATCAATCTTGGTAAAGTATTTTTCTCCACTTAAACAATTCATGATATCATCCATCCTAGGCAATGGAAACTAGTATTTCATTATGATACTATTTATAACTCTTGAATTTGTACACATCCTCCATTATCTACTCTTCTTAGGTGCCAATATAGTTGGTACTACACACAGACTTAAACTTTCTCTAATCAAACCATTCCGCAACAATTTATGAACTTGTCTATTTGATTCTTCATTCTCTATAGGTGTCAAATGGTGAGGTGTTGTAAACTAGCTCCTGGTATCAAATCCATCCAATGATTGATGCTTCTAATAGGAGGTGTATGTGTGAATTTTGTACCTAGCTGTAGACACACCACTTCAGTAAAACATTAGAGGTTAGCTAAAATTGAAATTGTGCAAGTAATTGAAAACTAAACTAACCAGGCGATTTACTGCCTTCTAATAGATGCGAGTATGTATTCTCAGATTGGACCGAGATCAATGACCTTGATGACACCTAAACAAAAGATTTGAATGCAAAATCTAGATAGGAATTGGATGCAAACTAATCTATTTTTTTGGATTTTAGATGCAATAATATGAGAAATCTGATATGAATGTAATCTATATGAAAAAATGATATGCAATACAATTAATCTAACAATGATATGCTAAAATATGAATGATCTCACAAAGTTGTTGATTCGCAAAGAGGCTTCCATTCTTCAGATACCAATTCACCAGCATAAGTTTGCAAAATTTTGAGATATGAGATGATTTGTGAAGAGCTGAGCCTTGATTTTATAGAAATCCAGGGCTTTGAAGGTGCATGAAAAAAACCATAAATCACTCTTATTGATTTTTGAGTCAACAAGGAATTAAAGATAGTTAACTCACAATAAATCATGCAAAAACAACTTTTTGATTTAAATCAGAAGTTGAGATCAACTTTTAACTCAAAAGAGAGTTGAGTTTATTTTTAAAACAACTTGAATTGATTTTCTGATTTATAGTTTAACTACTTTTTGGATGTGCACAATTAATATGAATTAAATAAATAAAGAAAGTGATTTATCCTCAACTTAACTAATTTTAAAAATAAAACAATTGATTTATGGGTTAATCAATTATTAAATCAAACTTTTATTCCAAATAATATCATTAAATATGACAACTGGCTTTAATTAATTAAATAAGAATTTAATCAATTAATGATAGGAATTTTGATTTATTGTCAAATTTAAATAATAATAATTAGGAATAAATATAATTAAATTCAATTAAATAATTAAGTGGCAGTATTAAATCTAATTAATTAAATATTTAGAATATTCAATTAATCAAACTTTAGGATAAATAGGATTTATCACCAAATAATTATTAAATTAAAGATAATTATGATAAATAGGAATATTACTAGGAATATTCCCTGATGCAAAATTTGAGATAATCAATTAGGATTAGATAATGTTTAGATGTGCCTTGGGTTAGGACTTCGATGTTGATTTCGTTCGATATGTTGATATAGGAGGTTAATGAACCTATAGCCCATTTTTGGGGTATTACATTTTGCCCCTCTTTGAATTGTTGTGCGAAGTGCAGTAGTTCAAAGACAGTCTGTGTATGATATTTGAAACTAATGTTTGAAATTGAAATTGATATGAAGCAGAAACTGATTGAAGTTTGATATGAAGATAATAGGTCCTGAATGACCAAAGATAATGTTAACTATAACATCACTGAACCGATGATTGCGAAAAAGTGTCAAAATGCCTGACTCTGAACCTTATGATTGCAAAGAAGTGAGTGACCGATTCCAGACCTGATTGTCGATAAGAATCACATTGGTATCACATATGAACCCTTTAGTTTCCGAAGAACCAAGGAAATAACACAATTGAACTGATAGTTACAAAAAATGATACAATTTGTTGGACTACAACTGATTTAGAATATGATTGAAGGATCTGTGATTGCAAGATCACTGAGAAGTTTCTGATTAGATATGTAATATGATTAAATCAGTATTATGTTGTCATTGATGTCAACTAGTTTGACAACACTTATCTTGTAAGTTACTACACCGAGACATATGAAGAAAAGTGGAAAAGAGATGAAGAACAGAGAAATCTACATGAGGAAAGATGTACATGAAAGATGAGGATAAGGAACACATTGAGTAACTTATTGATGAGTCTATGACTTGATGATATTGACTTTATTATGTTGCATTCATCTATAATGAAGTATAGAGCTGAAAGACTCAAAGCAGTGCTGTCGGTAAATAAAGCATTGTTAGTATACACCGACAGAGTGTAGTGTATACTGATTGTAGTATTAACCGAGTAGTGTTCATCGACGCATTCTTTGTTAATAGAATGAATTAAATGATTAGTTTAAGCTGATAGGAATGGTGAGCTGGCAAGAGTATAACATCGAGGTAACAGATAATGTTTGTTACGCAAATCAACGACTGACAAAATTCAAAGAAGATCTAACGAAGTAGATTGAAATGTGTTATTGACACAAGTATCGAGAAATTTTTAAGAAACAAAATCTATGAATGTGATTAAGCGGCAAAATCTGATGGTGGAGAAGAAAATGATTTACTCGTCTATATAAGAGAACAAAATTTCTTTAGTAGGATGCCGAGGAGAAGAAGAAGCTGCAGGAATTTCGCATGAACAAGCTTTCATGCATTCTGATCATACTGGTTAGTGAGAACCGAGCTACAGAATAATTACCGAGCTACAAAGAGCTATTACCAACAGAAAGTAAGTTGATACAATATTGAAACTGAAGTGAAATATTGATCAGAAGGATTTGTATGGACTAAATATTGATTTGTAATCTGCAATTGAAGTTGTATTAAGGTAGGTCATTTTACTGTTACATATTTAACCATTGTATACAGTTCAAATCTCTTAACCGAGTGGACTCTAAAAGTGTTATGTTGTATCATTCATAGAATGTACATTGTTATCCTGTCAACCCCATAGTGAATGCTGGTTGGACGATAACTTCTAGTCTAAAATCCTCTAACAAGGTCACACCTGAGAGTGTGTTTGTAACCTTTAACAGGGTTGGGTCTTAACCAACCTCACTTCAGAAGAGTGAACAATTTTGGGTTGCTCGTCCTAGGTGTTTTTTTCCCTTTATAGGGTTTCCACATTAAATTTCTTGTGTTATGTGTTGATTGTGATATTTGTTTGTTATCATACTTTGCATGTTACATGTTTGATTTGATCGGTAAATAGTTTAAGTATTAGACTGGTAATCGGTAAAAGCACAGACAGTAAGAGTTATTGTTGCTTACCAATGAGCAAAAAGTGAAGAGATTGTTTTGAATTATATATCTTGAATTGGGACGCTAGATAACTGATTCACCCCCCTCTCAGTTATTCTAACAATTGGTATCAGAGTAGAGCTTCTTGGAACAAAGTTTTAAGGACTTAAGCATAAAGGTCTCAAGATGTATAAGAGGGAAGTACCAAAATTGAATAAAGAGAACTTTGCAGTATGGCAAAGCAGAATGAAGCTGCACATATCTAGAATTGGGAGCTCAGCACTAGATCTAATGCAAAATGGCTACATGCAACCGCCCACTGGTCCCCTAACTATTGATCAACTAAAGGATAAGCATGAACACAATGTTACTATGATGGAACTTGCTGCTTCCTGTATCGATGCTGAATTTGAAGATATCAAGACATTCACAACTGCCAAAGGAATGTGGGATAAGTTAGCAGAAATCTATAGTGGAGATCTGAATGTCAAAAGAGCTCGAGCTGAAAGTCTGAGAGGCAGATTTGATGATATGAGAATGAAAGAAGGTGAAAATATTGTCCAATATTCAAATAGAATCAAAGAGGTGGTGCATGCTATTAGAGCATCTGATGGAGTAATTGATGATGAAATAGTAATAAGCAAGATTCTCAGAACTTTGCTACTAGTTTATGCAATCAGGATTTCTGCAATTCATGAAACAAGAGCTACATCCAACCTTACTCTTGACACACTGATTGGTAAACTTACAACCTTTGAATTAAACAACTTTGATAATAGTGTTGTTCCTTCTATTGAATCCACTTTCATGTCTTCTCTGAAGATTGGAAAGTCTAGCAGGAATGGTAAGAATTGTGATAGTGATGACAATACCGATGATGAACTTGAAGAGCTTGAAGCAATTATGGCCAGAAAATTTCCCAAAGGAAAAGGAAGGTATAGAGGCAAGCTACCTTTAGCATGCTTTAACTGTAAAGAAGTCGGTCACATTGCTACTAGATGTCCTCAGAAGAAAGATTATGATAGATCTAAAGATCGATCTGAAGGAAGCTATGGGAGAAGAGTCAATAGAGGTTACTGACACAAAAATAGAGACAACCGAGATGAAAAAGGCAAAAAGGTATGTTACATAGCCGAAGATATTGAAACTAAATTTGATTCTGATGATGATATAGAAGTTGTATTTGTTGCTATGAAAGATGACTCAGAAGAGGAAGAGAAACATGAAGAGACAACCCTGATCTCTAAAGTAAGTAGAAATGATACATGGATAATAGACAGCAGCTGCACACATCATATGACCGGTGATATAGAGAAGTTTGATCATCTTGTTGAATATAATGGAGGATCTGTGAGAATGGGAAATGATGCACCTTGTATGGTAAGAGGTAAAGGCTCACTAATGATCAATGATAGATTACAATGTGAAAATGCATATTGGGTAGATGGACTAAACTATAATCTGATAAGTGTGGCATAGTTGAACAATTCAGGCCACCGACTCGCTTTTGAGAGCAAAAAGGTGAAGATTTATAATGATGGAGGAAGACTTGTCAGAACTGGTACACAATCCAAAGGTAATCTATTCTATCTTGATATGGATCAGTCTTCTTGTTTACTAATAAAGGATGAAGATGTTTGGTTGTGGCACTGAAGGTTATGCCATGTGAACTTTGACAACATGATCAAGATTAGTAGAAAGAAAAGAGTTAGAGGATTGCCTAACTTAACAAAACCTGATCATGCTATGTGCCATGAATGTCAAAGAGGTAAGATGACTAAATCTAGTTTCAAAAGAAAAGACTACTCAACAAAGAAGATACTTGAGTTGGTTCATACCGACCTATGTGGTCCTATGAGAACTCAGAGTTGTTCTGGTGATAAATATTTTATTCTTTTTGTTGATGATTATACTAGACTGATGAATGTTATGTTCTTGAAAGAGAAATCTGAAGCTTTCAAAATGTTTAAATGGTATAAAGCTAAGGTAGAGAAAGAAACCAGAAAGGAAATAAAATGTTTAAGATCTAATAGAGGAGGTGAATTTATCTCTGATGAATTTAATAACTTTTGCAATGAGCATGGAATCAAGAGGCAAGTATCTGCACCGAGGACACCTCAACAAAATGGCATTGCTGAAAGAAGGAATAGGTCTATAATTGACTGTGCTAGGACATTGATGATATAGAAGAATGTTGCTCAGACATATTGGAGGGAAGCTGTCATCACAGCTGTATATGTTCTTAATCGAGTACAAATGAAGAAGGACTCTAACCGAACACCTTATGAACTATGGTTTGGACACAAACCTACTGTAAGTTATTTTAGAATTTTTGGAAGTAAATGCTTTATCTTGAAAGATGAAAGAAATGGAAAATTTGATTCTAAAGGAGATGAAGGGATATTTTTGGGATATTCCACTACAAGTAAAGCATACAAATGTTTGAATAAGGCTACAAATAAGATTGTTGAAAGTACTAATGTTTGTGTTGATGAATTTGATGATTAGTACACTAAGGAAAGTATAAAGGAATCGAAAGACTATGGTAGATTCACTTACATTGAATATCTAGAGTATTTATCGACACCGTAGATAGTGTCAACCGGTCAGCAGGGAATCAATGTAGTACAACAGACACTGCAAACTGATGAACATAAAGAAGTTGCTGAGCAAAAAAATGACCCTGAGCAGGATGAACAAGAAAGGAGAAATTAGGTCTTGGCTACTTTTGTCAGGAGACATCATCCTGAAACACAAATAATTGGAGACGGACATGTTGGAATGCAAACCAGAAGCAAAAAAAGACAAGGTACATGCTTAATTTGTGAATTTGAACCTAAGACTGTGAAAGTTGCATTAGAGAATGAAGAATGGGTTAATGCAATGAAGGAGGAAATAGAAAAAATTGAAAAGAAAAAAACCTAGTCCTTAGTACCCCGACCAAAAGATAAGAATGTTATCGGTACCAAGTGGATATACAGGAACAAATTGAATGAAAATGGTGAAGTTACAAGAAATAAAGCTAGATTAGTATGCAAGGGATATGCACAGGAAGAAGGCATTGAACAACCTGAAGGATTTGTTGATCCCGACAACAAAGACATGGTATTTAGATTACATAAAGCTTTATATGGACTAAAGCAAGCACCAAGAGCATGGTATGAAAGACTGCATACTTACTTGTTAAGTATTGGATTTGTTAGGACAAGTGAAAACAACAATCTATATGTGAAAGGTGATACTGATGATCCTATTATCATTGCTAAAATATTTGTTGATGACATTATCTTTGGAGGCTTAGATCTTGTTTGCAAGACATTTGCTGATGAAATGCAAAAGGAATTTGAAATGTCAATGTTCGGAGAGATTAAGTTCTTTCTTGGACTACAAGTGATTCAGCAGAGTGATGAGATATTCATCATACAATCTAAATACATAAAAGAAGTACTGAAGACATTTGGCATGGAAGATGCTAAACCTGTGGGAACACTGATGGCTACTAGATGCAAATTGACAAAGGAGGATGGAACTATGAGGTAAATCAGACACTGTACCAATCCATGATTGGTAAGTTAATGTACGTAGTTCACAGTAGGCCAGATATAGCACATGCTGTAGGAATTGTTGCAAGATTTTCTGCTAATCCTAGAGAATCACACATGATAGCTACAAAAAGGATCTTAAGATACTTGAAGAAAATAGAAAATTATGGATTATGGTATTCTAAGGAAGGGAAGTGTGAACTGAAAGTTTACACCGATGCTAATTGGGCTGGAAATGTGGATGATAGAAAAAGCACCATCGGAGGAGCATTTTTCTTTGGTGACAGACTTGTAACTTGGACAAGTAAAAACTAGGCTTGTATTTCTCAGTCTACAGCTGAAGCAGAGTATGTTGCTACTGCTACTAACTGTTCAAACATTGCATATATCAAATAAGTGTTGGAAGGAATGAATGAGGTAATCATTGACCCGGTGATTATATATTGTGACAACACTAGTGCAATTAATATTTCAAAAAATCTTGTGATGCACTCTAAGACAAAGCATATATCTATTAAGTATCATTACTTGAGAGATCAAGTGCAAGAGAAGCAAGTTAAGTTAGAATTTGTTACATCCAAAGAACAACTTGCAGATATTTTTACAAAGCCCCTACCGAAGGACACATTTGAATACTTGAGGACTAGACTTGGGGTCCGTCCCCTGTCTATCGATCACTAAGGTGATCTGGTTGTTGCATCAGCCTACTTCTATCAGAAGATCATTCATGTTGATGTAGCATAACTCACACTTTGAATCTTGTTCAAGGTTGTGATTAAAGTTGAGAACTTGAACCGATGAGATATCAGTATATAGAGATACAGAGGAAGTACTGAACACCACAGAGAGTTACTTGGCTACTACAGAGCTGATTATTTGTTTGTTTCTTTGGAATTGCTGTCAAAGGGAGAGATAAACAATATGAAATGAAAAAGGGTGAGATAAACTAAAAAGGAGAGATTAAAACCAAATATGAAAAGGAACAAGCATCGACGACAATTATCTAAGGGAGAGACAATCTGAATGAGATAGAGTACTGAAGATTAGTTACAAAGAACAGAAGTAGGTAGGAATTGGAGAACTGAAAAGATCACAACTGCAGAAAGGTAAAGCTGTATTACTTAATGCTAGTTCAGTAACATAGTGATTAAACATATTAAGTCTATTTGACTTACAACATTTGTTCACAAAGTTGTAGAATGTATTTTTGGTATGTGTATGGTGCATTTCATATTACTTGAGTTGCCATCAATGCCAAAGGGAGAGATTATTGGACTACAACTGATTTAGAATCTGATTGAAGGATCTATGATTGCAAGATCACTGAGAAGTTTCTGATTAGATATGTAATATGATTAAATCAGTATTATGTTTTCATTGATGTCAACTAGTTTGATAGCACTTATCTTGTAAGTTACTACATCGAGACATCTGAAGAAAAGTGGAAAAGAGATGAAGAACAGAGAAATCTACATGAGGAAAGATGTACATGATAGATGAGGATAAGGAACACATTGAGTAACTTATTGATGAGTCTATGACTTGATGATATTGACTTTATTATGTTGCATTCATCTATAATGAAGTATAGAGCTGAAAGACTCAAAGCAGTGTTGTCGGTAAATAAAGCATTGTTAGTATACACCGACGGAGTGTAGTGTATACCGACTATAGTATTAACTAAGCAGTGTTCACCGATGCATTCTTTGTTAACTAAGTGGAACAAAATGAATTAAATGATTACTTTAAGTCAATAGGAATGATGAGCTGGCAAGAGTATAACATCGAGGTAACAGATAATGTTTGTTACGCAGATCAACGACTGACAAAATTCAAAGAAGATCTAACGAAGCAGATTGAAATGCTTTATTAACACAAGTACCGAGAAATTTTTAAGCGTCAAAATCTATGAATGTGATTAAGCAACAAAATATGATGGTGGAGAAGAAAATGATTTACTTGTCTACATAAGAGAACAAAATTTCTTTAGTAAGATGTTGAGGAGAAGAAGCTATAGGAATTTCGCATGAACAAGCTTTCATGCATTCTGATCATATTGGTTAGTGAGAACCGAGCTGCAGAACAATTACCGAGCTATAGAGAGCTATTACCAACAGACAGTAAGTTGATACAGTATTGAAACTGAAGTGAAATATTGATCAGAAGGATTTGTATGGACTAAATATTGATCTGTAATCTACAATTGAAGTTGTATTAAGGTAGGTCATTTTACTATTACATATTTAACCATTGTATACAGTTCAAATCTCTTAACCGAGTGGACTCTGAAAGTGTTATGATGTATCATTCATAGAATGTACATTGTTATCCTGTCAACCCCATAGTGAATGCTGGTTGGATGATAACTTCTAGTCTAAAATCCTCTAACAAGGTCACACCTGAGAGTGTGTTTGTAACCTTTAATAGGGTTGGTCTTAACCGACCTCACTTCAGAAGAGTGAACAATTTTGGGTTGCCGGTCCCAGGTGGTTTATCCCTTTACAGGGTTTCCACATTAAATTTCTTGTGTTATGTGTTGATTGTGATATTTGTTTGTTATCATACTTTTCATGTTACATGTTTGATTTGATCGGTAAACAGTTTAAGTATTAGACTAGTAATCGGTAAAAGCATAGACAGTAAGAGTTATTATTGCTTACCGATGAGCAAAAAGTGAAGAGATTGTTTTGAATTATATATCTTGAATTGGGACACTGGATAACTGATTCACCCCCCTCTCAGTTATTCTAACAATAATTTACAAGATTAAGAGAATACCAAATTGATATGGATCTTGATGAATCTAATATGCCCCGAGCGATGATTGATTTGCCCCAAGCGATGAGGTCTTTTTGATGAATCAACAACTAGACGTGGTTGTTGTCTTGATTACTGAGGAAAGATATGATTTCAAATTTAGATTACAGACTTTGAATGATGTGCAATACCATGCCCCCTTTGGGATGAAAATTGAAATCTGACAAGAAAAGTCAGCGTTGAATAGTTTAGAAGCATGTTAATTGATGTGAGAAGTGGTTATACACATTTGAGAATGCATTCTACATCGTTTAGAGGTCCTGAAGACCAAGTTGGACTGGGTTTGACCATGAGTTGACCATGGTTGACCAAGTTGAAAATTTGATAGTTTGATGTAAGATAATCAGTTAAGTAAAAATATGGATTTCTGTGATGATAGAAGGTTGATTATGCAAGTAGTTAACAATATAAATGATCTCAAATTTTGATTTTGATCCTGAAAAAGGATTCTACTTGCTATTTCATTGGATGAACCTTTGTGCAAGATTCAACTCTTATTAGATTTGAAGATGCGATTTGAAGAATTGTTTAAGCATTGAAGTTTAGCAAACCATCGTGAGATCATGCAAACATGCAAAATGCAAAGAGACATGTAGAATGAAATGCAACCTAAGACCTAGGACCTAGTCACTGATCATGTGTCGGTCATTCTCATCATTGAATTTTTAGGTAACTGGATAAATCAATACAATGCCCACTAGTTATGAAACCATAGACATATGAATATCGATTTGTATGCGCAGGAATCAATACAACACCCACTGATTAGGAAACCATGGATATATGAATATTGATTTTGTTTTCAAAATGTCGGATTAGATATAAGCACCAAGGCATAAATGCCAGGATGACCTGAATATCATCACTAATACATTTGGGGTGAAATTGCGACGGCAATTTGCGACGACAGGCAAATGTCATGCGGTTTTGGCTTTTTTTTTTTTCAACTATAGCCCGACACCGTCGCAATTGCGATGACAATACATTTGGCAACGTCGCCATTGCGACGTTGTCGGGATATAAGGACAAAAAAAAAAAGGAACGTTGTCATTTGTGTTTTCAACAGCGCCGTAACCCTCTGCGAAATCACATCAGGATATAAGGGCAAAAAAAACAAGAACGTTGTCATTTGTGTTTTCAACAGTGCCGTAACCCTCCGTGAAATCACATCGGGATATAAGGGCAAAAAAAACAAGAACGTTGTCATTTGTGTTTTCAACAGCGCCGTAACCCTCCGCGAAATCACATCGGGATATAAGGGCAAAAAAAACAAGAACGTTGTCATTTGTGTTTTCAACAGCGCCGTAACCCTCCGCGAAATCACAGCTACAATTTCTGAGTACGTTGGGTTTATTTTTCTTTTGTCATTATTATGTAATCTGGTATTCAGCTGTTAGAGAGCTAAAATACCCAGAAATGAGGACATATCTATGTTGAATTTATTGTTAGCGGCTTTGGTTATTTAGAAGTTTAATTTTATTTGTTCATCTTTCAAGCACAAACATTTTGTGGACCGTAACGTCTTCATTGTTTCGGGTATGCAGTGAAACAGCCCTAACTTGCAATTGCGATGTTGTCGGGATATAAGGGCAAAAAAAAAAAGGAACGTTGTCATTTGTGTTTTCAACAGCACCGTAACCCTCCGCAAAATCACATCGGGATATAAGGGCAAAAAAAACAAGAACGTTGTCATTTGTGTTTTCAACAGCGCCGTAACCCTCCGCGAAATCACAGCTACAATTTCTGAGTACGTTGGGTTTATTTTTCTTTTGTCATTATTATGTAATCTGGTATTCAGCTGTTAAAGAGCTAAAATACCCAGAAATGAGGACATATCTGTGTTGAATTTATTGTTAGCGGCTTTGGTTATTTAGAAGTTTAATTTTATTTGTTCATCTTTCAAGCACAAACATTTTGTGGACTGTAATGTCTTCATTGTTTTGGGTATGCAATGAAACAGCCCTAACTTGCGACTACCTTCACGGTACTTGTGTACATTATCATGTTGTCTTTACAGTGACTGTCCTCATTCAAGTGGCAATTACACAAGGGACAGTCACTGTGAGATGTCCTCACTTGTGACAAGGACAGTCACACTTAGGACATCTCATAGTGATATTCCCTTGTGTAATTTCCACTTGAATGTATTTCTATTGAACCACATTAATGCTTTTCTTCTTCAACAAATGAGGACAGTCACTGTAAAGACAACATGATAATGTACACAATTACCAAAAACTGATCTTGTTAATTGATGTAACACTTTGTCTTGCTCACTCCCTATCCTTCACTTGGGTCTCTTTAGGCCAATGTTTTGACTTGATAGGGTACTTAACTATCCCTACACTCTTAAGGTATCTCTACCCAAGATCCCACTCCTTCAACTAGTGCACACCAACAAGAAATACAACGAACTCTGCTCAATACCAATCTAGCTACTAGGACACTCCTAGTCTTGTCTTCACAAATTGAAACACATTCAACTAGAACTTTACTCCATGGAGAGGCTGGCCACTAGGACCTCTATTGGTTTCAATATTACTCCTTCACCTATACTTTTCATCAGTACTTCAATCCGATTCATCAAACCATGCCAATTGCACCCAAAAATAGGCTGCTAGCAATTAGGCCTTTGTCAAGCCTTTTTGTTTATATTAAGCCACCTAAAGGGCTTAGGATTCAGATGCCCTTTATTGAGAACTCCAAGATATCTAAGGTCTTATCCTCCTAGATTTTTTGTACACCAACTGCTACAGCCATGCCTGAAAACAAGTATTTTGACACAACTTGGACAGTCTGACTAAGAGTTTGTTTTCTTAGCAGCCAAAGAAACTCACCCAATCTTCTAATTTGACTTGGGGATTCTTTATATGTGTGTCTACCTCTCCATGAGATTTTAGTTGAAGCAACCAATGCATTCAACTTGTTGTAATCTTCTTGTAATGATTTGTCATCCCTAACTGTGCTCAACTGACTCACCTAGGACATCATTGCAAACATAGAAAATGAGCTTCCCAGGGCCCCTCCTTCCAAACATATAGTACATGGAGTCTCCTCACCCATTCCAAGAGCCCGTACAAAATTGACAATGGAATGATGAGCTAAGACTCCATTTGTTCAACCTGCCTGGTTCAAACCAATGATAGGGTACTTAACAAAAGAATTAACAAACTAGTTGGAATGCTTCAAAACTCAAAAAAAACACAACACAGAATAAAAAAACAACTTGTACTAACTTTTCCAATAGACACTGCGAGCTATCTAATCCATTAATCAACTGAAAACAAAGAAACAAAAAAACTCAAGAATTCACTAAAACCGTGTTACTCTACAAATCTTCTTAATTCCAAATGTTTTTCCCCCCAACCTTTTGCACAGATCGATGGAGGCCTCTTATAGTTGATCTGATGCCTAATTCAATGGTTTCATATAGTTACATAACCATCTTACTCGAAAATGCTCCCTTGTACAAATGTTGTCAATGTTGTGAATGACAACATTGACAACTTGTTACAACCTTTGGGATTTTGGTTCAAAAATTATTGTTCAAACACCATAAGACCCTAACCATGACTTAGTTAGGCTATTTAGACCTCACATAGGCCACTTCTACACTTCTTTTCCCAATTTGACCCCTAAATGCTTCATTCCCACTATTGCCACAATATTGGTAACTTGGGTACAAATTGGCACTTGCCTTCACAAAGGTCACACATGAGGACATCTCACAGTGATCGATTGTCCCTTGTGTAATTTCCACTTGAATGTATTGCTATTGAACCACATTAATGCTTTTCTTCTTCAACAAATGAGGACAGTCACTCTAAAGAAAACATGATAATGTACACTCACTGTAAGGACAGTCACAAATGAGGACATCTCACAGTGACTGTCCCTTGTGTAATTGCCACTTGAATGTATTGCTATTGAACCACATTAATGCTTTTCTTCTTCAACAAATGAGGACAGTCACTCTAAAGACAA
The DNA here is from genome assembly GCA_027943335.1 of Chamaecyparis obtusa. Classification (NCBI taxonomy): domain Eukaryota; kingdom Viridiplantae; phylum Streptophyta; class Pinopsida; order Cupressales; family Cupressaceae; genus Chamaecyparis; species Chamaecyparis obtusa. The sequence continues at coordinate 653,477 of BSBK01008083.1, read as the reverse complement.
CATGATAATGTACACTCACTATAAGGATAGTCACAAATGAGGACATCTCACAGTGACTGTCCCTTGTGTAATTGCTGCTTGAATTACACAAGGGACAGTCATTGTGAGATGTCCTCATTTGTGACAAGGACAGTCACACAATAGGACATCTCACAGTGATTGTCCCTTGTGTAATTGCCACTTGAATGTATTGCTATTGAACCACATTAATGCTTTTCTTCTTCAACAAATGAGGACAGTCACTCTAAAGACAACATGATAATGTACATTCATTGTAAGGACAGTCACAAATGAGGACATCTCACAGTGACTGTCCCTAGTGTAATTGCTGCTTGAATTACACAAGGGACAGTCAAGTGGCAATTACACAAGGGACAATCACTGTGAGATGTCCTCATTTGTGACAAGGACAGTCACACATGAGGACATCTCACAGTGATTGTCCCTTGTGTAATTGCCACTTGAATGTATTGCTATTGAACCACATTAATGCTTTTCTTCTTCAACAAATGAGGACAGTCACTCTAAAGACAACATGATAATGTACATTCACTGTAAGGACAGTCACAAATGAGGACATCTCACAGTGACTGTCCCTTGTGTAATTTCTGCTTGAATTACATAAGGGACAGTCATTGTGAGATGTCCTCATTTGTGACAAGGATAGTCACACATGAGGACATCTCACAGTGATTGTCCCTTGTGTAATTGTCACTTGAATGTATTGCTATTGAACCACATTAATGCTTTTCTTCTTCAACAAATGAGGACAGTCACTCTAAAGACAACATGATAATGTACACTCACTGTAAGGACAGTCACAAATGAGGACATCTCACAGTGACTATCCCTTGTGTAATTGCCGCTTGAATTACACAAGGGACAGTCATTGTGAGATGTCCTCATTTGTGACAAGGACAGTCACACATGAGGACATCTCACAGTGATTGTCTGTAATGTCCCCTTTTTGGCTAACTTGGAAAATAGGAACAATTACTCCACTTCTCAGACTTACTCTATCAGATACTTACAATTAAACTAAGTAATGGAGGTTACTTAAGATATCAACCGCTATTTCAGATTCAATCACAATATGTGTGCAAGATGATATTGATACCAATATGTTTAATAGCACTGTCGGATATAATGATATGAAATATGCTATGAATATGATGTTTCCTATCACTTATAGTGATAGTATAATGATGCTATGTCTGATATAAACAATATCGATATACAATCAATAAGTATTGCTTACAGCAATGTATTTGCTGTGTCTGATATGATGATGTAATTATGCAAATGTGTAATATCGCTATGAGTGATATGTTGCTATTTCAGATTCTGAATTATATGCTTGCAACTTCAAATATTGATGCTGTTTCTGACTATCCTTTCTATCTGTGCAATCATGGTGTTGTCTCTGATCTGCAATGATAAACTTGAAACCAAACTGCCAAAGGCAGATGCTCTATTGAGTATATCCAAATATGGATAAGTAAATAAAGTTCTAATGATGCCTTGAGTGACTGACGAGAATGCATTCTTATATTGTCTTTAACAAATGAAGAGATGCTATGAATGAGACGTGTCTTGTTTCTTCCTCCATGTCCCTTTGTTAATCACACCTTTCCATAATCCGACAGTTCACATAATATTATTTCATTATTTTCTGATCATAGATAACTCCCAGATTGACTCAATATCAAATCTTTTTATGAAGGTAATCTTCCCTAATTGGTAGTGCAACCAGTAGTTAACATCCATTGTGTTTGTATTAGTTTGGCCTAACTATCATTAGTATTTAGTCAATCGATATTAACTCTTTCCTTATCCCATATTGTTATGATTATATCCAATCTTTCTACTCTGATATAAGTCGATATCATTTTCTGATAATTGTCCATTTATTGGTTGATTGCTGGTAATGGAGTTTGATCTTCAGATTGACTTCCATTCCTGTTAATACTTAAGGATACATTGTACTTATTATCCATGACTGATGCCTCATTCATCAATAGCTTGTGATATAATCACTGATGCTTTTGTGTTTCTACAAGATGTGGTTTATCTCAGACAATCGATAATCTTTCAATCCTTTAGTCGATATCCTCCTATGTGGTGTCTATTGATATAGATAGTAGAATTCAATCTAGTTTATGTTATTGTCATGATAACATAGGAAGTGATGGTGCATATTTGCTAGCGGGTCTTCATGTTTGATATTGCTTTATCGGATATGTCATTGTCTAAACTTGTGCAATTAATGATTATTTATAATATATGAATGGTTATCCTTCTTGCTTATCAATACATCTTCTGAAACACATAGCGACCTATCCCTTATTCATATCATGTTGATCTTGACTTCATAGTATTTGGTTCATTAATCATCCTCTCATGGTATCGATGTGTAATGACTAGTGATTGTTGTATCACTTCTTCATTCCTCATCGTGATAGATAATGCAGATGTTTAATGTAGATGTATATCGATTACAGATATTCGATATTGCTTTAAACGTTATTATTATTATTATTATTATTAATGTTATTGTTATTATTAAATATTATAATTAATGATGTTAGTAATATTAATAATATTATAATAAATATTATTATAGTGATAACATATTGTTTTATATTGAGAGGTTTATTAATATTATTTATATATTAAAATTATTATATCAATAATTGATTTAATATTATTACTTAATATATTATTATAATATAATATATATAATTTATTAATAATTATTTATTATTAATTTATATTATAATTATAATCATAATTATATTATTTATTAATATTTTAATATTATTTAATTAACATATTACTTATTATGCTAACTATATATTATTATTATCTTTTGATAATAATTATATATTATTGTTATATACCGTTAATAATAGATTATTATATATCATCTAATCATTTTATTATTATACTAAGTTCAATATGTCACGGCTCATGACATTGTCCCTTGTGTAATTGCCACTTGAATGTATTGCTATTGAACCACATTAATGCTTTTCTTCTTCAACAAATGAGGACAGTCACTCTAAAGACAACATGATAATGTACACTCATTGTAAGGACAGTCACAAATGAGGACATCTCACAGTGACTGTCCCTTGTGTAATTGCCACTTGAATAACACAAGGGACAGTCATTGTGAGATGTCCTCATTTGTGACAAGGACAGTCACACATGAGGACATCTCACAGTGATTGTCCCTTGTGTAATTGCCACTTGAATGTATTGCTATTGAACCACATTAATGCTTTTCTTCTTCAACAAATGAGGACAGTCACTCTAAAGACACCATGATAATGTACACTCACTGTAAGGATAGTCACAAATGAGGACATCTCATAGTGACTGTCCCTTGTGTAATTGCCACTTGAATGTATTGCTATTCAGCCACATTAATGCTTTTCTTCTTCAACAAATGAGGATAGTCACTCTAAGGACAACATGATAATGTACACTCACTGTAAGTGTACATTATCATGTTGTATTACAAATGGACCTTATGTTGGTCGGGATATAAGTGCAAAAAAAAAAAAGGAACGTTGTCATTTGTGTTTTCAACAACGCCGAGAGAGATTCCCTCCGCGAAATCAAGCGGGTTATCATTTGTGTTTTGAACAAAGCGGGTTGTCATTTGTGTTTTGAACAGCACCGAGAGAGATTCCCTCCGCGAAATCAAGCGGGTTGTCATTTGTGTTTTCAACAGCGCCGAGAGAGATTCCCTCCACAAAATCACAGCTACAATTTTTGAGTACGTTGGGTTTATTTTTCTTTTGTCATTATTATTTAATCTGGTATTCAGCTGTTAGAGAGCTAAAATACCCAGAAATGAGGACATATCTGTGTTGAATTTATTGTTAGCGGCTTTGGTTATTTAGAATGCTTCCCCACAATACTTAATAGGATGCATTTGGTTTTCAAAGCTTTCACTGACTTGGATTCAAGATTCTGAGACTTTCACGTGCCTTGCTTCAGTTGTTTCCGCAAACAAATCACGTGCCTTTTGTATGCTTCCACATTTTATATACATGTCCATCAGGGTAGTCACCACCACTATATTTGACAAAAACCCATCTTCAATTACTTTTTGGTGAATTTCCCTACCTTGTTCTATGACTGTACCTCTGGTTTTAATGTATAAAAATGACCCAAATTTCAAAGGAAGTATATGATAAATTCCACCTAACACTTCCTAATCCCTGGATAGTGTCTTCTTACACTTTGAAACAAACAATTCCAAAGGGAATTAGCCTCTAGGGCTCTGCAACACCCAAACCCACAATTCTTGGCTCTAAACCCTTCTTAACTAGGGCATTCTCAATCACCTGATTCTACACCCTTCAAATCCAAATTAGTGGATGATTCACCATCTCACAAACATTATACAATGTTCCACATTATAACAATCCACCCTTGCTTGGATAGATCACTCATTGCTATACATTAGCATTCAACTCAAGGTAATTTCTCACAGTTTATCCTGTGATCACACTGTTTTCCACAAAACTTTGCCTATGCAATGTCAGTACTTTATAATACAAGTTAGTTATTGTCATCCCATGAATATTAGGCCTTCTATGTTATAGCAAAATCAAAGTAAACTCATTCAAAACGGTTTAGAATGGATGAAAGAAATCCTTCTAACTCATGTATGTGTTAGTTCAAACAAATGAGGATAGTCACTCTAAAGACAACATGATAATGTACACTCATAGTAAGTGTACATTATCATGTTGTCTTTAGAGTGACTATGCTCATTTGTTGAAGAAGAAAAGCATTAATGTGGCTGAATAGCAATACATTCAAGTGGCAATTACACAAGGGACAGTCACTGTGAGATGTCCTCATTTGTGACTGTCCTTACAGTGAGTGTACATTATCATGTTGTCTTTAGAGTGACTATCCTCATTCTGTAAGTGTACATTATCATGTTGTCTTTACAGTGACTGTCCTCCTTCAAGTGGAAATTACACAAGGGACAGTCACTGTAAAGACAACATGATAATGTAGAGGAACGTTGTCATTTGTGTTTTCAACAGCGCCGAGAGAGATTCCCTCCGTGAAATCAAGTGGGTTATCATTTGTGTTTTGAACAAAGCGGGTTGTCATTTGTGTTTTGAACAGCACCGAGAGAGATTCCCTCCGCGAAATCAAGCGGGTTGTCATTTGTGTTTTCAACAGCACCGAGAGAGATTCCCTCCGCAAAATCACAGCTACAATTTCTGAGTACGTTGGGTTTATTTTTCTTTTGTCATTATTATTTAATCTGGTATTCAGCTATTAGAGAGCTAAAATACCCAGAAATGAGGACATATCTGTGTTGAATTTATTGTTAGCGGCTTTGGTTATTTAGAATGCTTCCCCACAATATTTAATAGGATGCATTTGGTTTTCAAAGCTTTCACTGACTTGGATTCAAGATTCTGAGACTTTCACGTGCCTTGCTTCAGTTGTTTCCGCAAACAAATCACGTGCCTTTTGTATGCTTCCACATTTTATATACATGTCCATCAGGGTAGTCACCACCACTATATTTGACAAAAACCCATCTTCAATTACTTTTTGGTGAATTTCCCTACCCTGTTCTAAAGATCCCATTTTGGCATATGCTTGAAGAATGCTGGCAAAAGTGGTTGAGTTTGGTTTTATACCTCCCGATTGCATTTGTTTAAAAACCTCCAATGATTTTTAAACAAATGCAATTGGGAGGTATAAAACCAAACTATAACAATCCACCCTTGCTTGGATAGATCACTCACTGCTATACATTAGCATTCAACTCACGGTAATTTCCCATAGTTTATCCTGTGATCACACTGTTTTCCACAAAAATTTGCATATGCAATGTCAGTACTTCATAATACAAGTTAGTTATTGTCATCCCATGAATATTAGGCCTTCTATGTTCATGGGATGATCTTCATTATCTCTAAAACTCTACTGCAATGACAAGTCTAGACAAAAGAATGACTGTTTCAGCAGTGACTGGCGCAACAACAGTCTCAATATAATAGTAAACTCATTCAATAACAAGAATAATTGAATAATCAAACCAAATGATTTGAGACTTAAAAGATCAAGGAACTTGCAGAAATTAAAGTTTATTGCTCGCTGTTTCCTTCACCAATCCATACACCCGCGCAATAGCAAATTCAAAGTAAACTCATTCAAAATGGTTTAGAATGGATGAAAGAAATCCTTCTAACTCATGTATGTGTTAGTTCAAACAAACTAAGACTTCCAAGATAAATGGAGTTGCAAAAAATAAGAGTTTTATATTTCTTACTGTTGCAGTCTGTATATATCTCCCTTCTTTGTCGTAACAGAGATATATATAAGATTCTTTATAACTTCTCAAAAACTAATCCAACCAATTTTCATCGGTTGGAGCTTAGTTTGAGCCTAACTAAATCCTAAATACTAACTCCCTCCATTGTTAGCTAACCGTTGGATTTTGAAAATTCAAAAATTCCAACTTATAATTAATTGAATTATTTTAATCCAAAGACCACTAAACTCACTAACTTTGATCTCTTATGATTATTAAACTTTCCAAAAGACTTAAACTTCCGCACTAGCCTATTCTAGATTCTTAGAACATTATTGAACTTTGGACAATCTCAGTCCATTGTAAACAAGCTTTTAGTCCTAATAAGGACATCATTACAAACTCATTGAAGTATTGCATTATTTTAATAACATTAAAGGTGCTAAGATCCTCCAATTGACCTGTTGACCCTGTTTATGTATTCCATCCCTCTGATTTGTCCTGAAAGTCTATATAATCTCCGTCTCCAAATTGGTTGTGTGAGGTGCTTCGGCACCAGTTCGCCAATGGAATAGAAGTTGTTCTTCCTATATCAATGGAAATCCTAGCTCTACAACTTCTAACATTAATTGAAGTAGAGGAAGATGGTGCGATGAATGTCATATTAGTAAATTTGTTGAATCTACAAGAAGCTTATGAGAATGCTTATAATGCCTTGACACATCACCAAAGAATAGTATAATGTGGGTTTGACAAGAGGTATGCAATCCCCCTCTTAAGAAAAATGATATGATTTTGAAGTACAATGAAAGAGCAGCCAATCCAAGTCAACATACAAAGTTTGATGCCTTATGGGAGGGTCCTTTTTATATTTCTCGCTACAAAGAAAATTATGTTTTTGAGTTGGAAAACATGGAAGGTAATACTTTTGAGATATTGATAAATAGGATCCATCTTAAACATTTCTATTAATAGTTTATCCTTCCTTCTTGTACATAGTAGGTTATTTATGCTTTAAGCTCAATAAGTATCATGAGGTACATTTTCTTTGTTGTTAGTCTCTAGTTTTCTTAAGGTTTGAGCCCATGTTTTACCCCGTGCATAGCATTTTTTGTTGTCCAACACATTTTAAAATGATCACCCCCCTATTATTGTATCACTTCCTCCTTGTTCCTCATTCAAGTGGCAATTACACAAGGGACAGTCACTGTGAGATGTCCTCATTTGTGACAAGGACAGTCACACATGAGGACATCTCACAGTGACTGTCCCTTGTGTAATTGCCACTTGAATGTATTGCTATTCAACCACATTTATGGGCCCGTTTGGACCACGACACATAGTAGCATCTACAGAGAAGAATATCCCAGGTGTAACAAGTTGTAAGAATATACCAACAGTTCTAAGAAGTTCCCTAGCACGTAGTAGCATCTACAGAGAAGAATATACAACATGAGGGCAGCCACTGTAAAGACAACATGATAATGTACACTCATTGTATGTGTACATTATCATGTTGTCTTTACAGTGACTGACCTCATTCAAGTGGCAATTACACAAGGGACAGTCACTGTGAGATGTCCTCATTTGTGACAAGGACAGTCACACATGAGGATATCTCACAGTGACTGTCCCTTGTGTAATTGCCACTTGAATGTATTGCTATTCAACCACATTTATGGGCCCATTTGGACCACAGCACACAGTAGCATCTACAGAGAAGAATATCCCAGGTGTAACAAGTTTTAAGAATATACCAACAGTTCTAAGAAGTTCCCTAGCACATAGTAGCATCTTCTAATTGTCTATACCACTTCACAAGGTATTGTTTGCACACATTGTTTTTGGTTCTTTTGATGACCCTTGTTTTGAAATTGCTATTAGGCCTTGTAGCTTATATGTTTTGATTGCTGGAGAGCTTCTAAAGCTAAGTAAGAAGACCATTGCACGAGTTATAGCCGCGCGCTCAGGTTTGAAAATTGTATATTTTTTAATCTAATGTATATTTTAACTAGACTTTTAGCTTATTTTTGCTGTATATTTTAATCTAAAGGGAATCATGGATGTGAACTTGAAAGAATTTTGTACTTAGTTCTTATGGAGAGAATAGTAGTAGTTTACGGTCTAATATCAAATAGAGTTTTCCAATTACAGAAAGTTAATGAATTCTAATAGCTTATATGTTTTGATTGCTGGAGAGCTTCTAGAGCTAAGCAAGAAGACCATTGCACGAGTTATAGCCACGCGCTCAGGTTTGAAAATTGTATATATTTTAATCTAATGTATATCTTAATCCTTTTGCCATGTCATGTAATATGTCTTGCCTTGTAGCTTATATGTTTTGAAATTACTGTTAGGCCTTGTAGCTTATATGTTTTGATTGCTAGAGAGCTTCTAGAGCTAAGCAAGAAGACCATTGCACTAGTCGTAGCCGCGCGCTCAAACATGAAAATTGTATATTTTTTAATCTAATGTATATTTTAACTAGACTTTTAAAATATTAAAGGATTTAACTAGGTCTAAGAAGATTTGTGTACTTTTGACAATTTTGCTTAGTCACTGAAAGTTGTAGACCGAAGTTTTCATAGCCCAATTTTTGCTTCCTACGAAGAACGATCATGTCAGATAATATAAGTGAAGAACAAAATAGGGAGACAACTGCTAGATTGTGGTCTAACTTGAAAAGAAAAGGTGATGGAAAATGTTATTGTCCCTGCAAAATTTGTAAGGGCTTAAACCGTAGAAGACTGCTAATCAAAACAGTTAAGAGACATTGTAGGGAGAATGGTCACATTGAAGGGGGGCATGACTATCATCCACTGGTAAGTTGTTCATTATATCATTTTAACAATTTATATACATATGAAATCACTTGATGATGAGTTGAAGATCATGGTTTATTTATGTTAATCAATTTTATATAGGTTGATCTCCCCAGGGAAGTACATGATATGGAGGAACATGGGGGTGCGAATATCCAAGGTGAAGATAATGATCCCATGGAAGATGACGATCATGCGCCAGAAAACACAATTGAAGATGATGGTATAAATACATTGATCCATGACACATTTAGTCCAAGCGGATCTGATCATGATGATGATGATAGCCTCGATGTACCTCTACTTGAGAAGGCATACGAGCCCCTATACAAAGACTCCCAAACAACTCTTCTCTCTGCTGTATTGTTGTTGTTGAACTTGAAGGTTATGAATGGTTTATCCAACATAACAATGTCACGTATGTTAAGGTATGTCATATATGTCTTTATAGTTAACAAAGGGTGAATAATGTACCACTAATATTGTTTATATTAACAACTTATATTTTTTGCTGTAGATTGATAGGCAAGTTTTTGTTACCACCATTAAATATTCTACCTCGCTCATATCAAGAATTATCTGCTATTATGAAAGATATTGGAATGGAGTATCAAGCAATACATGCTTGTCCCAATGATCATATTATATATTATAAAGAACATGAATTTGCAACACAATGCCCTGTATGTCATACGAGTAGATATCGAACAGATCGAATAACAAAAAAGGTACCTCACAAGGTTCTTCATTACATCCCCATTATTCCACGGATGCGACAATTATTCCACGGATGCTTCTGATTTTATTCTGATTACCATCTTCCCAGCCAAAAACATGGTAGTTTTTGATCTAGGGCTCGCTCTCAACAAATGCAGATGCAACCCCCTACCTCAGGGCTTTTAGAATATAAAAATATACATCCTTAACTCTCATTCCACCAAGGAAGAAGGAATTCCAATGGTTGAAACGTGAGTTAAGGTCTTTACATCAGTCAAACCCTGAAAATGAGGGTTTGTAAACAATGCACAGAAAATTTGAAATAACTTAGATATAAAACAAAGAGAATCAATAAAACCAACTTCCAAAGCATCAGATGTCACTATTACAACTTCCAGGCAAATTTTATCATCCAACCACCATCCGTACAGCCGTACAGAGTTCATTTTTCACTAGAAATGCACTAAAATAGGGTTATTTTTATTTTTTATGAAAGCAAAATGATTACAATACTGGTTCTCTATCTGTCTTCGACCATTTGAAGCCTAAAATAGGCTCTCCAAACATTGGTTCAACCATCTAGGTGGTTAGAATAGTTTATCCAACAAATGTCAACTTTGCTAAGCAACTTTTAAAGTTGCATTACAACTTTGCAAACAACTTTGCCAAGAAGGTTAAAAATGTGTTGTGAAACTTTAGGAACCTTATTAAAGTTATTTTGGACCTTCAAACTTCTTAACAACATCTAAAAGACACCTAATAAACACTTACTATGCTCATTTCATCCAAGGACTCAAAAGATGCCCAAGGTTTATAAGTCACCAAGGGGTCTTGTGTCCAACAAGTGGATGTTTATAAGGAGATAAAATCAATCCTTAATATTTATTACAAACCAAGAAAACATCTAAAACTCCTATTCTAATTTATTGTCATTCAAAAAGACTCTGATTTGTCATTCAAAAAGACTCTGATTTGTCAATCAAAAGGACCTTTCACCAGTCAATCCTTCAAAGCTCCAAGGTGAAAATCTTATGTTCCAATTGATAGGATTTGACTCCTTGGCTTCATGGAAACTTCCTTCAATCATGGTGTCTTTGGCTTGCATTAGGGATGCCCCTGCATCAAATAGCAATGCATTCAAGTGGCAATTACACAAGGGACAGTACATGCCCATTAAAGTTGGTGTTTTGTTATCCAGCATGACAATGGAGACAACATACTCTGTGTCAATTTTACTGATCAAATTTCCCTCCGCCAGGCAAAGCAACAATCTGGGTATGATAAGGTGAAATTTTGTAGTCCTTTTGGGTATGATAACAGTTCCAGTTTCCAATAAGATGGTTCATTTTTATAATCTAGCTTCAATTTCTCTTGTGAAAATCTTTTTTTCATTTTATGGGTGGTAAAATATAATTATTATGCTAGAGGTGTGTACTTATGGATGATAATGAAACAAAATGATAAGATTTAAGACTCTTGTTTTTTTTTAAATAGCAATTTAAGTTTCCTTCTATTATAAATTAGTATTTTTCTATTTTTTAATGTATCTTTCCAGATCTTTTATATCAATTTTATTTATGAAATATAAATATATTAATAATGTTTTAGTGTTTTTAGGATTAGTTTATATCAATTCTATGTATCATTATTCATCATTCAATTGTCAGTATTATTAATTTAGACTGTGCAATTGTAGAACTACTCGAATATGGGTTGGATGGATACTCAAGCAGGGGAACCCTCCTCAAATATCTCAAGCAGTGAACTTGGAAAAATGTGTCCTGAAGGAACCCTTTCCATCAGAGAGATAAAAGTACAAACAAGTAAAAGAAGCAGGCTCTGCAAATATGTTTTTGAGAAGAAAAATGATAGATTATTCGAGTATGGTTCATGAGGTATATCTAAAAAGACATTTTTTTTCTTATTATAATAAAAGAGGAAGTTGTGAATGTCAAAGTTGAGTGAAACAAAAATTATTTTCATCAAATTTTGTTAGGCTTGCTTTTGGGAATAGTTTCTTACAATATTGCTATTAAGATTTTTATTGTGTAGTTTTTAGATTAGGTTTATAAAATTATATTTCATGAGTAGTGATTCATATTAATCAATTAACGATACTTTTGGAAGGTATTTTCAATGTGTCAAATTTTGATATTTTTACAAGAATTAGATTGTGTAATTTTTTTAATTAAAGTCATTGACTCATATTTCATAAATAATAGTTCTCATGAATCCATCTCTTATAAGATTGAATAGTCTATTTAGGAAGTATTTCTGATAGTATGTCAAATTATGATATTACTATTACCATTAGATTACATGGCTTTGAAGTCAACCTCGTTGACCCATATTCTTCTCTGTAGATGCTACTATGTGCTAGGGAACTTCTTAGAATTGTTGGTATATTCTTACAACTTGTTACACCTGGGATATTCTTCTCTGTAGATGCTACTATGTGTCGCGGTCCAAACGGGCCCATAAATGTGGTTGAATAGCAATACATTCAAGTGGCAATTACACAAGGGACAGTCACTGTGAGATGTCCTCATGTGTGACTGTCCTTGTCACAAATGAGGACATCTCACAGTGGCTGTCCCTTGTGTAATTTCCACTTGAATGAGGACAGTCACTGTAAAGACAACATGATAATGTACACATACAATGAGTGTACATTATCATGTTGTCTTTACAGTGGCTGCCCTCATGTTGTATATTCTTCTCTGTAGATGCTACTATGTGCTAGGGAACTTCTTAGAACTGTTGGTATATTCTTACAACTTGTTACACCTGAGATATTCTTCTCTATAGATGCTACTGTGTGATGTGGTCCAAACGGGCCCATAAATGTGGTTGAATAGCAATACATTCAAGTGGCAATTACACAAGGGACAGTCACTGTGAGATGTCCTCATGTGTGACTGTCCTTGTCACAAATGAGGACATCTCACAGTGACTGTCCCTTGTGTAATTGCCACTTGAATGAGGACAGTCACTGTAAAGACAACATGATAATGTACACAAGTACCGTGAAGGTAGTTGCAAGTTAGGGCTGTTTCATTGCATACCCGAAACAATGAAGATGTTACGGTCCACAAAATGTTTGTGCTTGAAAGATGAACAAATAAAATTAAACTTCTAAATAACCAAAGCTGCTAACAATAAATTCAACACAGATATGTCCTCATTTCTGGGTATTTTAGCTCTGTAACAGCTGAATACCAGATTACATAATAATGACAAAAGAAAAATAAACCCAACGTACTCAAAAATTGTAGCTGTGATTTCACGAAGGGAATCTCTCTCGGCACTGTTGAAAATACAAATGACAACGTTTCTCTACATTATCATGTTGCCTTTATAGTGACTGTCCCTTGTGTAATTGCCACTTGAAGGAGGATAGTCACTGTAAAGACAACATGATAATGTACACTTACAGCCCGTGTACATTATCATGTTGTCTTTAGAGTGACTATCCTCATTTGTTGAAGAAGAAAAGCATTAATGTGGCTGAATAACAATACATTCAAGTGGCAATTACACAAGGGACAGTCACTGTGAGATGTCCTCATTTGTGACTATCCTTACAGTGAGTGTACATTATCATGTTGTCTTTATAGTGACTGTCCTCATTTGTTGAAGGAAAAAAGCATTAATGTGGTTCATTAGCAATGTATTCAAGCGGCAATTACACAAGGGATAGTCACTCTGAGATTTCCTCATTTGTGACTATCCTTACAGTGAGTGTACATTATCATGTTGTCTTTACGGTGACTATCCTCATTTGTTGAAGAAAAAAGCATTAATGTGGTTCAATAGCAATGTATTCAAGTGGCAATTACACAAGGGATAATCACTCTGAGATTTCCTCATTTGTGACTATCCTTACAATGAGTGTACATTATCATGTTGTCTTTACAGTGACTGTCCTCATTTGTTGAAGGAAAAAAGCATTAATGTGGTTCAATAGCAATGCATTCAAGTGGCAATTACACAAGGGACAGTACATGCCCATTAAAGTTGGTGTTTTGTTATCCAGCATGACAATGGAGACAGCATACTCTGTGTCAATTTTACTGATCAAATTTCCCTCCGCCAGGCAAAGCAACAATCTAGGTATGATAAGGTAAAGTTTTTGCAACAATTTCTTGCTGCTGCTAAGGTTACCATTGTTTATGGTTTCTATTATATAGTTCTATCTATATTGCTATATGGCCTTTTGTTTAGGATTAAGTAGACGAGGGAAAATATTTCTTTTGTGGATTGTAAACAAAACATTGAATTATTTCAGAGAACAGATCTAAATCTATAAGATGCTACGATGGAGCACATGACCATGTACTTGTGAATATTAGGATCCATGTTAATCAAATGACTGCTTTATGTAAATTACTTTTGAGTAAGTAAAAGGAAATACAATTTTTTGAAGTGTGCAAGGATTTTTATGATATACAGGTGTACGAAGAAATGAATCTGTGTTGTTTTGTATCAATATCAAACATCTCTGATATATTTTCATGTTTTTATAATCTATTTTGCAGATGAAAACTGTCCAACAGATAAAGATTGGGAACTTCTCCCAGCATCTGTACCTGCATCTCTCTTATATACTACAAGTTGCTTGCCATCAGAAATTGCAGTTCCCTCACGTGACATTGATGGTGAAGTGTTCTTTTCAGAACCATCATCTATGGTTACCAATGCTCCTGTTTTAGGCAATAAGTTTGTTGCATTCCATGAGCCATTGGTCAAGTTTCTTCTACGAGTTTCTGATGCCTCAAAATCTAAGCAGCGCCTACGCATGCCTCGTTGTGTTTGATTATCATTCTGTACATGAATTATAATGAGTAATCAATTTTGGGCCTTGGCATCTTGTTTGTAACATGCACAGGCATTTCATGGCTAAATGAATCTATTTTAAAAGCATCAACTTTTCTTACATGATGCTGGATACATAAGTAGAACAAGCGTATATCAAATTGGAAGCAATCAGAACTCCACAATGACATATTATTTAGAGTACTCTTCAGTTTAAGTAATAATGCATATATTGACACTGTAAAGACAACATGATAATGTACACTCACTGTAAGGACAGTCACAAATGAGGACATCTCACAGTGACTGTCCCTAGTGTAATTGCCACTTGAATGTATTGCTATTCAGCCACATTAATGCTTTTCTTCTTCAACAAATGAGGATAGTCACTCTAAAGACAACATGATAATGTACACTCACAGTGAGTGTACATTATCATGTTGTCTTTACAGTGACTATCCCCAATTGTTGAAGAATAAAAGCATTAATGTGGCTGAATAGCAATACATTCAAGTGGCAATTACACAAGGGACAGTCACTGTGAGATGTCCTCATTTGTGACTATCCTTACAGTGAGTGTACATTATCATGTTGTCTTTACAGTGGCTGTCCTCATTTGTTGAAAGAAAAAAACATTAATGTGGTTCATTAGCAATGTATTAAATAATTTTTTTTTTAATCCACCCACGGGCATCGCAATTGCGACGGGAGCCCGTCGTAATGCGATGCAGGTGCCCGTCACAATTGCTTGGGAGGCCTGTCGCCATTGCGACGGCCCTCCAAAGCCATGCGACGGGGGGGCGACACCCATACCGCTAACAAATCTTAGCGACGTTGCGATGGGAGGGCGTCACAATTGCGATGGATACCTATAGACGTCGCAATTTGTGACTAAAAAATAGCGACGTCTATGGGTGTTGCTATTGCGACACATAGCCGTCGCAAAATGCCCCCAAATGTATTAGTGCATGTCCATTTTGATATAGAAATTTGTATAAGCATCAAAACATAAATGTCATGATGACCTAAATACGCCTTGCATTACAAATGCATCAAGCAGTTTAAGAGATTATTCTAAGTCCAATGTGAATTACCCATAGTGACCCTTTATCATTCACATCCTTAGGTAAGATCACATTTCACAATAGGAGAAAGAACTCGCTCAAAAAGAAAATAGTTAGATCAAACTTCCTCAAATTTTCCAGGTATCAATGGTTGAGGTACGCATGACCATCCAATTCGAGATAGAGGCTCTTACAGTCAGACACCATTTCAATCCAAAATTTCCAAAGTTAGATTTTCACATACAAGCAGAAAACAAAGAAAAGATTATGCCCGCAGTCATCACTCTCTAAATCCTGTAAAGGACATCATCGAAGAGCTTGTGGGAACAAAATAATGAAAAAATCTCAATGTGAATCAGTAAGCATACAAGGAGATAAAATCATGTAAAAAGCATAGATTTTTTTCAGTTTGTGTTTGATGTTTGATTGTGTTGTTGTAGATGCAAAAATCCCTTTCTGGAGACAAGACAAGCTAACTAACTTAGATAAAGCTTCAAAGGACTCTGATTGGATATGATACGTCTAAGATACATTGGAGGCCATAAGATATGACTTTGATTGCCCCCAAGTTTGAACATTGATAGGATATCGACGCTTGAGATGATTGGTGTACAGACTGACTTATTGAAAATAGGAATGCAGAAACAAACTGGGAGATATGTACAAACTAAAGCAAGACTAAAAGTTGGGAAAGACCAAGATTTGCGCTGATAGATGGAGCATTTTGAAACAAGTGGCACCCGTTTGCCAGGTTTTCACCATTTTGGCAGAGATTCTATTTTTGCTACCAAGGCGCCTATTTCTAGGTTTTCACCAAGGCACTTTTTTCTTTTTCTCATTTTTTTTTGTATTTTTCATTTTTTCAATTTTTTTTGTACTTTTGATATGCTTTACTTTTTTTTGTGAATCATCAAGGTGCCTATTGCTAGGTTTTCACCAAGATGTTCATTTTTTTCAGAACTTTTTCCAATTTTAAAGATTTTTTCAGGACATTTTACCATAGACTGAATGCCTTCGGCGTAGAATTTATTCACATGGAGAATATTGATTGGTTCTCAAAGCTGTTCTCCTTTAGTCGTTGAGAGTTGATAAGCACCAGAGCCAAAAGTTGTAGTGATAAAAAAAGGACCCAGCCAGTTGGGTTCAAACTTCCCCTTGCGTTCTCGATGTGATTGATTTTTAAGATTTTCTCTCAAGACTAGATCACCAACCTGAAATTCTCCGTGTCTAACTTTCTTGTTGTAGCCTCTAGACATTCTCTTCTGATATACTCTGAGATGATCATACGCTACTTGTTTGCACTCATCTAGTAGTTCAAGTTCTTGCAACCTAGACACTCTGTAGTCATCATCAGTTACTAGACCATGCATTCTAATTTTTAGTGATGGGATTTCAACCTCAATAGGCAGTACCGCTTTAGACCCATAAACTAAAGTGAAAGGTGTAGCCCCAGTAGGTGTTCTGATACTTGTTCTGTAGGCCCAAAGAGCTGGATTGATCATGAGATGCCAGTCTCTTCCTATTTTGTTAGTGCAAAATTTTCAATAAATTCTTGTTAGAAGCCTTTGCTTGTCCATTCCCTTGAGGATAATAAATAGATGACCAATGTTGTGTAATCTTGAATTTAGCACATAAATCATCTAGATCTTTGTTCTTGAATTGTACACAATTATCTGTGATTATGGAATGAGGTATCCCATATCTGCATATGATATAGTTCAATATGAACATAGATATTTGTTTTCCAGTTGCTTGTGTCAAAGGGACTGCTTCAACCCATTTTGTAAAATAATCTATAGCTATGATTATATGGGTATGTCCATTAGAAGAATGAGGATGTATAGCTCCTATAAGATCAAATGCCCATTGGTGAAAAGGCCATTGTGTAGTAAAGGGAATTAGATCTCTCCCTGGAGCATGAATTAAGTTACCATGCACTTCACATTTTTGACAATTCTTAGCAAACTTGATAGATTCTTTCTCCATTTCAGGCCAATAGTACCCAGCCCTAATAAGTTTTTGAGCTAGTGTTAAACCATTCGAGTGTGACCCACAAATACCATCATGGACTTCCTCTAACACACGTTGAGACTCTCCCTGTTCTAAACATCTAAGTAGCATACCATCTAGACCTTGTTTGTATAGATCATGACCAATGATGACATATCAGGAGGCATTACGGATAAGGTATCTCTTTTCATGGTGGTTGAAGGTATTGGGAATGATTTGGTCTTGGAGATAGGAAAATAGGTTTTTGTATTTGGATGAATTATGACCAACAATAGTGCAAATCATGTAGGTTTCGAGGGAATCATATGTAGGATAAGATAGTGCTTCTACTAGGAACTTGTAGTGTAGCTCATGTTTAGGCTGCTGTAATAAAGTAGATAACGTTGCCATTGCATCGACAACCTTGTTCTTTGTTCTAGGTATTTTCTCAAATGTGATAGATAGGAAATACTTCTATAGATCATCTACCATTATCTTGTAAGGAATGAGCTTTTCATATTTAGTTTGGTACACATCATTGACTTGATGGATAAGAAGTTGAGAGTCTCCATGAATGTGTAGCTCTGTCACTCTCCACTCAATTGCTAGTTTCATGCCATTCAAAAGGGCTTGATATTCTGCAATATTGTTTGTGCAAGGAAAATTTAATCTGAATGCTTTTGGGATTGAGTATCCTTGAGGAGTTATGAACAATATGCCCACTCCTAATCCATTCTATGTATAGGAGCTATCAAAGAATAACTTCCATTCTCTAGAAGAAAGAGTCATGATAGAGGAATCTGGAAATTCCATTTGCATTGGTGTATCATCAACCATAGGTGCATTCGCTAATTGATCAACAATAACCTATCCTTTAATAGCTTTTCTTTCCACATATTCAATATCAAATTCACTTAAGAGCATGACCCATTTAGCTAATCTACCTGTGAGTGTAGCTTTTCTTAGTAGGTACTTGAGTGGATCAATCTTAGCTACCAATTGTGTGGTATGAGCTAACATGTAGTGTCTTAGTTTCTGTGATGCAAAGATCACATCTAGACAAGCTTTCTCAATCATTGAATAGTTCTTCTCATATGCAACCAATGTTCTACTGATATAGTATATAGCTCTTTCCTTTTTATTCTCATCATGTTGTGCTAGCAATGCCCCCAGTGATGTATTTGTAGCGGAGACATATAAGATCAAAGGCTTCCTTGGAATGGGAGGCATCAAGATAGGAGGATTTGATAGATACTTCTTGATATGATTAAAGTTGTTCTCACATTCTTCATTCCATGCAAAGGTCACACCTTTATGTAATGTTTTTGTAAAAGGTTGTGATATGTCTGCTAGCTGTGATATAAATCTTCTGATAGATTGAACTCTTCCTTGCAATGTCCTCATTTGAATAATATTCTTTGGAGGTTGCATTTCCATGATAGCCTTTACTTTAGCTAGATCAAATTCAATGCCCTTCTTTGAAACTATGTATCCTAAGAGCTTTCCAGAAGTGACACCAAAAGAACACTTCTTAGGATTTAGTCTGAGACTAAATTTTTCCATTTTGTCTAGTATTTTGCTCAATTCATTTAGATGTTCAGCTCTAATCATAGATTTTTCTAAAGTATCATCAACATAATCTTCCATAGTCCTATGCATCATGTCATGAAAAATAGATGTCATGGCTCTTTGATATGTAGCACTAGCATTTTTAAGCCCAAATGGCATGACATTTCAATAGAAGGTGCCCCATGCATATGTAAAAGTAGTTTTCTCTTGATCTTCTAGAGAAATTTTTATTTGATTATACCCAGAAAAACCATCCATTAAAGAATACATCTCAAAGTCCACAGTCATGTCCACTATCATATCAATGTTAGGTAATGGAAAATCATCCTTAGGGCATGCTCTGTTTACATCTCTAAAGTCTGTGCATACTCTTATTGATTTATCTGGTTTTGAAATAGGTACAATATTAGAGATCCATTCTGCATAATCAATAACTCGGATGAATCCAACTTTTAGGAGCTTCTCTAATTCAGCTTTTACCAAGAGTGCAACATGAGGATGCATCTTTCTCAATTTTTGCTTAACAGGTTTGAAATTTGGAGCTATAGATAAATGATGCATTATAAGATTAGGATCCAACCCTGACATATCTGAATATTTCCATGAAAAGTTGATCTTCTTTTCTATTAGGAATGTTGTAAAATTTTGCTTCTCTTCTTCTGATAAAGAGTGTGCTACATGAATCAACTGTGGTTCTTCTGTTGTTCCCAAGTTGATGGATTGAGTGGGCTCAATTAGAACTAGAGATCTGTCCTATAAATGACTTGAAAGGACATCAAATATCTCATCCTTAGGTGCCTCAGAGAGTTTTTCACCTTCGGATACATCTTTTATTTTTACTTTTG
The DNA here is from genome assembly GCA_027943335.1 of Chamaecyparis obtusa. Taxonomy (NCBI): domain Eukaryota; kingdom Viridiplantae; phylum Streptophyta; class Pinopsida; order Cupressales; family Cupressaceae; genus Chamaecyparis; species Chamaecyparis obtusa. The sequence goes on along the minus strand of BSBK01008083.1, from coordinate 633,355 downwards.
TAGGTTCTGAGACTGCCACAAAGTGGTTTTCACCCTCAGAACTCATTTTCTTTTTATTCTTATTCTTATTTTTTTGACTAAGATACTTGATGTCTGACTTTGTCATGCTAACGCTCAGTTCACTGATGGAAGTACTGATAGGCTCAACTGCATTGAGGTAGCAAGCAAGGGCATAGTCATTCGGGAAGGTATAAATACCATGGCTCAGATTTGTGGAGGTTTGATCAATAAGGTCTGGATATTGGATAGTCAGAGTGGGGAAAGATTTGGAGATGGTGTTTACGAATATGGATCTATCATCATTGGTCCTAACCATATTGATAACATCATTATTTCCAGGGTAAGCATAATTGACCTTTGCCCCCATATTAGGCTGAGAAGATGAAACTTCTTGACCATGTTTCGAAAATGGTTCTATGAATGTTGTATGATCATTATTGCTCTTATGATTGTCAATGGTGATATATCCCTTATCAATCAGATCTTGAATAGTATGTTTCAAGCGTAAGTAGTGATTAGTTTTGTGACCTTTACCTTAATGGAAATCACAGAATTCATTCTCTCTCCACCATTTTGGTTTAGGATCAGGATCAGATTGTCAGATCTCAGGCAAAGAGATTATGTTATTAGCTAGTAGAGTTCTCATAGCTGATTCTAAAGATTCTCCAAGAGGAGTGAACTTTCATTTATTATCAGTGGACCAAGATTTGTATTCTAGCTTCTTTTGAGATGGTTCAGACACCTTTTGTTCTAAAGATTTGATGGCTTGGGTGCCAATAGTTAGATTGAAAGCTGGTGTCTTTGATGGGGCACAGATAGTATCAATAACACCATCTGTGACAATGCCTTTATTCTTGTTCCAATTTTTGTTCTTGTCTTTAGAACTAGATCCTGATTCATACTTGTCCTTTTGGAGTGTAATTTCTCCTTTTTTCAAAAGTACTTTTTCAATTTTGATCGCATTGTCTACCATCTTATCAAAAGATGTATGATCTTGCATTTGTAAAGGGTAGTTGATCTCTGGGATAAGATTATTGATGAAGATTTCTAGTTTCTCAGTTTTTGGAATAAGCCTAGCATATAGAGAGAATTTCTTCCTCCATCTTTTGAGAAATGTCAAGAATGGTTCACCTAGATATTGCTTGAGATTACAGATATCAATCATGGTGACTAGATGTTGAATGTTGTAGGAGTATTATTGATAGAACAATTTGATCAACTCCTCAAAAGTTTTGATAGTAGAAGGAAATCTAGAGAACCAATGAATGGCTGCTCCTCCCAGAGATCAAGGAAAGAGATGCATAAGATAGGTTGGTTCATGCATGAACTCCATAGATTGTGTACAGAATCCTCTGACATGATCTTGAGGATCTGAATGTCCATCATACTTATCATATTTAGGCATCTCCACTCTTTTTGGGAATGGTGGCATATACAAGTCTTTGTCAAATGGAAAAGGACATAGGGCCTCCATGGAGAACTCCTTGGGTTCCTTTTCTTTCTCAAGGTTATTAAGTTTGACTTGCATGGCATGCATCTATTTCATCATAGCTATGAGTGGAGTTTCTTCCTCATGTGTAATGATATCTTCAACATTAAAGTTGGGAGGAATTTTAGCTCCTTGATGAGATAATTGTAAAAAGTATGCTTCTCTATCCTCTTTCAAGAAATGCTTCATCATTCATTTGAAGTTATCATCATTTTGATATTGAGCAATTTCTTCAGGTGTGGGTTCCTGATCTGCACCATGTTAAGATTGAGCTCTTTGAGAGCCAAAATTTGTCCCTACTTGAGACATGGTGGGAGTTCTCCCTGGGATAGATTGATGTGGAGTTTGTTGATTACCTTTGTGAGTTGATGGAGGAATGTAACCAATTTTTAATCAAAGATTGCCAAGACCGTCGTCTTCGTAAAGATCAGAATTGTAGAGTTGCTCAAGAGTTGGACTTTGGATACGAGTCAAAGGTAAAGTATGAGATACTTCCCCAGATTTCTTGTGAGAGGAAGCTCTAGTTTCCACCATTAACCTTGGGTGAAACAAAAGAATATGATGAAGACAACTGAAGAAAGACCTAATCCAAGAAGATCAAATGACGCAACCTTGTCAAGGTTTGATTGATCGAAGCTTAGATTAGATGTAGATGAAGGAGACTGTGTCCTGGATGTATGGGTAGATTCCCAAAAGATAGCGGACACGAGTTCACAACACTTAGTCATTTTGATGATTGATTGAAGATTGATAGTTATGACAAGGTTTTGACACAAGATGATAAAGACTCAAACTAATTAAAAAGAAGGCTAAATCAGATTCAAAAGGCCACTTTAGGAAAATGACTAGATTCTTAGTATTTGCTGCTCTGTTCCTGACATAGTGATTTGTTTGACAGATTCTGGAAATAGACTGGAAAAGCTAGGTCTTTGATAGTTCTGACAACTTTTCAAAATTTCCCAAACTTTCTTCAGACTCGTACGAAAGTGGGTATAACATGAAATGACAATTGAAAAACTCATACGACTATTGCAAACTCACACGACAGTTGATTGCAAGAATTTTGAATTTTTAAATTGACTGGCAACTAAACGCGTATGACAATGTACCATATACCATACGATAATATAGGGGTTTTGAAATGACAATAGCAAAAAGTCGTATGAATTTTTGACTTTACATAATGACTGTTGACTCTAGAAAGTTGTTTGACATCAGATTTTGTTTTTAGATTTTTAGATTCAGATTGTTCACAAAATTGTCTGTCCAGATTTGAAGATTGTAGCAGATTGATTCATTCTTAGTAACCAGATAGATAAACAAGCACGCAAAACAACAAGCAAGTGATTTCAAGCATGTCTGAAAACAATGAACAGGGGACAAAGCAACCCTGTGCATGAACAATCAAGTGATTGAATTGTGCTAATCCCTAGGAGTGCTAACAGTGTATGTTCCAAAAAGTTTTGCAATAACGCAATATTCCTAGAAAAATGAAAATTTGGCCTCATTAGGGTTTTTAGTAATGGTCTGACTCTGCAACTTTTATGATCTCAAGAGAGTGAACTCCAGTCTAAGCGCACCAGGGTTTTGACACAGTCTAAGAACTTAATCTTTAGGATCTGCTAGGGAGATATGGCAGCCCAACAAGAGACCACACCTATGGAGATTTCTTCCATGAGGACATTTATATAGTGGTTGTCACTACCATGGTGAAAATGGCTATTACCACTTGAGGTTCCATCAACGTGGTTGACCCAAGTAAGGGAATGTCCACTATGGTTAACCCTCTCTAAAGGTGACTCACAAAATATACCACATGGAGACTAGTTCCAGATTCAAGGATCTGAGTTTCTGGTACTACCCAAAAAGGGAGTAGAGCATAATCTTCTAGCCTTTTCACTTTTAACCCAAACAAAGCATACAGATTAATCCGACACGCTAAGACCAAGATTATCTTACAAAGATCTATGATGTCAACCACTCATGATCTATCAACCTCTCTGGAGAGAGAATGTATCAATCAGAAGCTGAAGAGGCATAAATCTAGTAGAACATGAGACTCTCTCAGTATCCTCCCTACCTACAAGGGTTCCTTCATTGAGAAGAGTTTCGCTGGAAACACACTCTCTCAAGAGCCATGAATAGTGTTCATAGGGCCTATTTACTATGTGTAACAAAGATGTTGAAAAGCAAATCTATGTTCATTTTTATAGCCCAAAATGAAATATGTGATATGAAAGCAATAAAGGTCACACAAGCTTGACACACAAGAGTTCTTTTTAATCCAAATTGAAACGTTATCAGTTGAAAATATTACTTGAATTCCTCGCAACACACTTAGTAGATTCTTACCTATTTTTAGCAATTCTTGCACTTTTTCCCAATCAAAATCAGTAGAAATCAATCAACAACAACAAATTCCAATCGTCAATGTTAGCTGTTAATCCAAATCAGAAAAACAAATCTGGAAAATTGCTTGAAAAAGTGAAACAACAATTGAAACCTGGCACTAAAACTCATACAACAGTGGGTCACCCACCAGACGACAGTCTATAAACTTGTACGACACTGGGTACTAGATCATATGACAATATAGATTCCAAATGACACTATGATCCTGGCGGTATGATCCTCGATCAAATAAACTATCGTATGAAAGTGGGTATCTCCTGGTATGAGTTTCTGCAAAACTCGTACGACAACTGTATAGACATAAATTAAAAATCAAAGCTTAGAATAGAAAATGACAAGAAGATGATAGAAATTGAATGGAAACCCGTTTCAGGGCCCCATGGTGGGCGCTAGAAATGTGTGTGAATTTTGTACCTAGTTGTAGACACAACACTTCAGTAAAACATTAGAGGTTAGCTAAATTCAAAATCATGCAAATAATTGAAAACTAAACTAACTAGGTGATTTACTGCCTTCTAATAGATGCGAGTATGTATTCTCAGATTGGACCGAGATCAGTGACCTTGATGACACCTAAACGAAGGATTTGAATGCAAAATCTAGATAGGAATTGGATGCAAACTAATCTATTTTTTTGGATTTTAGATGCAATAATATGAGAAATTTGATATGAATGTAATCTATATGAAAAAATGATATGCAATACAATTAATCTAACAATGATATGCTAAAATATGAATGATCTCACAAAGTTGTTGATTTGCAAAGAGGCTTCAATTCTTCAAATACCAATTTGCCAGCATAAGTTTGCAAAATTCTGAGATATGAGATGATTTGTGAAGAGCTGAGCCTTGATTTTATAGAAATCCTGGGCTTTGAAGGTGCATGAAAAAAACCATAAATCACTCTTGTTGATTTTTGAGTCAACAAGGAATTAAAGATAGTTAACTCACAATAAATCATGCAAAAACAACTTTTTGATTTAAATTAGAAGTTGAGATCAGCTTTTAACTCAAAAGAGAGTTGAGTTTATTTTTAAAACAACTTGAATTGATTTTCTGATTTATAGTTTAACTGCTTTTTGGATCTGTACAATTAATATGAATTAAATAAATAAATAAAGTGATTTATCCTCAACTTAACTGATTTTAAAAATAAAACAATTGATTTATGGGTTAATCAATTATTAAATCAAACTTTTATTCCAAATAATATCATTAAATATGACAACTGGCTTTAATTAATTAAATAAGAATTTAATCAATTAATGATAGGAATTTTGATTTATTGTCAAATTTAAATAATAATAATTAGGAATAAATATAATTAAATTCAATTAAATAATTAAGTGGCAGTATTAAATCTAATTAATTAAATATTTAGAATATTCAATTAATCAAACTTTAGGATAAATAGGATTTATCACCAAATAATTATTAAATTAAAGATAATTATGATAAATAGGAATATTACTAGGAATATTCCCTGATGCAAAATTTGAGATAATCAATTAGGATTCGATAATGTTTAGATGTGCCTTGGGTTAGAAATTTGATGTCGATTTCATTCGATATGTCGATATAGGAGGTTAACGAACCTATAGCCCATTTTGGGATATTACTGGAGGTAACCCATCAAGTACATTATTTTAAATGATATCTTGAAATTATGTCAACAATTCTTTAACTTCTGATGGTGAATCATCCTTTGTCTTTACAACCGGTCTATTATGAATCAAATCATAGAACACATCATTCTTCTTCAACCCCTTTATGAATTTTTTTCCTTCAAAAAATAAAGCTCTAACACTAGTGCAATTATCACTCTTCTATTCTTCTACCAGAGGTAACAAACTTTGTTTCTTCCCATTAGCCATAATAGTATACCTATTCAATCTACCATCATGTATAGCTTGTCTACCATACTGTCGCGGTCTACCCAAAAAGATGTGACAACAATCCATCAACATAATATCACAAAGAACTTCATCATGATAGTTTCCAATCTTAAATTTCACAAGACATTGTTTACTTACCAAAAGTTTATGCTCATCCTTAATCAAAGAAATCTAATATGGCTTAGGGTGCTTCATCCTCGGTAACTACAACTTTGCAATGTTAGAATTATGGAAAGATGTGTACTAAGAGGGGAGGTGTGAATCAATACCCTTAAAAAAATTTTAACTGAATCTTTGTAAACATGAGTATCATTAACCAATTGTGTATCAATTGCATTTAAAATACATCCAAAACATAATTGAAATGTAAATTCATGTAATCTAATCAATAAAACATTCCTTAAACTTCATACACATAACTCAAGTATTTTGGTATCGCATAAACCCTTGTAAGAAGGTAAAAATTGTGGTGGGGATGAGAACCACAAAGCTTCACTACTATAGTAACAAAGTTGTCGGTTAAGGCTATAAAGATTTTGATCACTTTTGACGATCTTACCCTGTTAGGAGTAATAATGAAATCAACTAGATCTACCTAGTTAGAGGATTTTAGCAACATAATTAAGTGTGCACTCACTTAAGAGATTTACAAAAGAACTATTAAGTTAAGAGATTTAAGATCTGCTACAATGGTTAAAGAGTAACAGTAGGATTGATCTGCAAATATAAACTTAACATGCTTGATTTAGATCTGTAATGTACTTATCTATTATCACCTTAATTTTATTGATCTCTTCTATCAATTCTGCTCGGTAGCCTATTCTTTCAATGATTTTCAATCATAACCATGTCCGATCTTTAGATGTCTTCCAATGTGGTAGTTACTATGTGTGATACTTGTCAAAATGACATCCTTACAAATTTTATATCAAACTAATCTTAACTTAATTAGGGTTTAGAATCTATCTTAGAAAACCTAAGATTAATGGTACAAATGAATAACCTAGACCATCATTACATAGGAATCATCAATAATTTAATGATTACATCCATAATAAATTTTGTCTCCATCTTGGTAAACAATTTTCTAACCGGTGTAAACCATTTTCCTTGTAGTTTGTGCCATTCCAAACTGTTATGTCATTTCATGTTTCACTCGGTGTATACTACATTCATCACTCGGTAATTAATTGGTGCTCGATTCATATGAATGCTCAGTGACTACTGTGCTTGGTACTTGGTGATCATCTGATTCGGAAAGAGTTCTTGGTCAAAACTGTGTTTGGTTAACATAGTGATCTGCCTCGTGTTTTGCTCGATGTCTAGGCTCTGTGTATTGACCGACTGTCATGTCTTGTCTCCTTTACTGACTATATGACTAAATGATACTAATGACAACCATTAATGCTCTTTTAGGAGTAACATTATCCCCTTTTGGCATTAGTATCAAAAACTTTATGTATATGTACCGACTTCAAAATTTGAACTTAACCAAAAATGTGAATCTGTGTGAACTCCCCCTTTGTACATGCTCTCGGTGTGAAGTACATACAAGAATATTTGCAAGAATATATATATATATATATATATATATATATATATATATATATATATATATATATATATATATATATATATATATATATATATATATATATATTCCCCTTTTTTTGAAATTAATGCCAAAAATGTACTCACAGCTTGTAAAAAATGTTCTGATGGGTTTTTTGCAAAGTAGCCAAGAGGTTTTCCCATTCCTCTTTGAGATTCTCAAGAGAAATATGCTCTAATCTGACTTGTGCATGCATATCAAAAATATTTTTTATTACCGATATCTCAGGGGTGGCAACTAAATCTTTTTCCCTATTCATATGTCTTTTCTCTGATACCAATTGTTGGAATTATGGAAAGATGTGTACTAAGAGGGGAGGGGTGAATTAGAACCCTTAACTTTTCTAATTGAATCTTTGCAAACATGAGTATCATTAACCGACTATATCAATTGCATTTAACATACATCCAAAACATAACTAAAATGTAAATGCATGCAATATAATCAATAAAAAAATTAATGAAACTTCATACACATAACTCAAGTATTTTGGTATTGCAGAAACCCTTGTAAGAAGGTAAAAACTATGGTGGGGATGACACCCACAAAGATTCACTACTGCAGTAACAAATTTTATGGTTAAGGCTACAAAGATTTTGATCACTTCTGGTGATCTTACCCTATTAGGAGTAACAATGAGATCAACTAGATCTACCTGGTTAGAAGATTTTAGCAACACAACTAAGTGTGCACTCGGTTAAGAGATTTACAAAAGAACTGTTAAGTTCACTCTATTAAGAGATTTAAGATCTACTGCAATGGTTAAAGAGTAACAGTAGAATTGATCTACAAATAGAAACTTAATATGCCTGATTCAGATCTGTAATGTACTTATCTATTATCACCTTAATATGATTGATCTCTTCTATCAATTCTTCTCGGAAGCCTTCTGTTTCTGATAAACTGTATGTTATATCAATGCTTGTCAATCATAACCATGTTTGATCTTTAGATGCCTTCCAATGTGGCGACTACTATATGTGTGATACTTGTTAAAATGACATCCTTAAATTTTTTATATCAAACTGATATTGACCTAATTAGTGTTTAGACTCTATCTTAGGAAACCTAAGATCAATGGTGTAATACCCCAAACATGGGCTATAGGTTCATTAACCTCCTACATCTTCAAATCGAACAAAATCGACATCAAAGTCCTAACCTAAGGCACATTTGTACATTATCGAATCCTAATTGATTTTATTCTTAATTCTGCATTAGAGAATATTCCTAGCAATATTCTCTTTATCTTAATTATCTTTGATTTAATAATTATTTGGCGATAAATCCTATTTATCCTAAAGTTTGATTAATTGAATATTCTGAATATTTGATTAATTAGATTTAATACTGCCACTTAATTGTTTAATTAAATTTAATTAAATTTAATCCTAAATTGCATTATTTAATTTTGACAATAAATCTAAAATCTTATGACTAATTGATTAAATTCTTATTTAATTAATTAAAGTCAGTTATCAATTTTTAATAATATAGTTTTAGAATAAAGTTTGATTTAATAATTGATTAACCCATAAATCAATTGTTTTAATTCAAAAATTAGTTAAGTTGAGAATAAATCACTTTATTTTTAAATTAATTAAATCATGCACAATCTGAAAACCAGGCAACTAGAAATTAAAAATTAATTTTAAAATTGAAACTCAACATCTGATGATGAGTTGAAATTTGAGCTAAACTCTATTTTGAGTTAAAAACTACTTTTGCATGATTTTTGTGAGTTAATTACCTCTGATTTCTTGATAATTCAAAAATCAACCTGAATTTATCAAGAGTGATTTATGGCTTTTCTCATGCACCCTCAAAGCCTTGGATTTCTATAAAATCAAGGCTCAGCTCTTCATAATTATCAACACTTGAATTTGTACAATTACTTTGGCGAATTGGCGATTGAAGGATTAAGCACTTGCGACAGACGATTTCTAAGATCTTTCATAGGGCACAATGGTGATCCCTCCTCATCGGAACAACGACATTTGTTCCCCCTCCCTGTTATAACACTTCAAACCCCTCCCTTTCACAACCACACATTGGTTACCTATCTTTGAAGAACCTTACGATCCTTGATTTCGCAGTAGAATTCTAGATAGATCCGCTACTTGATCATAATTTTTGCATAGTTTCATATCACATATTTCATCTCATTCATAGCTTTTTTAGATTAAATCTGCGTTCAATTTCATTCATGTAGCTTAGATTCATACAGTTTCTCATATTATTTCACAGAAAATACAAAAATATAGATTAATCTACATTCATACAGTCTTTCATCTTTTTGCATTCAAATCCTTTGTTTAGGTGTTACATTGTCACTGATCTCGATTCCAATCTAGGAACATCATACTCGCACCTACTAGAAGGCAATAAATTGCATGGTTAGCTTAGTTTCAATTACTTGCAAGATTTCAATTTTGGCTAACCTCTAATGTTTTACTGAAGTGTTGTGTCTATAGCTAGGTACAAAATTCACACACACATTTTTAGCGCCCACTGTGGGGCCCTAAAATAGGTTTCCATTTGACTTCTATCAATTTCTAGCAATTTTTTATCATTTTCTAATTAAAACTATGATCTTTTATTTTCTGTCCATGTATTTTTCATATGATTTTTGTCAAAAAGTCATACCAGGAAGACCTCACTATCGTACAATAGTTGATTCTATCGAGGCTCGTATCAGATGCTATAAATTTTCATTTGGGAGCTTGATTGTCATATGAGAAGACACCCACTGTCGTACGAGTTTCATGACTGTCGTCTGGAAGGTAACCCACTGTCGTATGAGTTTTAGTGCCAGGATTCAATTGTTGTTTCAAAATTTTAGGTAGTTTTTTAGATTTGATTTTTAAATTTGGACTAACAGCTAACCCTAACAATTGAGATCTTCTATTTCTGACTGATATTTGCTGAGTTTGATTGGGAAAAGCGTAACTGAATTGCTAAAATATGTAAAATCTACTAAGCACGTTGCGAGGAATTCAGGTATTCTACTACAATCTGATAACACTTCAATTTGGACATAAAACAAATTCTCATGTGTCAAGCTTGTGTGACTCTTTATTTCTTTCATATCACATACTTCATTTTGGGCTATAAAACGAACATAGATTTTCTTTCTGCATATCTGTTACACATAGTAAATAGGCCCTATGAACACTATTTGTGGATGATCTTGAGAGAGTGGGCTTCTTTTTCTTGTTCACACATGCAAAGCTCTTCTTGATGAAGGATCCCCTTGTAGGTAGGGAGGTTACTGAGATTGTCTTGTGTTCTACTAGATTTGTGCATCTTCAACTTTTGATTGATTCATTCTCTCTTCGGAGAGGTTGACAGATCATAAGCGGTTGACATCATAGATCTTTGTGAGATAATTTTGGTCTTAGCATGTCAGATTAATCTGCCTGCTTTGTTTTGGTTAAAAGTGAAAAGGCTAGAGGACTATGCTCTACTCCCTTTTTGGGTAGTATCAGAAACTCAGATCCTTGAATCTGGAACTAGTCTCCATGTGGTATCTTTTGTGAGTCACCTTTAGAGAGGGTTAATTGTAGTGGACATTCCCTTAATTGGGTCAACCACATGGATGGAACCTCAAGCGATAATAGCCATTTTCATCATGGTAGCATCAACCGCTATATAAATTTCCTTGTGGAGGAAATCTTCACAGGTGTGGTCTCTTGTTGGGATGTCAGATCTCCCTAGCAGCTCCTGATTGATTAAATTCTCAGACTATGTCAAAACCCCGGTGCACCTGGATTGGAGTTCACCCTCTTGAGATCACAAAAGTTGCACAGTCAAACCATTACTACAAACCCTAGTGAGGCCAAATTTTCATTTTCTAGGAATATGTGTGTTATTGAAATTTTTTTTGGAACATACACAATTAGCACTTCTAGGGATTAGCACATTCAGTCACTTGATTTTTCATGCATAGGGTTGCTTTGTCCCTTGTTCATTGTTTTCAAACATTCTTGAAATCACTTGCTTGTTGTTCTGCATGCTTGTTTATCTATTTGGTTATTGGAAACAAATGATCCCAGAATAATCTTCAAACCTAGACAAAAAAATTTGCAAATAATCTGAAACTAAAAACCTAAAATTTGCAAAATCTAAATCAAAATACCTTTCTGGAGTCAAAAGTCATCTCATAGGGTAAGATTGTCATATGAGTCTTGAACAAAAGTCATTTCACAACCCCTGTATTGTCGTACGGTATCTAGTATTGTATTATACAAGTGTTGTCACCAGAAATCAAAAGAACAATTATCCCTGACAGCAACTATCGTATGAGTCTTGCAATTTTCATTTGAGAGCATACCCAGAGTCATACGAGCTTTCAAAAACTCATTTGAGAATTTTCAAAAAGTTGTCAGAGATTGGTCAAATTTGTCAGAAATCCACTGTTTACATCCTAATTCCAAATTTTTTCAAAACATTCACTATGTCAAGAACAAAGCAGAAACTAGAACAAATTCGATCATCTTCCTAAAGTGGTCTCTTGAGTCTGATTTAGCCTTCTGATTTATCGATTTGAGTCTTTTCTTCTTGTGTCAAAACCTTGTCAAAATTATCTTCAAATTCAGTTTTCTTACTAAACGGCTAAGTGTTCTGAGCTCATTCCCACCATATTTTGGGTGTCTACCCATACTATTTTGGTGTAGTATCCTTCATTTACATCCGATCTAATCTTCAATCAATCCAATCTTGACAAGGTTGCATCATTTGATCTTCTTGAATCAATTCATTCTTCAGTTGTCTTCATCTTACTCTTTTGCTTCACCCGAGGTTAATGGTGGAAAATAGAGCTTCATCACACAAGAAATCTGGAGAAGCATTTCATACTTTGCCTTTATCTACTCACGTAGGTCCAACTCTTGAGCAACTCTACAATTTAGGTCTTTACGAAGATGATGCTCTTGGCAATTTTTGATTGAAAACTGGTTACATACCCCCTCCATCAACTCATGGAGGTAATCAACAAACCCCACCTCAATCTATCCTAGGAAGTCCTAAAACTCCTAACATGTCTCATAGAGGGACAAACCACGGTTCTCAAGGACCTCACTCTCAACATGGTATGGATCAAGAACCTACACCTTCTGAAATTGCTCGATATCAAAATGATGATGACTTCAAGAAAATGACGAGGCATTTCTTGAAAGAAGATAGAGAGGCATACTTTCTAGAGTTAGCTCATCAAGGAGCTAAAATTCCTCCAAAAATTAATATTGAAAATATCATCACACATGAGGAAGAAACCCCTATCACCGTTATGATGAAACAAATGCATGCTATGCAAGTCAAACTTAAAAAACTTGAAAAAGAAAAGGAACCTAAAGAGTTTTACATGGAGGCTCTATGCCCTTTTCCATTTGATAAAGACTTGTACATGCCACCATTCCCTAAAAGAGTGGAAATGCCTAAATATGATTCATTGGTTCTCTAGAATGCCTCCAACTATCAAAACTTTTGAGGAGTTAATGAAATTGTTCTATCAACAATACTCCTACAATATCTAGCATCCGGTCACCATGATCGACATCTGCAATCTGAAACAATATCCAGGAGAACCATTCCTGATGTTTCTCAAGAGATGGAGGAAGAAATTTTCTCTATATGCTAGACCCATTCTAGAAATTGAGAAACTGGAAATCTTCATCAATAATCTTGTTCTAGAAATCAACTACCCTTTACAAATGCAAAATCATACATCCTTTGATAAGATGGTAGATAATGCAATCAAAATTGAGAAAGTACTTGTGAAAAAAAGAGACATCACACTTCAAAAGGACAAGTATGAATCTAGATCTAGTTCTAAGGACAAGAACAAAAATTGGAATAAGAATAAAGGTGTTGTCACTGATGGTGTTGTTGATACTATCCACCCCATCCAAGGCACCCACTTTCAATCTCACTGTTGGCACCCAAGCCATCAAATCTTCTGAAGCTAAAGCAACAGAGTCTAACAAGAAGTCATCTGATTATAAACCTTGGGCTATAGATCCTAACCTCAAATTCACTCCTCTTGGAGAGTCCTTGGAATCTGCCATGAAAAATCTATTGGCTAACAAAATAATCTACTTGCCTGAGATAAAAGTCTTTGATCCTGAACCTAATCCAAAATGGTGGAGAGAGAACGATTTCTGTGAATTCCATCACAATAAGGGTTATAAGACTAATAATTGTGTTCACTTGAAGCACATCATACAAGAAAAAATTGATAATAGAGAAATCACAATTGACAATCATAAAAACAATAATGATCATACAACATTCACGAAACCATTTTTGAAATATGGTAAAGAAGATTCTTCTTCTCAGCCTAATATGGGTGCTAAAGTCAATTATGCCTACTCTGGAAACAATGCTATTATCAATATGGTTGAACTAGGTCTATCTGAGCGTTGCAATGTCATCACAATTATGAGAAAAGATAGAGAAAACTAATAAGCTAATGCAGTTACTTGATCACAAGCTCAGACACGTCTGTAAGGACAAATACCAGATTCATCCAATGTCCCTAAGATGCCTTTCAATCTTTCATTTGCTTCTAAATAGAAGGCTATATCTAAATCTTCAAATCCTAAAGACACGAGACCTACATCATACAGTATTATCCAACAACTCCAGCATACAAATGCAAAAATATCCATGTTTGAGTTGCTTCAGATATCTCCAACTCATAGAGCCATTCTAGACAAAGCTCTGCTTAGATCCAATGTTCTTGATAACCTTGATTTAGACAAATTCTAGGCTATGGTCGGTCATCTTACATCTCCATAGTATATTTCCTTTTCAGAGGAAGATGATAACTCCTTGAGTCATCCGCATAACCAGCCCTTGCATTTTGAAGTCTTGATCCAAAACCATCGCATCAAATGTGTGTTGATAGATGGGGGCGCTGGTCTTAACATTTGTTCTTTTAGCTTGATTACACAATTGAGATTTTTAGAAATGGCCATTGATCCTAGAAAGAAGATAACTATCAAAGCATACGATGAACAAGAAAGATCTTCCAAGGGAACAATTGTCTTACCTATCATAACAAGACCCGTCATCAGAGATACTATATGTCAAGTTCTTGATCTACCTTTGGCTTACAACATCCTTCTAGGGAGACCCTGGATACATGAAATGAAAGTTATTCCTTCTACGTACCATTAGTGTTTGAAATTTTCTTATGAAGGAGTAGAGGTGATGATTCTAGCGGATCTATATACAACTTGCAATGCATTGAAGGAAAGTGTTGATAAACTCGTTCCTAATAACAAAGAATCTTCCACTAAGCAGCTAGACATTGCTTCAACATCCAAGATGGAAGACATTTCTAAAGAGGTTAAAATAAAAGAAAATGGTATGGGAAAATATACTATAGATCCAGTCTTATCTTTGACATCTCTCCCTATCTCACCTAAGTCCTATGGACAAACTCTAAAATAGTCTAAAAAAGAGTCTAAAGAACCTTTAGAGGCATATAAAGCAAATTTTGTTGTAGAACAAGTGTCCAAACAAGAATTTGACCAGGATGAAGCTGTGCTTGCATGGATATACAAAGATGAACTTGAATCTCAAATTGTTAAAAAATGTGACTCTAAAACACCAAAGATCCATTCTAAGTCATATGGCCGAAGGGACAAATTGATCACAAAAATGGGATATAAAGGAAAAGGACCTCTAGGACTATAGGGTAAAGGTCTTCTGTCACCTCTTGACCATCGTGGCTGAGCAAACAAGAATACAATGGGTATAGGATATAAGAAGAAGCCTTTCCATCTTAGAAAGAACTCCCCACATGTCTTTGAATAGATTGAGCCCTCCACAACAAATCAATTAAAGGGAGACATGACAAAACAATCTAATAGTGATGATTCATACACCATTGAAGAGCTCATTACTTATGAGCA
This sequence comes from Chamaecyparis obtusa, assembly GCA_027943335.1. Taxonomy (NCBI): domain Eukaryota; kingdom Viridiplantae; phylum Streptophyta; class Pinopsida; order Cupressales; family Cupressaceae; genus Chamaecyparis; species Chamaecyparis obtusa. The sequence continues at coordinate 618,026 of BSBK01008083.1, read as the reverse complement.
TTTTCCTAAAGAAATAAAAGACCTCCTTGAAGCTAAAGATGATCCAGTAAAAAGAATCAATGTAGTAGAAACACAAGAACCTACTATAGAGCAAGAGATAGTTGCACCATAAGAACCAGCTAATCTCAAAGACAATCAAATAGACAAAGAGTAAGGTGGTAGTTATTTTGAGATAGATTCCCATGAGTATGAATTCAAATCAGAATCTGAGGGTAACCCTTCTTGGGGTATTCATCCTAACTTTACTCATGTTCTTAAATTTCCTAGAGGCATAGATGAAGAATCTAATGACTATGAATGGGGAGCCATTCCAGAGGAAGATGAGCTTATCATAGAAAAACATGTTGATGTTATTCACCAATATGCACCTAAACCCAACGTAAGTCTAGAGCGAAATGATGAACTTAACAAGTCTGATCCACTAATGGCTAAGGTGGACTCCCAAAATGACATTGAGCCTATTCATGAATTGAATGTCTTAAGTTGTAATATCACCTTTGAACTCGAGCATCAAGTTAGGACCAATGATGACAGATCCATATTCGTAAACACTCTTTCCTAATCTTTCACCACTTTGACTATCCAACATCCTAAAATTCTTGACCAAAACTCTACTAATATGAGCCAAGGTATTTATACCTTTCCGAATGACTATGCCCTTGCTTTCTACCTCAATGTAGTTGAACCTATGAGGACTTCCATTAGTGAACCAAGCGTTAGCATGACGGAGTCAGACATCAAGTATCTTAGTTAAAAAAATAAGAATAAAAATAAAAAGAAAAGGAGTTCTAAGGGTGAAAACCACTTTGTGGCAATCTCAGAACTTACAAAAGTAAAAATAAAAGACGTATCCAAAGGTGAAAAATGTATGCACCCTAAAATGATCGCCTAGACTTTGGGCCCCTATTTCTGCAATTTATCAAATCCCTGAATCAATATTTTTAAAAATTAACATTTTTCAAATATATCAATTTCCTTGATCAAATCATAATCAATTCAATATTTCCTAAGGTTTGAGCCTTATTTAATTTAAAAGAGAAATAAAAAATAAAAATCTTATTTAATTAAGAGAACATGCTCCCTTTTAATTAATTAAAAATCTCTTTTAATTAAATAATAAAATCACTTTATCCTAAGCCTTTATTTAATTAAAAAGAATTTCCTCCCCTTTTATTTAAATAAAAAATCTCCACTTTTCTTCTTATCCTTGTTGCACAAATAAAGCATTTAATTCTTATTTATAAAGAAAAATAAAATAAAAAATAAAAGAAAAGTACTTTTTGTCTCACATGGACATAAAGTAAATGCTCAACATAAAGTAAATGCTTCTAATTTTCTTATTAGAAGATATTTGTGTACAAGGATCAAGCTTCCTTTTTTCTCCATCGTTGATTAAGTCTTTTGCCTCTTAATCTCCATGGTCCATTGTTTTTCACTTCCTATAAAAGAAGAGCTCTCTTCCTCATTTGCACACACCATACATACTTGAATTATTATGCTACAGGTTTTCTAAGTCATTGAAGCTTTTGGAGATATTCTTGCATCAAGTTTTGAAGATTTGGAGCATCATTGGCACTCATCTTGCATCTATATCACATCCTAGCTTGCATCATAGTTGCATTATCATGGTATCATTTCCTTTCATGTTTTAGATTAATCTCACATAGTTTAATTAGAGGGTTTGTAACTCTTTCATTTCTATTTTCATAGCTTAATTGCATCTTCATTCTCATAAGATTAATTTGCATTCTCATATAGATTTGCATAGAATTGCATTCATTTGGAATCTCTCATTGTGTGGTTGACTAGCAAGGTCATGAGTTTATAGCTCTAGTTGAGAGCAATTTTACAAATCTTGCAACTCCATGCATAGAGAGCTATAGATCGATTTGTGAGGGCTCATTCTTGAATTTTCTTGCATGTAAAGATTAATATAAGTGTGACAACATTTTAGCATATATTTTTTGGTGCCCACCATGGGGCAAACCACTTTTTACATGCTGGTTTTGATTATTTTTGGAGCTAACCCTTGTGCATATTTGTTTGGAGATGAAAAACCTTAGATTTGAAAGATTTGATCATATCTCCGAAATGACTTGGTTTTTTGGTCTGAAAATGTTTTTGTAGGTTGGAAACATATCAGAGAAGCTCCAAACAAATTTTCAAAATTTTCAGAGGTAATTTGTATTTTTTATGATTTTTTCTTGATTTTTCATAAAAAATTGATTTTTGGCGCAAATCAGTATATTTTTTAAAAAAAATTATATTTTTGGAAAGGTATTGGAATTCTACAGGGGATCTATTCATTGTGTTTTTAATTTAGAAATTATATCATAGCTCATTTGGTCAATTTATAAAAACTGGTCTGTTTTGGTAAAATGGGTCTCTAGGGCACAAATGAAGAGATTTTTCTAAAAATTTTATATTTTTGGAAATCTCTCTATTTTTTGATAGAGGTCTCTTTTCTACATTTTGGGTTTAGGGTCCGAATTCATGTGGTAAAAATTAGATCTTGTTGACTAGGTCAAATGCAAAAAAAACAAAATTTTGTGATGGGTATGCACTTATTTTTCATTGTTCAATGCATGATATGAGTTCTCATTTAGATTATTTTCTGGTTATCATTGCTCCTAACAATTGATTTTTAGATCTAACCACCCTAGGGTTTGCATAAGTTAGATATACATTGCATATCTTGTTTGCTTATTTTCTTATCTTGTTCATTTGAAGGTGCATGACTTGCTTTAATGAAAAATGCTTAAAACAAACAAAAACAAGGGTGAAATCTACTAAGCGCGTTGCGTTGGACTTGAAGTATTTTGTTACAACTCTATAACATTTGGATCTTGGGATTAAAATTGAACCTCTCATGTGTTTGGCTTGAGTGTTTACATGCTTTCATAGAACACATTTCAATTGATGCTCTTAATGGGAAATGAAAGAACATCGATTTGTTTTTCCAAGTTTGTGTAAGTGAATGCTTGTGTTTAAACCTTAATTAATTCTTGGTTTCAATATCAAATATCTCATTGAGTGATTGAGGGCATGGATTCATTCCTTGTTTACATAGGGAGTTAAATGCACCACTTTGTGGACTCACTCTATGTTTACTTGGAAAGTTAAATATTCCATTGATTCAACCCTTTGTCATTTGTGAGTAGTATTGATAAGAAACTATAGATTACTTTTGATTGATATAGATTGCTATCTTGGGTTATTGGACTCGCTAATCTACCAGCTCCTCATTTCTGCCCCGTGGTTGCAAGATCAACTCCACATTAAAGGGGAGGGGTCTACAGGAAAGAAGCGTTAATTGCTCCACTAGGCAACCATTTTGTGCTTTTTGGAACTCACTTATTTTCTAAGGTGTGGAATCACTTTGAGTTGATGTAAGGAGTTAAATGTTTCACTTTTGGACTCACTTTGAGTTGGTGTGAAGAGTTAAATATTCCACTTTTGGACTCACTTTGAGTTTGTGTGAAGGGTTAAGTGTTCCACTTTTTTGGACTCACTTCACATTCTCTTGAAGGGTTAAATGTTCCACTTTTGGACTCACTTCACATTATCTTAAAAGGTTAAGTGTCCCACTTTTGGACTCACTTCACATTTACTTAAAGAGTTAAGTGTTCCACCTTTAGTGCTCTAAATACTTTTGATAGTGAATTACTTAGGTTTTATTTCTAGAAGGCCTGCTTGGGGACACACCACTTCAAGGGATGACCTTAACTCTTGTGTTTCGGCAGAGTATAAATATCAGGAGGTGAATCCAAATACACCTCTCTTGGGAATTGAGTTTGATATCACTCTTGGCTAAGCCTCAAAGAACTTTATACCTTTGAGAAGTGAAGGAGGAGATTTGGGTTACCGTCTCCCCCCGGCTATGTGATTTTGGATTCTTCTCATCTACAAATTTGGGCCTCACGTACCTTGTGTATATCGAGGACTCCTTAGAAAAGCCATGTATATCTTTGTAGACAACTTGATAAGGTGTTATTGTGTTCTAAGTGCCTGCTAAAACATTGTCAAGAACATACACAAGTAGAATCTTTAAGGAGTAGCATACTAAGTCACTATCTCTATTCATGCACAAGGTTGCTTTGTCCCTTGCTCATTGCTTGAAGACTATTTTCTTGAACTCCCCGATTGCTGTTCTATGTGCTTGATCATCATTGTGAAATCTTTTGAAAGATCTATTTGGAATATTGAAATTGAGTTCCGTCCTGCTGTAGTGAGTTCTCCTTAGAAGCTTGGTCTTCCTTGGTCAATCCAGGTTAGATCCTAAGTGTTGTCATGTTGCTCAACATCTCAATGAACATTATGGTATCAATTGCACAAGATGACTCTTAGTCTTCTTCTTTCTTCTCCATTTCCCATGTTCTTCTAAAGTCTTCTATTCCCATGGGAAATTCTTCTTCTTCTTCTTGATTCTTTTCCTCTTACTATCTAGTCTACCTTCTTCTATTCATCTATTCATTTCTTCCATGCTTGATTCCTCCTCTTCTATAACCATGAATCTTGACTATCTAGTTTTGGAACCTTTATTAAGAATAGATGATCTTGAGCTCATTGACATATTCAAAAAGTGTTGTTCCTCCAAAATTCTCACGAGTGATGAATTTATAGAAAAAATAAAAGAAAATATGATTAAATCAGATGCCTTTGCTAGAATCATAAACATGATCATATCACGATCTTCTTCTTCCAAACATTCTTCATCATCTAAATCTTCTCATTCTTCTTCACCTTCCAAGTCTTATCATGACTCTTCCAGACATCATTCTCATTCTTCATCTTCTAAGTCTTATCATGATTCTTGTAAACACTATTCACATTCTTCATCTTCCAAATCTTATCATGAATCTTCTAAACATTATTCATATTCTTCATTATCCAAGTCTTCTTCTTCCACTAAGTCTTCAATTTCCTCTTCTTCACGATCTCATTCTTCTTCTACTTCTCCCAAGAGTCTTACTTCTCTTCAGAAGACATACCATAATGAGCAACGTGATAGTCCTTATGATACCTCTTCCATGAAGAGTGACACACCCACCTATGATGACTATGATGACTATGATGATGGACAATGTAGTGATACCTATGACACCTCTATTCCTAAGAGTCCTCCTAGTCATGTCCTTGTGCTTACTGGAAATAGGTCTTCATATTGGAAAGATCGTGATGGTGATCCATATGATTCAGATTTTGAAAGAAACTTTGATGAGTTTTGGGAACAATACCTTGATTATAATTCAGCTACTATTGTTGAGGAATATAAAATGCACCGTGCTGATTTGAAACGTAAATATTATAAGAATCCTTCCTCTAAGAACATTCATGTTGAAAATAAAGATGACACTCTCAAGCAAGATCATGTTAATGTTGAACCTTTGTCTTGTGATGGTTCCCTTCCATCCCCTACTTCCTCCAATACTCATACATTTCCTAAAGCTTCTGAGTCTTCCAAATCTGTTACAAATCCTTCATCCAACAAAGATCCTAAGACTTTTCATGCGGTTCCCTATAGTTATCCTCAAGGGCTACCTCTTAAAGAAACTCAAGCTAACCTTCATTTGGCTGAAAATACTTTCAATAATGCTAAACCTAAAAAGCCTAAGCATTTATATGTTACAATGCCTACTTCAGCTAGTCTTTTAGCATCTCCAAAGTCTTCCATACAAATCCAACCTACTTCCTTGTCCTTAAAAGTGGCTCCATGTCAAGAGGACTCTAAAAATGATAAAGAAAATAACATAAAGAAAGATCAAGATCAAGAACCTTCCATGTCATCCAATTCTCTTCATGATGTATCTCCTTCATTTCATGGTTCTTTTGATCCTCTACACTCTTCTGCATTCATTCCACCATCTCCTAAGCAAGATCAAGCTACTACTTACACCGTTGAGCTTATTGATAATCAAAATAACCTTATCACACTTGCGCTTTCCCAAGATGATACTTCCATTAAGGTTATTAAAAATGGTGTTGTTACTTCCAATGATAAGCATATTGAAAATCAAGAAAAAAATTCTACGCTTGTGCTATCCAAAGATCCTTGTCAAGATCAAAGTATTTCATTTTCTTGTTCTACTGCTCTATGTTCACTTCTGCTTTCTACTCTTCCTAAATCTTCGCAAGCTTTGAATGATCCTATCAAAGAAGGTGCTCCTATTCAAGATGTCTAGGATCCTGTTGAAAATTCTAATGCTCACTCTAAAGATGTTGATATCCTTGGTTGTGATATAGATGCTGATGAACTTATTGATTATCCTTTTGCATCTTCCACATCTATCCTTGGACCTCCTCCACCAATGCTAAGGACTTCACGTCTGCCTTCCATATTGAGTCCTTATGTCCCTTCACTTTCCCCTCCTAACTCTCCTAATTCGTCATCCATCTTGGGTCTTTACGTCCCTCCATCTCCTATCTTTCCTCAAGATCAACATAGATGCATACCCTTTAATCCTTTTCATCCATCCACCCATCTAAACCAGTCATATCGTCTTTCTTCTTCCACAAGTCCCAAGTCTTTTGAAAGTAACTTGAATGTTCAATACAAGAAAAAGAACCAATACAAGAATCCATCAAAAGAAGATCATCATGTCTCCTCTAATCGACATGGAGGCATAAAGTCAAAAGAGATATCTAAGAAGAAAACTACAAGACAAGTATGGGTTCCAAAATCCATCATTGAAGATATTCTCTCTAAATCATCAAAAAGAAATAAAAAGCCTAAGACTATATGGATTCTAAAGTCTCTCTTGAAAGAGTCTAATGTTGAACAACAAGTGAAGTTGAGATTCAAGCTTCCAAAAGCTTCCACTTCATTTTCTTCCAAAAATATTCTTCCATTCCATGCGCCTAAACCGCAACCTCTGCTAAACATTCACCATATTCCTTCTCGAATTCCTTCATTCAAGTTTCCTCCACCCTCTTGCCACCCTTCAAAGTGTGTGTTGATGTTGATCTTGCCTTCCTTTCCATCTACCCTATCACAATCCTTTCATTCACTATCCTTCTACCTTCTATCATTTTTCCTCATTTGCCTATTCCTCGTATCTTCCAACCTCACTCGCTTTGCATAAAACCTTATCCTCCATTTTTCTCTTTCATCTTCCTTTCCCTATCAGCATCTTTGAGCATATTATTTTGAATCCTTGGTATATCAATGATTTATCCTTTCAAGGAGCATTATCTGAAAAGCTTGCCTTCTTCCCAAAAAAAAGAAAATTCAAAAAAATAGAAAAATTCAAAAAGAAAAGAAAAAAAATGAAAAAATTGAAAATGTGCCTTGGTGAAAACTTGGAAACAGGCACCTTGGTAGAAAAATTAAAGGGAAATGAATTCGTCCTATGGTGAAAACCACTCGCTTGTGGCACCTTGGATAAGTACCATGATGAAAACCTGGCAATCAGGCATCATGCGTAGTTCTTCTACATTTTTCATCCATTCCATCTTCTCTCTTTGATATTGACAAGGTTGACCTATACACGAATATTTGGCTATCTTGTGAGCTATCTTATGATTATCTTGCTTTCATTCTTTCATTTTTAGCCTTCATATCTATTTTTCTCCATTCATTCTAGCTTGTCGCTATCCTCTTCCCCTTTGGTCTTAATCTAATAAAAAAGAGTAAAATATGATGCTATGAAGTCTCTTGACATGTCTACCCTTTTTGGACTGCATCCTTTCGTGCTCTTGCATTACACTTTTGTGACTTATCCTATGCTAGCCTTTCATTACTTATCCAAATGTGCTTTGCATGATAATTTTTTCCTAGCTTGGGTATTCTTGAGGAGTTTGACCTGAAGATTTCTTCCCTCCGTTCGCTTTCATTCTACTTTCCTCCACGAGCTTGCTTATCCATCTTGTCCCTCACATTGCTAGATATTGGGACTACACGATGTGATCTTGCTTGGGAGTTTGATGCCCATTCTGTCTGGGGGCATCCTTTATACATATCTTATTGATTCTGAAAAAATACCAAAAAAATTTATATATGATGTTGAAAAAATCCTAAAAAGTATAAAAAGTCCTGAAAAAATACAAAAAAAATTTAAAAAATTTAAAAATTCAAAAAAATATAGAAAAAGTGCCTTGGTGAAAACTTGGAAACAGGCACCTTGGTAGAAAAAATACAAAAAAATGAAAAGAGAGAAAAATTGCAATAAAATCTAAGTGTTGAAAACTTGGAAACAGGTGCTACTTGAGGCCTTTGCACCCCTATTTGTTAGCATGCATCCTCGACACTTAGCCACTTTCCATCATGCCTTGACCCTATTTGACTTGGTCTGGAATTGGTCTTTGTCTTTGTCTAAGGGGCATAATTGTTCACGTAGGTCCTTTAGGTGCGTTTGTCTCTTGGGGCATTTCACAACAGGTGTTTTTCAACACCACCCCAAACAGTGTTTTTCAACACTACCCTTGCGTCGAGTGTTTCTTAACACTTATCAGATGTCTTTCCCAATAGTCTAAGTGTGATGTGATATTTTTCATTTGCAGATGCGATGATTAGAGTCTAACTCTATGACCAATACACACGCACTTAAATAATCAACTTGTTGAGATATGTTGACTTTATTTTCTTTGTGTGCTATCTATGAGGATTTCTTTGATCAGTGGTCTCTCCCTGAGAAGTTTTCAATGATGCATAGCTAGAAGACTGAGGGTATGAGAACATGTTTTATTTATGTATCTTCTTGTGGGTATATTTTGTTGATCCTAACTGTCATGAGTATTTATGCTGGTCTTACTTGACACTATGGATTGACAAGGTATTATCCTTGACTGTTTTGCAAGTGCATGCTTCTAGTTATCCTGACTTTCATGTGTCTTGATACAAGCATAATCTTGCCATATCAAAATTAGGTAATCTCACTGCATTAGTCATCTTGACCTCCATGTCTTTGATGCCTAGGTGGGATTTCCACATTTCTATCTGATAAAGATCATATTCATATCCACATAGTTATGCTAAGTGTGCATTGTATGATCTTACGACACTACCAATAAAGCTTGATGATGATTATTAGATGTTTATAGGCATTGTGACCTTGCAATTCAACCACTTTCATAGTAGCTTGCATTCTTAGGTTCATCATAGTTTAGTTTTTGCATCTTGCATATGGAGAGAGCTCTTCTTTTTATCATCTACGGACTAGTTGGTCAACTGTGCTCATTTTCTGATTTTTCATCATATCTTTCATTTTTGGTCTTTCATATCACATAATTTTCTATTTATTTTTGGACTCGAAATCAAAATTTGAGTCGCATTTCCAAGATTTCTCATTCTTCTATGCAATTGACTGACCTTTTGAGGCATAATTCTTTGATCTTTGATGGAATTTCTTCCTTTCCATGTCTTTCAAACTTCTAGTCTTTCATTCACCCCTTTTGCTTCCTCTCTCTGAGGTTTGACTTAATCTTTATCCTATATCTTTCCCAGTCAAACCTAGTCAACCTAGGGCATATCTTCACTGTTTGATGATTATCCTATCATGCTCCATCCTTCGATTATGATTTATTATGACTTGATCAGGTTTATCAATTTGTTGTTCTCCTCTATCTGATTTCAATTTTGATTCTGAGGGGGCAGTACCTATTAGCTTTAATCTTTGATTCAGCTTTATCATTCAGCTCAGCTTGAGATTCTTATCTCTTATTTTGGATATGATCCTGAATCGACCTCATGTCCAGAATCTTTTGTTTATGTTTTTCTGGATGTGATCTCGAATTGACCTCACATCTAAGTTGTTTTGTGATCCTAGATCGATCTCACATTTCAATTCTTCTTTGACTGCATGTGTTCCCAGATCGATCACACATTAGTCAAAGAGGGGCAAATGTATGCACCCTAAAATGGTCACCTAGACTTTGGGCCCCTATTTCTGCAATTTATCAAATCCCTGAATTAATATTTTCAAAAATCAACATTTTTCAAATATATCAATTTCCTTGATCAAATCATAATCAATTCAATATTTCCTAAGGTTTGAGCCTTATTTAATTTAAAAGAGAAATAAAAAATAAAAATCTTATTTAATTAAGAAAACATGCTCCCTTTTAATTAATTAAAAATCTCTTTTAATTAAATAATAAAATCACTTTATCCTAAGCTTTTATTTAATTAAAAGGAATTTCCTCCCCTTTTATTTAAATAAAAAATCTCCACTTTTCTTCTTATCCTTATTGCACAAATAAAACATTTAATTCTTATTTATAAAGAAAAATAAAAGAAAAAATAAAATAAAAGTACTTTTTGTCTCACATGGACATAAAGTAAATGCTCAACATAAAGTAAATGCTTCTAATTTTCTTATTGGAGGATATTTGTGCACAAGGATCAAGCTTCTTTTTTTCTCCATCGTTGATTAAGTCTTTTGCCTCTTAATCTCCATGGTCCATTGTTTTTCACTTCCTATAAAAGAAGAGCTCTCTTCCTCATTTGCACACACCATACATACTTGAATTATTATGCTACAGGTTTTCTAAGTCATTGAAGCTTTTGGAGATATTCTTGCATCAAGTTTTGAAGATTTGGAGCATCATTGGCATTCATCTTGCATCTACATCACATCCTAGCTTGCATCATAGTTGCATTATCATGGTATCATTTCCTTTCATGTTTTAGATTAATCTCACATAGTTTAATTAGAGGGTTTGTAACTCTTTCATTTCCATTTTCATAGCTTAATTGCATCTTCATTCTCATAAGATTAATTTGCATTCTCATATAGATTTGCATAGCATTGCATTCATTTGGAATCTCTCATTGTGTGGTTGACTAGCAAGGTCATGAGTTTATAGCTCTAGCTGAGAGAAATTTTACAAATCTTGCAACTCCATGCATAGAGAGCTATGGATCGATTTGTGAGGGCTCATTCTTGAGTTTTCTTGCATGTAAAGATTCATAGAAGTGTGACAATATTTTAGCACACAAAAACTTCTCTGAGGCACCTAAGGATGAGATATTTGATGTCCTTCTGAGTCATTTGTAGGATAGATCTCCAGTTCTAATTGAGCCCACTCAATCCATCAACTTGAGAACAAAAGAAGAACCACAGTTGATCCATGTAGCACAATCCTTATTAGAAGAAGAAAAGAAAAAAATTATCGCATTCTTAATAGAAAAGAAGATCAACTTTAATGCATGGAAATATTCAGATATGCCAGGGTTGGATCCTGATCTTATAATGCACCATTTATCTATAGATCCAAATGTCAAACATATTAAGCAAAAATTGAGAAAGATGCATCCACATGTTGCACTCTTGGTCAAAGCTGAATTAGAGAAACTACTAAAAGATGGATTCATCCATGTTATTGATTATGCTAAATGGATTTCAAATATAGTGCCTATTTCCAAACCAGATAAATCAATAAGAGTGTGCACAGATTTCAGAGATGTAAACAAAGCATTCCCTAAGGATGATTTTCCATTACCTAATATTGATATGATAATGGACATGACTGCGGGCTTTGAAATGTATTCGTTAATGGATGGTTTTTATGGATATAATCAAATAAAAATTGCTCTAGAGGATCAAGAGAAAATTGCTTTCACATGTGCGTGGGGTACCTTCTATTGGAATGTCATGCCATTTGGACTTAAGAATGTTGGTGCTACATATCAGAGAGCTATGACATCTATTTTTCATGACATGATGCATCGAACTATGGAAGATTATGTTGATGATACTTTAGCAAAATCTATGATAAGATCTAAACATCTAAATGATTTGAGCAAAATACTAGATAGAATGGAGAAGTTTAGTCTCAGACTGAACCCTAAGAAGTGTGCTTTTGGTGTCACTTCTGGAAAGCTCTTAAACTACATTGTTTCAAAGAAAGGTATTGAAGTTGATCTAGCTAAACTTAAAGCTATCACGGAGATGCAACCTCCCAAGAACATTAGTCAAATGAGAACATTACAAGGGAGAGTACAATCTATTAGATGCTTCATATCTCAACTAGCAGACATATCACAACCTTTCACAAAGACATTACATAAAGGTGTGACTTTTGCATGGAATGAGGAATGTGAAAAGAACTTTAATCATATCAAGAAATATCTATCAAATCCTCCTATTTTTATGCCTCCTATACAAGGGAAGCCATTGATCTTATATGTCTCTGCCACAGATACATAACTGGGGGCATTACTAGCACAGCATGATGAGAATAAAAAGGAAAGAGCTATATACTATATTAGTATAAATTAGTAGCATATGAGAAGAACTATTCAATGATTGAAAAGGCTTGTCTAGCTATGATCTTTGCATCACAGAAACTGAGACATTATATGTTGGCTTATACCATGCATTTGGTAGCTAAGATTGATCCACTCAAATACCTACTAAGCAAAGCTGCCCTCACAGGTAGACTAGCTAAATGGGTCATGCTCTTAAGTGAATTTGACATTGAATATGTCGAAAGAAAAGCTATCAAAGGATAGGTTATTACTGATCAACTAGTAGATGCACTGTTGTTTGATGATACTCCAATGCAAATGGAATTCCTAGATTCCTCTATCATGAACCTGTCTTCTAGATCATGGAAGTTATTCTTTGATGGCTCCTATACACAGAATGGATCTGGAGCAAGCATATTTTTTATCACTCCTCAAGGATACTCAATCCCTAAAGCATTCAGAATCAAGTTTCCTTGTACAAACAATATTGTTGAATATAAAGCCCTTCTTAATGGTATGAAAATAGCAATTGAGTGGAGAATAACAGAATTACACATTCATGGAGACTCACAACTTGTAATACACCAAGTCAATGATGTGTATCAAATGAAAGATGAAAATATCATTCCATACAAGAAAATGGTAGATGATCTAAAGAAATACTTCATGTCTATCACCTTTGAGAAAATACCTAGAATAGAGAATAAGGTTGCTAATGCAATGACAATATTATCTACTTTATTACAACAACCTAAACATGAGCTGCACTACAAGTTCCTGGTGGAAGCACTATCTTATCCTGCATATGATTCCCCTAAAACCCACATGATTTGTATTGTTGTAGGTCATGATTCATGCTGATATAAAAACCTTTTCTCTTATCTCAAAGACCAAATCATTCCTGATACCTTTAACAGCCATGAAAAGAGATACCTTATCCGCAATGCATCCCGGTATGTCATCATTGGTCACAATCTATACAAATGAGGTCTAGATGGTATGCTACTTAGATGTTTAGAATGGGAAGAGTCTCAACATGCATTAGAGGAAGTCCATGATGGTATTTTTGGGTCACACTCGAATGGTTTAACACTAGCCTAAAAACTTATTAGCGCTGGGTACTATTGGCCGAAAATGGAGAAAGAGGCTATCAAGTTTGCTAAGAACTATCAAAAGTGCCAATTACATGGAAACTTAATTCATGCACCAGGGAGAGATATAATTCCCTTCACTACATAATGGCCTTTTCACCAATGGGCATTTGATCTTATAGGATCCATACATCCCCATTCTTCTAATGGACATACCCATATAATCACAGCTACAGATTATTTTACAAAATAGGTAGAAGCAGTTCCTTTGACTTAGGCAACTGGAAAACAAATTTTAATGTTCATCTTGAACTACATCATATGTCGGTATGGTAAATTATACATTCTATAGTCATAGATAATGGTGGACAATTCAAGAATAGAGACTTAAATGATCTATGTGCCAAATTTAAGATTACACAACATTGGTCATCTATCTACTATCCTCAAGGGAATGGACAAGCAAGAGCTTCAAATAAGAATCTATTGAAAATCTTGCACCGAACAGTTAATAAAATAGGAAGAGACTGGCATCTAATGATCAATCCAGCTCTTAGGGCCTATAGAACAAGTATCAGAACATAGATTGGGGCTACACCATTTGCTTTAGTTTATGGGTCTAAAGTGGTACTACCTATTGAGGTTGAAATCTCATCACTAAGAATCAAAATGCATGGTCTAGTACTGATGATGACTACAAAGTGTCTAGGTTGCAAGAACTTGAACTACTAGATGAGCACGGATAGGAAACATATGATTATCTTAGAGTATATTAGAAGAGAATGTCTAGAGGTTACAACAAGAAAGTTAGACATAGAAAATTTTAGGTTGGTGATCTAGTCTTGAGAGAGAATCCTAAAAATCAATCACATAGAGAACACAAGGGGAAGTTTGAACCCAACTGGTTGGGTCCCTTTGTTATCACTACTACTTTTGGCTCTAGAGCCTATCAACTCTCAACGACTGATGGAGAACAACTCTGAGAACCAATCAACATTCTCCATCTGAAGAAATTCTACGCCTAAGACATTCAGTCTATGGTAAAATGTCTTGAAAAAATCATAAAAATCAGAAACAATCTTGAAAAAATGATCATCTTGGTGAAAACCTAGCAATAGTCACCTTGATGATTCACAAAAAAAAATCAAAAATATCATTTTTACAAACAAGTTGAAAAAATGAAAAATACAAAAAAATGAGAAAAAGAAAAAGTGCCTTGGTGAAAACATGGAAACAGGCACCTTGGTAGCAAAAATAGAATCTCTGCCAAGATGGTGGAAACCCGGAAAATGGGCACCACTTGTTTCAAATTCTCCATCTATCAGTGCAATCTTGGTCTTTCCCCACTTTCAGTCTTGCTTTAGTTTGTACATACCTCCTGATTTGTTTTCGCATTCTTGTTTTCAATAAGTCGGTCTGTACACCAATCAGCTCAAACATCTGTATCCTATCAATGCTTAACACTTAGGGGAAATCAATGTCATATCCTATGGTCTCCAGTATATCTTAGATGTATCATATCCAATCAGAGTCCTTTGAAGCTTCATCTGAGTCAATCAGTTTGTCTCCTCTCCAGAAAGGATTTTGCATCTACAACAACACAATCAAACATCAACAAAAATTAAAAACAATCTATGTTTTTACATGCTTTTATCTCCTTGTATGTTTACTAATTCACATTGAGATTTTTGCATATTGTGTCCCTTTGAGCTCTTCGATGATGTCCTTTATAAGATTTAGAGAGTGATGAATGGGGGCATAATCTTTTCTTTGTTTTCTACTTGTATGTGAAAATCTAACAACTTTGGAAATTCTGGATTGAATTGGTGTCCATCTGTAAGAGCCTCTATCTCAAATTGGATGGCCATGAGTACCTCGACCATTGATACCCAGAAAATTCAAGTTTGATCCAACTTTTTTTTTTTGAGAAAGTTCTTACTCCTACTGTGAAACGTGATCTTACCTAAGGATGTGAATGATAAAGGGGCACTATGGGTAATTCACACTGGATTTAGAATGATCTCTTGACTGGTTGATGTGTTTGTCAATGCAAGGCATATTCTATTCATCGTGACATTTATGTTTTGATGCTTATACAAATTGCTATATCAAAATGGACATGATATTCAGGTCATCTTGGAATTTGTGCCTTGGTGCTTATATCTAATCCAACATTCCGAAAACAAAATCAATATTCATATGTCCATGGTTGTCTAGCTAGTGGGTGTTGTATTGATTCTCGTGCATACAAATCAATATTCATATGTCTATAGTTTTATAACTAGTGGATGTTGTATTGATTTATCTGGTTACCTAAAAAGTTCAATGATGACAACAAATCGACACATGATCAGTGACTAGGTCCTAGGTCTTAGGATTGCATTTCATTTTGTACTTTGCATGATTGCATGATCTCACAAATTGCTTGAACACTTAAACAATTATTCAAAACCAAAAATGGTAAACATGACACAAGGACTAAGCATTGTATCAAGGTCCCTCCAATGAAACAACAAGAAGAACTCATTTTTGAGATCAAAGTCAAAATCTGAGATCATTCATATTATTAACTACTTGCATATTCGACCTTCAATCATCACAAAAATTCAAAATTCAACTTAATTGATTATCTTACATCAAACTATCAAAATTTCAACTTGGTCAACCATGGTCAACTCATGGTCAAACCTAGTCAAACTTGGTCTCCATGACCTCCAAATGATGCAGAACGTGTTCTTGAATGTGTACAACCACTTCTTAAATCAATTAACATGCTTCTAAACCATTCAACGTGGACTTTTCTTGTCAGATTTCAATTTTAATCCCAAAGGGGGCATGGTATTACACATCATTCAAAGTCTATAACTCTAATTTTGTCAATCAAATCTTTCCTCAGTGATCAAGGCAACAACCACATCTAGTTACTGATTCATCTAAAGTCCTCGTCGCTTGGGGCAAATCTATCATCTCTTGGGGCATATCAGATTCAACGAGATCCATATCAATCTAGTATCCTAAATCTATCTTTTAAATTGTATCATCTTTTCATAACCAACGGTTCATTAGCATCATTTCCTTGGTTCTTTGTAACTGATGGGTTCAGGATGTGATACCAATATGATTCTCTTGGGACATTCAGGTCTAGAATCGATCACTCACTTCTTCGCAATCATAAGGTTCAGAATCAGGCATTTTGGCACTTTTTTGTAATCACCAGTTCATTGTTGCTATAGTCAACATTATCTTTGGTCAATCATGACCTAAATCTTAAATCTTTCAATCTTTCAATCGGTTTCTGTCTCGGAATCGGTTAATCTTTCAAATCAGTTTCATACATCTTTATCATACACAGATTATTCTTTGAACCACTACGCTTTGCACAATGATTCAAAGAGGGGCAAAATGCAATGCCCCAAAAATGGGCTATAGGTTTATTAACCTCCTACATCTTCAAATCGAATGAAATCAACATCAAAGTCCTAACCTAAGGCACATCTACAAATTATCAAATCCTAAATGATTTTATTCTTAATTCTGCATCGGAGAATATTCCTAGCAATATTTTCTTTATCTTAATTATCTTTGATTTAATAATTATTTGGCGATAAATCCTATTTATTCTAAAGTTTGATTAATTGAATATTCTGAATATTTGATTAATTAGATTTAATATTGCCACTTAATTATTTAATTAAATTTATTCCTAAATTGCATTATTTAATTTTGACAATAAATCTAAAATCTTATGACTAATTGATTTAATTCTTATTTAATTAATTAAAGTCAGTTATCAATTTTTAATAATATAGTTTTAGAATAAATTTTAATTTAATAATTGATTAACCCATAAATCAATTATTTTAATTCAAAAATCAGTTAAGTTGAGAATAAATCACTTTATTTTTAAATTAATTAAATCATGCACAATCTGAAACGCAGGCAACTAAAAATTAACAATCAATTTTAAAATTGAAACTCAACATTTGATGATGAGTTGAAATTTGATCTAAACTCTATTTTGAGTTTAAAACTGCTTTTGCATGATTTTTGTGAGTTAATTATCTCTGATTTCTTGATAACTCAAAAATCAACCTGAGTTTATGAAGAGTGATTTATGGCTTTTCTCATGCACCCTCAAAGCCCTGGATTTCTATAAAATCAAGGCTCAGCTCTTCATAATTATCAACACTCGAATTTGCACAATTACTCTGGCAAATTGGCGATTAAAGGATTAAGCACTTGCGATAGGCGATTTGTGAGATCTTTCATAGCTGATCATAGTTTTTGCATAGTTTCATATCACATATTTCATCTCATTCATAGCATTTTTAGATTAAATCTGCATTCAATTTCATTCATATAGCTTAGATTCATACAGTTTCTCATATTATTGCACAGATAATATAAAAATATAGCTTAATCTGCATTTATACAATCTTTCATCTTTTTGCATTCAAATCCTCCATTTAGGTGTTGCATTGTCACTGATCTTGATTCCAATCTGAGAACATCATACTCGCACCTACTAGAAGGTAGTAAATTGCCCGGTTAGCTTAGTTTCAATTACTTGCAAGATTTCAATTTTGGCTAACCTCTAATGTTTTACTGAACTGTTGTGTCTACAGCTAGGTAAAAAATTCACACACACAAATGGTAGAAATGAATAACCTAGATCATCATTACATAGGAATCATAAATAATTTAATGATTACATCTATATTAAATTTTGTCTCGATCTTGGTAAACCA
>BSBK01008082.1:2500-167500 GCA_027943335.1 Chamaecyparis obtusa | reverse complement strand
CATTAAGAACATTATAATATCTATTTTAGGAACAACTGAAAATATCATATTGATCAATAATTCATTAACAATTCAAAAATCAAATCTAAACGTTTATTCATACATCATCATAGAAAACATCTAGGATCAATTGCATAAAACACACATTCACATCTATAACAAATAATGAGTTGAGAAGTTCATGGAAAACTATCTAGTTAATGTAACACTTATGCAATCATAAGAATGCACAATGATACTAATATCACACATCACATATAGCACCATCTCTACGATGTCCTCCCTTATACATACTGTTGGTGTTCTTTTTCCCCAAAGGTCAGCTTGGCATTAGGATTGATAGGGCTAGTGTCACATTCACTCAACACTCCAAATTTGACAGGAAAAAGGACCAACTGACAAGGATCAAAGAGAGATCCCTCTACACTTTGAGCTCCACATCACTCAGGCGGGTATACCTCATCTGCACACACATTAACTTGTGTCACACTACAGGCCTGCAGGTAACTGATTGTGGAATGATTTTCAAACCCTTATAGGTATCTTGTACCTCAATTGAAACCAATATCTCATGCAATAGCCCAACTTTCATGGAGTGAGTATGAAAACCAGAGACCTAACCTATCAACAAGAAAGGGAAAAGGTGGAACTTAATGGAGATGATTTGAAAGGATTGAAAGGACCCCTGAGATGCCCTAAGTCTCTCATAGACTAGTGCCTTGTCCATTAGGCCACAGAATCAAATACAATATTGCAAGGGACAGTTATGAAACAAGAAAATAATATACCCAATGTGTTGATGCCTTACATCAATCACACACCATGACCAAACTTCAACTTAACACCCACCTGTGCATTCAAATATTTTATTACCCATCAAAGGATTTTGACCCTCCCCTTAGAAGAGACCTATGAATAGACAATACATTAACCAACATCTACTAGAAGACAAGCATGACCTATCCTTGATATTTCAACCCATACATACATGAACACTAACCCTGAACCAGTTATCTCTGTGAAGACAACTCCACTTGCAAACACATAGGCAATACAAGTAGACAAATCAAACACCCTTAATGTATGATCAATGAATTCAAAGCTCAAATGGAGATAGCTTGGTAACAGTAAGAATATATTAAATCCTCACACATAAGACAAATTTGTTACAATATGTACTGTATTCTCTGAACCAGCAATGGAGAGAAAAACACTCTATATGCAGAGAAAAGAAGAAAATCTACAAGAAAAGGACCCCTCACTTAGAACCAATTCTCCTCCAAAATTTGCAGAAGAAGGAACCCTTACAAAATTGAACAACCTATAATTTATACCACTGGTTACCTTAGAATCCTAAACCAGTAGGATGCAACAAGCTACGGGTAACTAGGGTTAAGACTCAACCACCCAACCAATCAAATCAGAATTTAAAACAATTTATCACAATTCGGAGGGAAAAAACACTGAACCCTGCAAGCAATTAACACTTGATCTTTAATCATGAAAGAATCTCTGAAAGGCACCAAAGATCCACAAAAATTGCAAAACTCAACTGGAAGTGACCCTGCAACTACTTTTGGTACATTTCATTTACTCCCCTACGGCAAGACACTCCTCTTCTGCAATCATCTCACACCCTGGAGCACACTGGAGCGGTGGAGAAAATCAGTTTTACCAACTCTGGCCCTTTCTATCATCAATTTCAGTCCTTTCTGGTCACTAGAAACGTTCTCAAAGATTAAAAAATGAAAGCAAACGGTCACCATGCACTTCATGGGCTTGTGTTTTTAACCCACCCAAACACCTTGAGTTAACTCTGCAATGATGACGCCAAACAATTATCGCATGATCGCATAGCTCAGAAATGGGCTATGCGAACATGCAACATGCCACCTCCCATTACCTTCTTCATAACTGCCAACATTTCCACTGCCATAAAAGGGTTTGTCACATGTTCGCAAGCTGGAAAGTTGGCTCATGCGAACATGCGACAAGCCACTAACATGCACCCTGCCGGTTGTCATGTCACCGCCTAAAATCTAACAGTGCATCGGCTATCCACAAGTCAAACTGAGACCAACATTAAGTCCCCACCGTCAGATCCTCCTATCTTCCCTGGTTCATGACTTTAACTCATCCAGGCACCTTGGGCTACTTTTAGCAAACACATGACAAAGGAAAATCCCATTCGTGGAATGAAAGTCTAAACCCTAGTTAAATTTAGAGAACACACGATTTCATGTGTCAAAATAACCCCTTAAGTTATCCGGTGAACTGGCGACTGAAGACATTTTGCCAGTTCATAGAAATAATAGCACTGTCGCTAAAACATCACGCGAACCCATGATAGGAAGAAGATTTTTTTGGGCCACCAAATATTTTATCCACACCACAAAAAACACCAAGAAATTTAACCGGGTCCATGCAGGAAAATCCATGGCCGTCTCATAATCTCATAGATCTGACACACTTCATAAGCTTTTATGCCAACCATTGATTCTATATGGATGTCAGGTCCCACTGCAATTCCACGTCACCATTTGGCTCACCAACCAAAAATTTACACATCAGTGCCACCGAGTAGACAGGTCCCACCACATAACTCCGCAACCGCGACACCAGACCGTTGTCACATGATCGCAAGCTATGGAAATGGCCCTTGCAATCATGTGACAAGGCCATAAGACCACCACCTCAACATCCTCTGATAGTGGGCCCACCACGTGTATCCATCTTCCTACCGCATCAATGGCTCTCATTAAAGCGCGGAGATTAAAAGGCTTGCATCTTTTTCTCGCGGTATAGTGACAACCACCGATCTTTGTCACCCATTAAACATCTGTTAGACCCTAGCTGATGGGCCTACTAGGACATGTGTCAACTAGTTGCATGGTCGCATGTCAAAAATTTCTTACATGCGATCATGCGACAACCAATCATTTGAAACCCTTTGAAGACCCGGGCCCACCATCCATCGCACTTGCACAGTTAGAGAATGCCAACAAATAGGGCAAAAGTGCGAGGTCAAAAACACACAAGGTTTCTACCATCAAAAGATAAGCACACAAAAGCTGGAAGGCACAAGATTGAAAACAATGAAGGTTTTCACATAGACCGAAAATATCATAGATTTTCAAAAACACTGTGGGTTTTCGACACTGTGGCAGATTTTAAAATTATTTTCTTGTAGACCTTAGAATTTGAATAACTTTCTAGATTTTTCAATTCAGCACGTGCAATTTGGATTGGAGTGAGGTGACAACATGAAGAACATAGGGCAGGACACTTTTACAAAAACATTTGTAGGGAGGAGGCCATTTTAAAGGATTTTTGCTGTGACAGAAAAATAGCCTAACACATACTATCAGGGGTTCATGATGAACATGATAGAAACAATACTTATCATAGAACAAGGCCAACATTACCAAACATTCAGAGTAGCCACCATAAAACTCAAAAGGAAAAACTCAAGTGGGGGAATCGTAAGTCCAACATTAAATCATAAGAGTGCTCAATTGTTCAACAATAAATTAAGTGTGACTAACGTCATAAGATAGATAATGAAAAGAGAGTTAGGTGACTAATCCAATCATAAGAAAGTTTAAAAATTTCAATGCTAGCCCATACACATCACAAACAATTCATAAATCAACCAAAAATGAATCATCAATCATAACACATCCACATAACAAGGTGACTAGTAGTAGCCACACTCTAGGGAGTAATCGC
Organism: Chamaecyparis obtusa; assembly: GCA_027943335.1. Lineage (NCBI taxonomy): Eukaryota > Viridiplantae > Streptophyta > Pinopsida > Cupressales > Cupressaceae > Chamaecyparis > Chamaecyparis obtusa. Next base: position 163,771 of record BSBK01008082.1, on the reverse strand, counting down.
TTCATGACATCTAAATATATTTCACCCTAGATGCATTAGAGAAGGTAACCATACATAGTAAATAGTCAAACACCTCTGACAATTGCTAGGCCATGATATCTCAAAGGCATTTAGGAGAAGCAGAACATAAATGTTTAGATGTAGTTTAATGGTTATCAAAACACAAAAGAGTTCTATGTCTATGTTTGGTTTCAAGTTTAACAGTTTAGACATCTAATGGGCACACAACTCCCTAGAGTTCCCAGTGTAGAACCCGGTGCTCTGATACCAAGTGTAATGCCCCTCCAAGGAACCCAGAAGAATCTAACCTAAACATGTGACTAAGTTTGCAGAATAATTTTTTTTAAAGTTAACATTCAACAACATCAAGTTTTACATCGCAGAAGCAAAGCATAGAAATAAACAACTAACATAAGTTACAACTCTCAAGGGTCCCTTGATGAAGATTACGAAAGAGTTAATTAATTAATATAAGATAAAGATATAAGTATGAATTCCAAGAATATAGTTGAAAGATAAATACAACATCATATGCATGAATACATAAATACAATTGGTATCATTGGTACCTTATAGTAACCATAATAATAAGCATGGGAGAATTCTTCGAAAAGCTTGGATTCTCTTTTCTTCATTCTGGACATCATCAAATCTGTATAATTTTGATTTGAGGTAGGTTTTGATTTTATCATGGTTATTCTATTTTGGTTCTTTATAGGAAATTGCAGAAAGTGTCTTCCTCGTGCTTGCTGGTTTTGATTGTTTGAGTAGCATAGCATTGTGGTTATCAGTTGCATGTTATTTAATGAAGATATATTCAGTTGCATGTTATTTATGAAAGATATATTCAGTTGCATGTTATTTATGAAAGATATATTCAGTTGCATGTTATTTAATGAAGATATATATAGTTGCATGTTATTTATGAAAGATATATTTAGTTGCGTGTTATTTATGAAAGATATATTCAGTTGCATGTTATTTATGAAAGATATCTTCAGTTGCATGTTATTTATGAAAGATATTTTCAGTTGCATGTTATTTAATGAAGATATATTTAGTTTCAAGTTATTTATGAAAGATATATTTAGTTGCATGTTATTTAGAAAAGATATTTTCAGTTGCATGTTATTTAAGGAAGATGTATTCAGTTGTATGTTATTTAATGAAGATATATTCAGTTGCATGTTATTTATGAAAGATATATTCAGTTGCATGTTATTTATGAAAGATATATTTAGTTGCATGTTATTTAGAAAAGATATTTTTAGTTGCATGTTATTTAATGAAGATATATTTAGTTGCATGTTATTTAATGAAGATATATTCAGTTGCATGTTATTTATGAAAGATATATTTAGTTGCATGTTATTTATGAAAGATATATTCAGTTGCATGTTATTTAGGAAAGATATATTTAGTGCATGTTATTTAAGGAAGATATATTCAGTTGCATGTTCAGTTGCATGTAGTGGCATTCTATTTTTAGAAAATTCTATTTTTAATAAATTTTATTTTTAGAAAATTCTATTTTTAAAAATTCTATTTTTAGAAATAAATAAAATTCGTACATGAGAATTCTTTTAGAATAAGAAAAATAAGAAGAAGAATAATGCTTTAATGAGATTTTCATAATGATGTGTTTATTATTGGAGTGTTTGGTTTCTTTTCATGATTATTGGTATGGGTAGCATTAATTTAGCTTTTAGGAGATGTAATCCCAGAGGTGGGGTTTTAGATGTTTAATCTATCTTGTTTGGTTTCCATGCATATTGTGTTGTGTCAGTGAACTTGTTTTATGATGTTTCTGGTTTTGCATGTTTCTAGTTTTTCATGTTGAATGTAGCTGTAGAGATTCAAGAGTTGTGTTAACTCCGTGATCATATTGTTTATGTGAAACCCTAGAGTAGGTCATCTGAGTGTATGTCAGGAAGTGGCTTGTGAATTGGTGCCGGAGCCCGGAAGTGGCTACCAGGAGATCCTATTACAAGTAGAGTAATAAGTGATAACTAATAAACATTGGAAATCTAAAATGAACCTAAAAAGATATTTTGTGCCTCGCCCATGCCTGAGTTCCCGATTGAGTTTGACTACGATGGGAGTTGAGATGATGCTTGCCACCTATATGGACTGGATATGGCATAGGTAGTACCTTGTCTATACGAGAGGTTACTATAACCACATAGAGTCACTAGGGCACCGGGGTCTGAAGGGACTACCATGATAACCCTAGAGTTGGCTTATGTGATGACACTTCTTGTATGCATCTTAGGTTTCCTATGTGTTTTGTTTGCCTCTGGTAGAGTATGTTATACCTTGTTGTACTTTTTGGTATCCTTGAGTTAGAAGATTTCAGGACCTCTTCCTTGGTTGTTGTTGTCATTTGTTCTGAGTGGGATCTGATGTTATCTCCTTAGCATGGTGGGAGTGGACCATTTTAGTTCATGAGGTCGGGTGGTAGTGGTTCTTTTACCATTTGAGATTCTAACATTCGTGCACCGAGGCTAGATGATCCATGTTGAAGTTGTTCTTTCTTGTTCTTATTTCTTCTTGTGATCATGTATCATTGTATCAGATATTTAGAGTTATCATGTTGTTTTTTTCATTTCAATTATTGTAATCACATACCCTGTGACATGTGCAATGGATGCTTATTATTATTATGGTTACTATAAGGTACCAATGGTACCAATTGTATTTATGTATTCATGCATATGATGTTATATTTATCTTTCAGATGTATTCTTGGAATTCATACTTATATCTTTATCTTATATTAATTAATTAACTCTTTTGTAATCTTCGTCAAGGGACCCTTGAGAGTTGTAAATTATGTTAGTTGTTTATTGCTATGCTTTTCTTCCGTGATGTAAAACTTGATGTTGTTGAATGTTAACTTTTTAAAAAAGTATTCAGCAAACTTAGTCGCATGTTTAGGTTAGATTCTTCTGGGTTCCCTGGCAGGGCATTACACTACAAGGTATTATCCTTGACTTTTTTCACAAGTGCATACTTATAGCCATCTTGACTTTCCTTGTGTCTCGATGCGAGTATAATCTTGCCACATTAAACTTAGGAAATCTCACTGCACTAGTCATCTTGACTTATATGTCTTTGATGCTTAGTTGGGATTCCCACATACCTATCTGATATAGATCATATTCAGATTCACATTGTTATACTAGTGTGCATTGTATGATCTTGTGATGCTACCAATAATGCTTGATGATGAATATTAGAGACTAATAGCTTTGTAACCTTGCAAGTAAACCACTTTTCATAGTAGCTTTCATTCTTAAGTTCATGTTAGTTTAGTGTTGCATCTTTCATATGGAGAGAGATCTCCTTTCATCTTTCATGGACTTGTCGGTCAAATGCGCTCATCCTTCAATTTTTTGTTTCTCCTTATCTTTCACATCACACCCTTTTCCTATCATCAAAAAGGGTTAATATTATCATTATCTATATCATAAAGAGATCATTTTTAGAAACATGAGCCTATATCATAACAAGAGAACTAAACATACATCTATGAGAGAGATTTTACATGAGCATTTATGAGCATATATCATACATCTTGAGCAATATAACAAGACAATAAAACTAAAACATCCATCACAAGTGGGACAAATACACAAGATATATTGCAAATCCAATAAATCTCATATATATATATGAATGTCATGATACAAAATATAATGTGGGATCCAAAATTTGGATAATGTCCCAAGATATGTCTATACCTCTACACCCTAGACCTAAGTCTGACTCTCCCCATCACATGGTGGTGGTGGAGGTGGTGTTGCTGCTCTGTCTAGTACCATGTCAAATCTCCTAGCCCTCTCAGAGTAGAGTGGTGCTCGCTCTGTTGTAGGTATAGCCTGTATGTGTAATCCATGATAATAGGTTGCTCATGCCACCTCTCTTTGGATCTCTGTAGCGTCAGCCTGTGCTGCCCTCTCCTGTCAATCTATCTCAACTCATGCATCTACTAGCTACTGATCTGGCACAACAATGGTAATCTTGAGCTACTAGATCTCAGTCTCCAAAACCTACACTCTATCCCTGAGATCCTCCCCTCCTCCCCCTGCAGGCTTATCCTGCCTAGCATCCACCCATCAGTGAACTAATCTTGCCCCATCATCTCCCTCATCATTAGAAATCTATCTCCATGACCATTTTCAGCCACTGGATTGAGATCCTTGACCTCTCTCTCTCACCCTCCCTCCATCTCTCCCATCATCCCAGTCACTCCCATCACCACCCTAAGCCGACGGTTGTGCATTAGGAACAATAAACAGTGGGAATGGTTGTCTCCACCACTCTACCCTATAAGCTACATCTGCACCTGGATCTACCATATCATGAAGGTAATCCCATGGCTCCCTACGCATCTTGGCAGTCTCCTGTGATGCCCGCTAGTAGTCCAGCATTGGTAGCCATCCTTTTCCCTCCTCATCCCTGGCCCAAGCATATGTAGTGGTCTCTATGGGCACCCTCTTCTGTCATCCAAACTACCTCCATACCTGAGTGATCATAAATCTCTCCACTATCTTAGAGTGGTAGCCTAATAGTGGCTGGCTACATAGCATGTATCCCAACTCCTACCCTCGATCAATCCACTGCTCAACCTGTCAGTATGGTCTCCACTCGAAAGATGTGAGCTCATCTAGGAGCCTCCTATAATATGAGAGATCTCCTCTATGGGGTTGACTCACAAAACCTATGTACCTATAGATATAGGGGCATCTCCACTCCCTAGGTTGCACATGTGGGCACACAATGGTGATGCACTCCCATGCCCATACCTATGTTAAGACCGCACCGCATGCCCATGTCCTACTATCCCTATAGATGATCTCATGGAGCTCATGGTACATATCAGCTAGGATAGTTGGGCCCCATGCCATCCATTGGGGGTGTGCTATCAAATTGAAAAATAACCTGCCCCAACCCAATGGAAACCCTCTCTGGCTCCTGTATGTGATAAGTGCCTATGCTACTATCAAGCACACCGCATGGAACCAAGAAATTGTGACCAAACTCCTCCATAAGTCGGTCCCAACTGAGGTGTCTATCAATAATAGTGACATCCTGGAACATGTCTTGGATGGCCTATTGCCCCTTGGTTGGATCCTGATCATATTATACCTATGTCACTAGAAAATCATGTCAGTTTCTATCATATGGAAACTTTACATCTATGCACATTTAACAACATGATTATACTCACTAGATCGCCATGGCTAGATACTCAGAGGATCTGATAGATGTCCTCTAGGGTGATCGTCACCTCTCTAGTAGGTAGATGAAAGGTGTTGTGTTCACTGTACCACCTCTCAGTCAATGTTATCAGTAGCCCGTGATCTGCCTGAATATGAGGCATATCTAGTAGAAACCTGAATCTCATGTTGATGAGGTCATCCCTGCCAAGAGTATCAAGATCTCTCACGCTGCATAGTCCAGTCATGCTTAGTGCTCTAATGATCAGTACTGGGAAAGTCTCCTGCAAACCATAACCCCAAACTAGATGTCAGAACATATCATGAAGGATGTCTAAAATCAGTACAAGAAATCTTAAACTCAAAAATTGTCTAAACCCATGTTATTTTTCTCAAATTAAAACTATGAGATATTTCTTATTATACTTCTACGATACTATTTTTTGATAAAGTATCATGCGATACTTTCCTTAATCGCAATGCAATACTATGTTCATATGTGATAATTCACACAAGATCACACCATGTTTCATCCAGTATCGTGGATACTAGATCGAACACCTGTGCGATACTTTGTGGGCCCGTGAACTATCGCATGATAAATAGTATCAAAGGTGTGTGATACTTTCAAAGTATCATATGAACTTTCGCATAACAAAAATTTGAAATATTAAAAAACAATTAAAAATGTGTTTTAAAATGCAATAAATGGCTCATTAATGACTCAAAGGGTGAGTTTTTTTCTGAAAACTTACTGGGGCACCATACTGAAGAGGCTGGTTGTGCAACCGACCACGCTCGTATCGATGTGTGTGGACTGGAATCACTACTTGATGGGTCATTTTCTCTCTTTGAGCTCTCAAAGTTCTTAGAATCACAAAAGACAAATGAATTTGAAAATGACCTTTTTACCCCCTTTTATAACATTTTGACTTTTTGACCAATTTTTGAAACATCTCAGAATTTTGTGAAAATTGCACCCCTGGCTAATTTCGACATCCTGGATCCATTTTTGGGATCGCAATTGAAATCCAAGTTCATATTGATTGTGAAAATTTCATTTCAAAATTTCTCCTTCTTCTGTGCAGTTGGCTAACCATTTGAGGCCCAATCCTTCGATCTTCACTGGGGCATCTTCATTTCTTCATCCCCATCTATTTCAACCTTCTAGTCTTTCATTCATTTTCATTTGATTCATCTCTCTAAGGTTTGGCTTCATTTTCATCCTATATCTCTCTCAGTCAAACCTAGTCAAATTGGGGCATATCGTCATTGCTTGATGGTTATCCTATCGTTCTTCATCTTCGATTATGATTTCTAGTGATTTGATCAGATTTTATCAATTTATTGTTTCTCCTCTACCTGATTTTGATTTTGATTCTGAGGGGGCAGTACCTATCAGCTTCAATCCTTGATTTAACTTTATCAATCAAACCTTGCTTGAGATTCTTATCTCTTATTTGAGACTTGAAAATTTCCTATTTACAATTATGTTGGTCTTGTCTTTCAGCTTATATTTGTCCTGATGTGTTCCCATCCGTTGAACACACATCTAGGTTGTTTTGTGATCCCAAATCGATCTCACATTTTAATTCCATTCTTTGACCACATGTGATCCCAAATCGATCTCACATTAGTCAAAGAGGGGTAAATGTATGCACCCTAAAATGGTCACCTAGACTTTGGGCCCTATTCTTGCAATTTATCAAATCCCTGAATCAATACTTTCAAAAATCAATATTTTCAAATTAAATCAATTTCCTTGATCAAATCCTAATTCTATCATTTATTCGATTATATTCTATGGGCTAACCATTTTATCCTAAGTCTTTATTTATTTAAAAGGAATTCCCTCCCCTTTTATTAAATAAAAATCCCCCACTTTTCCTCTTATCCCAAGTTGCACAAATAAAGCATTATTCTTATTTTATAAAAAGAAGAAAAGGCCTTTTTTGTCTCATATGGGGCACAAAAGTCAACTCTTATTTTCTCATTGGAGGAGATTTGTGCACATGGATTGCTCCTCCTTCAAGCTCCACCCTTGATTAAATCTTTTGCCTCTTAATCTCCATGGTCCATTCGTTTTGAATTCCTTTAAAAGGAGAGCTCTTTTCTCATTCTAGGATCCCAACTTTTTATACTAATCTTATGTTACAGGATTTCTTGGTGATTTTGGAGCTTTGGAGATCATTCTTGCATTCTAGCTTTCATTCTTGCATCATAGCTTCATGTTTATGCTTTCTTACCTTAGATTTCCTTTCAAGCTCTAGATTAGCTCACCTAGCTTAATTAGTAAGGCTTGTAATACTTTCATTTCCATAGCTTACTTGCATCTTCATTCTTAGCATAGTTGCATTGCATTTCCATTCTTTATTCTTGAGGATATTTGCATTCTTTCCCTTGTCTCATTGAATCTCCCATTGTGTGGTTTACTAGCAAGGTTGCATGCTTCAATAGCTCTAGCTGAGAGCACTATACACATCCTTGTGACTCCATGCCTAGGGATCTCTACATCACTTTCTCAAGGTTTCCCATCCATGGATTCTCTTGGAAGTAATGACTTAGAGAAGTGCACATCTTAGTGTGTACACAAAGAGATTGAGTCAAGCATAGACTAGATAGAAAAACAAAAACAAATGCCCACTATTTTTTGAACAAATGTGTCTTGAAGAAGCTTAAAGATGAAAATGATGAAGCTTAAATGTGCACGGGTCTAGAAATATTCAATAATCCTCCATAATTCCTCCACAAATATCTCAGATATAGAAAAACCTCATTGTTAGGAATGGGAACACTGAGAGGGGGGGGGGGTGAATTAGTGTTCACTGTAATTTAACTTTTTACTTTAATCTTTATGCTGAACATAAATTCTTAAGAACTGAATTAAACATTCACATAAACATGAAACATGAAATCAATACATGACACCAATATGGTTATGGGGAAACCCAAATAGGTAAAAACTCCGGTGAGACTTGATACCCACTAATATTTTGAACTAGTGTTTTGTGATCCTTGTTAGAAGATCCTTTACCCTGTTAGGAGTAGATTTACAATGCTTTAAGTAAAGTAGACCTTGTTAAGGGTCAGACCCTATTAGGAGTCTTTTGCAATGATCCCTATTAGGGGAGTGGACTCATTGTCCTAGAGCTCACTGCTCAAATGGTGAAGGCTATATCCTTTGAATTTAGATACACACTATATCTGCTGGTGAACTGTTACTGTGACACTGCTTGTCAGATCAATTCCTTTGGTGCATTGATGCTTTTACCTCTAGAAAAGCTTTAATACATCTTATATTGTCTTGGCATACCTCTTCTATGCTTATCACAACTCTATTACAACTTCCATACTGAATATAATGTGCTCACCTTATATTTATGCACTCATACAAAATACATAAATAGGTCAGCCCTATAACTAATTAAAAATAATGCTTCCAAATGAATTGGCTTAAGCATGCTTACAATTATACATATAAACATGTTGGAAAGCTAAATACAATAGGCACATTGCCATTAAAATATTACATTACTATCTCAAACCAAAATGCTAACTGTCAGCTCCAAGCTTTGTTCTCTGCTGGCACACACTGGCTATGCAACTTCAACTGACTGTAATTTTCACATCTTTGCATATCTACCTATGTGCTCATAGAATAAGTATAGTCTAAAAATCTTAACTTTCAGGGCACATACCATAATTCATCTGTACACATGTGCGCTGATGCTCTGAGCTGCAGGAACTCTGTACACTGTCTAGTCTTCAACACTTAATTGAATTCTGATCTTTACACTAAGTGCGCTGACTCCAAACTGCTATATGACATTGTGGCCATAATGACAACACTATATATAGTTATATACTTTAGTATAGACAACTTTCCAACAATTTCCCCCTTTTTCATTAATGGCAACAAAGGAATATGGCCAAGTTGCTAACTGTTCCTTTACTCAAAAACTTTTGTCTACTATACATTTTTTATACATAATCTTATATCTCCCTATACATATATATTCTCCATATTCTATCTACAACTCCCCCTTTGACATTAATGACAAAGGTACATCAAAAACTTGTAGATACACATACTCACTAAGGGAAAACATCTGGATATGCAATCTTGAGGTTCTGGATCTCCTTCTTCCAAAAGGTTATCAGAGAGTTAACTATCTAGAGATGGGCGCATAATGCATATTGAAGCTTCTCCATCTTCTCCAAGTCATTGATGGGACCATGATCATAAGTTACCATGGTGGCATCAATCTCCTTTAAATTCTGATTGAGAATGTCTAAAGAGGGTGCAAGACCATTTCTCAACTGAGTCTGTCTGGACCTTATCCTTGTTATCTATTTTTCTTCCTTCTCAATCTTGTATATCTGTCCTTGGTAGAAATTGTTTCATATGTTCACATTAGTGGATGTGTTTGACACTGCATTCTTTACCTGCTCAATCATAGCTTCTTCTTCTTTTATCTTCTTGAAGTGAGCATCGGTGAGCTTGTCTTGATCCATGCATGTTGCAATTATCCTTCTTCCTTCATCAGTAAACTCTTTCAAGGATGCTTGACTAGACTTAAGATAATTCAATTCTAGTGCAAATTTTCCCATTAACTCATTTAGTCTCTTCTTTAAGTACGTTTCTTCTGCTACTATGGACATAGATTCTTCTAGGCTAGAAAAATTGCTTTTGAACTGTGAGAGGACTAAACTCACATCATCAATCAAATGTACTTTTAACACTTTCTTATCCTCGGGAAGCAAACTATTCAAAATATTCACTAATTCTATTAGGAGAGGATTCTTCATAACTTGTTTTTCTTTTTCCTTCTCCATAGCCAAGATGCTAAACTTAATCAGGTCTTCTTCTTCCCAAGAGTCCAAACTGCTTGTGTCAGGTGTCAAACTTGACAACAATGCTGAGGAGGGAGTGATGAGAGTGTTGTCCATCACTTCTAGTTTTACCTTTGCAAGATCAACAAAAGTATCTTTTTCTTTCTTTTCTACCTCTTCTTCTTCTTCTTTCTTATTAGGTACATCTTTTATGAGTACTTCTTCTTGCTAAGTGGGAGGTATATTGCTGCATAAGATTTCAGATTCTTCAATACTAACAAATGCTTCCTCAAACTTGTCTAAATCCTTATCAGTAGTTGCCATGGCTATCTCCACATTATCTATGATAATAGTGCTGCCTTTGTGAGATTCTAAGATGGGCACAGACTTGTCTACCTCTGTTTGAGTTTCTGCTATGGGCGTTGAGTCCTAAGGACCTGTTACTGGTACATTGAAAGTTTGTGCTTCCTTGTCTTTCTTACTAGGTGCATGAGTGATGGGCATAGAAGGTGGTTTTATCTATTATTCTAATAACACCTTCTCAAAGGCCTTCTCAGTTTCCTTTGCTATTAGCTCATAGTCTTTTTTCATAATATGAAGAGTTCTCATCTTTGTCCTTAAGTGCGGCTTCACTAGATTTAGTAACAATGACCTTTCTTCAATAGAACATGCTAGAAGAGTGTCTTCTAATACTTTTTCTTTGATCCTTATATCTTCTTCATTTGCTTGTCTCTTTAGGTTTTCTAAAATATCCCATACTTTATCTGGAATGGAGGTTTTCAACTCAAGGACTGTCTTCTTGAACTTGATCATATGTTTGACAATCATACTATGAATTTCTAATTTTTCAATCTCACTGTATGTGTCATAGTGCTTCTCTACTTGATCAATTCTACCCTCATCAAAAATTCTTTCATTCAGAACTTTAAGGCTAGGTTTGAATCCCGCCTGAGGAGGTGCTTGAGTGTTTTTCTTTCTCCTTAATGCTCGTGAGGATGGATGACTACTGCTAGCTTCTTTCTTCCTCTTGAATAACGGCTTATACACCAGAGGAGTGGCAAGATCAATAGTTTCTATGGGCACAGAAGGAGTATTATCTTCTTTACCCTTCTGACTATCATTTGATTCAGTTTTCATCTTCTTCAACTTAGGATCTTCTTGTCCTTCCTCTGCTACTTGCCTTTCAATTCTAGGGAAATCTTTTCATCCCTTGCTTTATCAAGGTCTACTTGAGACACACCATGTATTCTCAAGATCTCAGAAGTTACCTTTGCAACCTTTCTTTTAGTTGCTGCACTGTTAAGTTTTTCATCAACTTCTCTGGTCTTTTCCTCATAGGTTCCCTACCTAGGTTCATTAGGATCTTTAGGGGCTATCAGAATTACCTGAGCATAAGCTTCAAGAACTTGTTCCTCTACCTCATACCCAAGTGGATGAATCCACTTAGTTCTAGGCTCAAAAACTTCCATACATGTAGTATCAGTCTCCACCATAAAGCATATTGAATCCTTATACTTTTCTACAATGCTTTCTAGAATTCTATACCTCATCTACATCTTAGCTCTAAAAGCCTTCAATTCCAATGTGATATAATCCCTTAGTGTACTCTCTATGGATGCTTTGTTTGATATTTGAGGCATGGTAGGAATGGACTTGTCCAAGTACAAATCTGATATCTTCCCAACAATACAAAGGTACATATAGATGATTAGGGACCCAAACCTGAATATCTTTGTTTTGTCATGCTTGATGGCCTTGATGTTATCTATCAACTATGCACGCAAGAGTTCACACAAGTTGAATTCTCCATCTTCCTTCACTAGTCTGATGGTAGCTAGAATAGTGCCCACAGATACACTATTCACCCTACTGGTGTGATGAAATCTATACCCCAGTATCATTGACATCAATTTGATGTATGCTTGCTTAATAGGCTCGATGGTCATACTGTGCCTATCGCTCCTTGACTTGCATACTTGTTCTACTATTTTCCTGACATCCTTGCCCATAGGAAGGATGACACTTGTTCTAGAAAGGCCATTCATCTCATGAATTAAGTCATTTGTGATTCTAACTAGAACATCTCCTAGAATCCAAAATAGATCATCATGGATTATGCTCAGTAAGATCTTTATCCATTATGTCTCATAGAATTCATATGCCATAGCATACTCAATAGTAAGGTGATCATTCCATTTGGCGTATTCATCCATGAATGTTTTGTCCTATTTCAGCATGGTATCCATGTGCACCCTTAACCTATCTAGTCGAACAGGTTCTTTCTTATAGTAGATGTAAGCCCTTATGTCTTCCACATGCATGACACCCATAGGCATGCCGGAGAAAGCTCCCTCTAAATCATCTAGGGTGGATTTAAATGGGTGCCTCTTGAAAACATATCTTTTGTTCTCAGTGACATCAAAAATAATGGGAGTGGCCATGAATTACTTGTTAATCACTTTCCAACTAAACTTTAGAGACAATCTGATGGCTTCCGAATCGACGCAATGAGCTAGGGTTTCTACAACCGATCAAATGTTGCAAATCTTTGATAGATCAATCACCAAGACTTCACAACAACTTCCAAGGCTCCTTCTACTCTCTATTGCTCTGAATTTGAAATTTTGAATGCAATGAGAAATCAAATGACTTTTGTGTACTTTAAAAATGAAAAATCCACCATTAATGCACGTTGCGTAAATAGGCTGTCACTTCAAAATTTCAAACTCGAGCTCCACAAACAATCAGCATGTGCGCTCTTGCACGAGGGATCCTATACACTCCAAAATCTTAAGTCTAAAGGTGCATACTCTGAGGATGAGTATACCAGCCACGCAGGGGTCTGGAGCTAAATTAGCTCCCCTTATGACCCTGAGGGCCATTCATGCAGATGTAGAGGGTGCATCCACTGGGGATACATCCAATACATTCTCATCAGTCTTCTCCTTCTTTTTATCTAACCAAATCATGCTCACATCATCTGAGGATTTAACAAAGTTAACTTCTCCTACGGGATCCAAAACAATTTCTTCAGCCTTTTTAGGGCTTCCTTGACCTTGCGTTCTTGATCTACAGAACCTTGAGATATGTCCAGCCTTGTTACAAGAGTGAAAAATGACTGGAGGTCTTATATTCCTTGGTGCATTGACATGAGTCACCATTTTACATTGCTTTGTTGTGTGACCATTATAGTTACATATCTGACATGTAACATTCTGAGCACTTCTTACATTTGATTGGTTATGATTTCTCTGATCTTGCTAAATTCTATTCTTCTTACTAGACTTGCAATTCATAGCTCTATGACCAAACTTTTTGCATGAATAATAGTAACCATTAAAAGGTTTTACCTCTGTACAATTCCTTACAATGTGTCCATGCTTGTTACAAGAAAATAGGTGCATTCTACTTGCTTGCGCTCATTCTTAGGTGGTTCACCATTATCTATGGTTTGATCTTCAATCTTTTTAGCATTAGTAGAGTCCTTTTCTAAATCCTTTCTTGTTTGCATATTGTCAATATGATTTTTTGCTTCATTGTATCCAATACAGCTAGTATCTCCTTTGGCTCTTCTTGCATACAACTGAGATTCTACCAAATCAGCACTGGTGTGTAATTTGTCAATATGATTATTTGCTTCTTTCAATTCAGATTCCAAGCTTTCTTTGTTATTTCTTAGCTCCAAGATTTCCATGTTTTCTTTCCTTAGTTCTTCATTCAGCTGAAGGTTCTCTTTGATCTGTTAATCAAGGACTGTCTGATTATTAGTCAGCTTATCATCAACCTCTTCAAGTTTTTCTTTTAAGGATTTATTTTCTTCATTGAGCTTCTTTACCATTGTCCCTAGATCATTGGTAGAGCATTCTTTCAAATCTTTCCTTAGCTTCTTCATGACTAACTGAGCATCATTGAGTTTATCCTTTAGTTCTTTAGATTCTCTTTCTGACTTTTCCAAATCTTCAAAAGAAGCTTCAAGATTTCTTTTCAAATGTTTCATTTCTACTTTGTCCATGATCTCCTCAAGTGGTTAAACTTCTATGCTGAGGACCAGAGCTCTGATACCAACTATTAGGAATGGAAACACTGAGAGGGGGGGGTGAATCAATGTTCACTATAATTTAACTTTTTACTTTAATCTTTATGCTGAACATAAATGCTTAAGAACTGAATTAAACATTCACATAAACATGAAACATGAAATCAACACATGACACCAATATGGTTACGGGGAAACCCAAATAGGTAAAAACCCCGGTGGGACTTGATACCCACTAATATTCTGCACTAGTGTTTTGTGATCCTTGTTAGAAGATCCTTTACCTTGTTAGGAGTAGCTTTACAATGCTTTAAGTATAGTAGACCTTGTTAAGGGTCAGACCCTATTAGGAGTCTTTTAAAATTATCCTTGTTAGGGGAGTGGAATCACTATCCTAGAGCTCACTGCTCAAATGGTGAAGGCTACAACCTTCTGAATTCAGATACACACTATATCTGCTAGTGAACTATTACTGTGACACTACTTGTCAGATCAGTTCCTTTGGTGCACTGATGCTTTGACCTCTAGAAAAGATTTAATACATCTTATACTATCTTTGCATACCTCTGCTCTACTTATCACAATTCTATTACAACTTCCATACTGAATACAATGGGAGCACCTTATATTTATGCACTCATACAAAATACATAAATAGGTCAGCCCTATAACTAATTACAAACAATGCTTCCAAATGAATTGGCTTAAGCGTGCTTACAATTATACATATAAACATTTTGGAAACCTAAATACAATAGGCACATGGCCTTTACAATATTACATTACAATCACAAATGAAAATGCTAAATGTCAGCTCCAAGCTCTGTTCTCTACTGGCACACACTAGCTGTGCAACTTCAACTGACTATAACTTTGACATCTTTGCATATCTACCTATACGCTCATAGACTAAGCATAAGTATAGTCTAACAAGCTTAACTTTCAGGGTGCATACCATAATTCATCTGTATACACGTGCGCTGATTCTCTGAGCTGCAGGAACTCTGTACACTATCCAATCTTCAACACTTAACTGAATTCTGATCTTTACACTAAGTGCAATGACTCCAAACTGCTATATGAATTTGTTTCCATAATGACAACACTATATCTAGTCTTATACTTTAGTATAGACAACTTGCCAACACTCATGACATCAGAAAGAGTGAAATATGGATGCAAATCAAATGAATGGTGGTGGTGTTTGTTTTAGGGTTTCATTTACCCTAATATGGTCGATTGGTACTTCATTTTTTTCCCTATGTTTTTTAATGCAACACCTTTATGTATAGCTAATACCCCAAGTTTTCTAATGCTTCAAGTGTAATATGATTTTTATTTTCATTAAGTTTTAAATGTAAAATATTTTCTTAAAGTTGTATCATATAAATTAATTTTAGTAAATATTCTTAATGGTGTAATATAAAAAGATATTATTAATGAGTCAAGTAGTTCAAAATGGGAACCTAAAGGAGATCATACATCATTTCTGAGGAGTATGGAGCATTTTTAGGGTGAATGCAGTACTTCAACATCCACTTAAGGAATCCCTTTGGGTTTGACCTCAACCAAGGACTTTTAAGAAAACAACTATATGTTCCTAGCAGTATTGACCTATTTTTGGATGGACATTCAAACATGTATGACCCATGAGATAATTTTTTATGATTGAAGGAGAAATCAAGGTGGGACCATCAGTTCAATCTCAATTCAAGATTTCACCTCTCAGTTCAACTTGGAGTTTGTGGAAGTCCTTTTCTATAAAGCTTTCTTTTTTTTTCTTTGTGAAGATATTTCTTTTCTTTGTCAAGAATGTATTAAATCTTATCAAGGCTATTTCTTTCTTAAGAAAAACATTATGACTCATTTTCTAAGTTTTTTAGTAGCAACACTCCTTTATTTTCAATAAAATAGAAGTGTTTTCCTTTTCAATACTTATTGTTTCGTGTTATTTAATGGGTGATTTGATAAATTTCAATGAGATATCCCCAATGTCCTTTAATTTGTCTCATTCAATCATAATTTGAAATAAGAAGATGTAGGGTACAGATGAAAATCTTAAATGATGTTAGTTGATTTTAATGGTTTGTACCTATGGAATCTGGTTGGTTTTCCTTTTATGCAAGCATCAGGTCCAACCCTTTCTAAGAAATAATTATGAATGGCATGTTGAGTTTAGTTTTGAGAGTTTCATAGTTATTTGTTAAAGTTTTTATGACTTTATTAGGTTTTAGATCTCTCATTTTGCATTTTGTGGATCACCCCCTTTTAGGGTAGGTTTCATTTCAGAGCATGCCTGGTGGGATACTTTAAATTATTTTAGTCCAAGATTTTCCAAAAAACTCTATTTTTTGTGTGAGAATTAGTATTTTTGACCTTTGGAGGGAAGATACACACACAGTTGGTGAGTCAAGGTTCAAATCTACTACTTTTGAAGGGACAAGTGTTGGTATGTCTCAAAATAATTTTCTATTCCGATTTCCATCTATTTATATGATTAGAGATGTCAAATCTTTATGGACAACATATATACCAACCACCATATTATGATAATAATGGCCATGAGGATTATTATCGTCAATATCCTAGAAATCCCAATACTAGTTTAGTCCAAGTAACCCTATTATAGTAGAAAACCAACAAGCTCAATATTCTTATAACCCACCTATTCCTTTCCAATATTGTAATTAGCCCAAAAATAATTAGATTATTGATATTAAGGAGATATTGTAAGACTTCAACAATAATATGGATGATATTAAGAGGGAGTGAGATATTCAATTGCAACTAGAAGAATAGTTGTATCAGGCTTATCTTCATGAGAACGAGGAGTTGGCTCATCAAGCCTAGCTTCATTAACAAGAGATGGTAGCTAAATGTGGTAGGGTTGTGATTTTTTTTGCAAATGAGTTGGATGTACAAAATAAACAAGATGAATAAAATCTTGAAAGAGAATTGCAAATAGAAAAAGAGCCCCATGAAAAAGAGTTACAGGCACAAAAAGAGGTGATGGAGGCCTTACTTGCCATAGTTATAAAGTTAAAAGAAGAACAATCAAATATTTCTCGTCCATTAGAAGATCTTGTACCTAATCAAGAAGTCTACTAAACTAGTACCTTTCCTTATCCATATTTTGAAAGGAGATTTCTATGTTCAACACAATATTCTTTATAGAAGGGTAAAAGCACAGATTTGTGTCATGTTTCAGGCTAACTTATCAAGATAATTGAATTTGAGTATTTCTAACTAAAAATTAATTTTTTTCAAACATATTGTCTAGGTAGATTCATTTGATAAGCTCTTCAACTTTTCCAATTGGAAATAACTATTAAATGCATGTTTTACCCCAATTTGGGTCCAATTACCAAAGAAATAAAATTATTTCAGAAAAGTGATGTTTCAATAACTCCTACTATTTTTAATAATATTTAAAAATATATATATATATAAATACCCTTTTGTAGAGCTCAGAGTCAAGATTATTTTCATATAAGTTTTATAGTATTTTGAATAGATCTAATATATTATAACTTCAAAATATTGCAAGTAGGTATTTTAACATTCGAGAAGATGTTGCTTCAAATAAAGAAAAAAAATAGTAAATCATATAAAAAAAATAAAAATTTATATTTAATACTAGAGGGCAGAGTCCTCTTCAAGAATATGTAATGTTTTTTCTAAACGGTGTAGATTTGATAGGGGAAATTTAATGGGAGATGAAATCTGTCAATTTCAGATAAGTTTGACTTTGATTAGTTATATCGGAGAAAACATACATCGAAAACCAATATTTCTTCTTTTCTACTCTAGCTATACATGTCATCTATAACATATTTCAAAATAAGAGGAAAAAAATATTATTTATATATACTTGTTTGGTGGGAACTAGACCCCAGATTTTTAGCATTTTTCAGCAACTGAAAAATGGACTTCAAAATTTAAAAAAAAATTGTCAATTCTTGTTCAATTTTTTTAAAAAAAATTACAAGCATAAACTTTATCCAATTTTACACATTTCATCACTTTACATCATCTTCAAATTCTAAACACAAATTCCACATTTATGTCATTAAAGTTGAACACTTTGTGTGTTGTTTTTCATCAGTTTACATCATCTTCAAATTCTAAATACAAATGCCACATTTATGCCGTTAAACTTGAACACTTTGTGTGTTGTTGACCTTTTCCTTTATAAAAGTGTGACATGGATTTGTACTTTTACCTAGAAGATAATCATATATGTGAGCGAGTTCAACCTATTGTATTTCAGGAGTAGCATATTTGTCTTCAAATAACCCCACAAATTTCACAAGTTTATCTAGTGGGTTCTATTGAATCTCAAAAGAGCTATTTAAGGTGAAAAGTAAGGATTTTTCTAAGGTAAAGAAGGAACAAAGTATAGGATAACATAGAAAAATTAGACATTGAAGTAAAAAGAAAGAAAAAATATGATCAACATGAGGTTTCTCTTATTTTATTTAATTAATTTCCAGATTTTGTAGAAGAGGAGGAGGTTGTACCATGTCTAATGCTAAAAGATCATGAGGATAAATAATATGACATGGAAATGAGGTAGTTTCAAGAGAATATCAAATGACATATTTCTACAAAGGAAGAACAGATGAGGTTAAAACTTTCTAAACAAGAGGATTCAAAAAACTAGATTCCAAGTTTTAGACAAGACGAGTCTCCTAAATCTCAAAATTTTGAAATTCCAAGCTTTAGGAGTCCTCCCTCATTTATAGAGCATGTAAAGGAAGAGACTCAAATGTTTGTATTCTCAAGTTTTATAGATATTTTTCAAGAATAATAAATTATTCTTGAGAAGAGCACATACAAAAATCCCAACTAGCTCCTTATATTCTAGATCAGCCTACAAAAGAGGGGATTTTCCAATATTCTTTTCCAATTTTTAGAGATTTCGTCCCCATGCAAGAAGCTACATATGTAGAAAATCAAACCTCATTTTCCCCAAGATTAAGGGAATGGAATGTTTAGTAAAGAAAAATAAGATCTCTTACCTATTGATATGCATGCATATGATGTTCAAGATGATAGGTTAGATTAGTTACAAGAGATTAGAAATGTTGTATGTAGGATAGTAGGTTTTAGAGATAGAAAAGGATGTTTATTTTTAGGTTCTAACTAATTTTTTTAACGATTTACCACATACTGTGAATGATGAAGATAGTAAAACTCAGATCATAGCCATACCCTCTTTAGGACAACAAGAAGAGGTCCCAAATTTTGATGTTTTGACCACTCAAGATAGTTGCAATAAGATAAAAGACAGTCCTCTTCTATAAAAAGAATAAAAATGACAATGAAGAGGACTTAATTTGGGATGATCTTGGTGTATTTTTGTCAAGATTAGGTGGTAATCATTCATCTTCAAACAAAGAAAATTAGGAATAACATGGTATTGTTAAACAAATAGTGGTTGATTCTCATGTTCAAGGTAATTTATTTGTTTAGATTCCTTATTCGTTAGTAATGATGAAGATAATATATTTGAGATAATAAATTAACAAGTTATCATTAGAAAGAAAATGAAAATCATCTAGAAAATTGCAGATCCATCAGGACAACATGGTTGTAAAAGCTCTAAAAGTGAATATGGATGCAAATTTGCCTCAAGTAGAACAATGAAATTAATAAAGCACAAAGTTACAAGGTGTGATCTTTGAAAGTAATCAAGAGGGTGTCGTATATAATTCTTTTCATAATGAGGTTGATCATGATGTGAGTATACTCTCAAGTATTATTGAAGTTTCCTTTATCTAATCCTAATGATAATTTTACACCTTTCAAAAAAGAGGCTTGTGATTAGCATAATCGGGTAGATGAAACAATTTCCCTAGCTTTTGTTTCTCATAAGATTAATGTTTCTGATTATTTTGGTCTAGTGGTTAAGGATATTGTTGATAAAATGAAAACCAATAAAGTAAATATCAAGATGAGCATCACAAGAGGATGCCTAATAATGTATCTATCTAGGATAGTTTGTAAGCGCGAGTTTCTAGTTGTAGAGAAATAGATCTAGCCTACATATGAACTCCAAACCAATAGTTTATTTGGTCAAACTTAAAGGGTATATGATCCGACTTATAATTTTCAAGACATGCTATAATAGCTTCTTGTATGTCTACTCATCTATCCTCTTGTTTCAATTGTTCCTATGCATGTACCCGATCCTTTTTTGGTGAGAAAATGAATCTATTTTAGTCATTTTGTAATGGATGTATCTAAAACCTTAATGGTTGATTATTTTAGGGTAGGTTAGTTTCATTTCCATTTAAGTATTTAGTTTAAGTTTTATTTAAGTGTTGTTGTACACAATTAGATAGTTTGTTTTGAGTTAGTGGGTGAATATGAGGGTTGTTCTTATGGTTTCCCTATTATAGTCTAATCAAGAAGATATACATCATTCACAATAGTGAATCTTTCTATTTCTCTAATATAAACAAGGTACATCTACTCAACAAGATTATAATAGGTTACAATAATGTACCTTTGAGTAACGATATTGAAAATGTATGTTTTTAAATGGTTCTTTGGACTCTATGCCCAATAGATAGATTAGACAGATGGCGTGGCATTCTTATTAGCCAAGCATCTAACAGATGTTGCCAAATATGTTACCCAATTTCACTTCTAGTTCAATCAGGTAGATCTAGAGGGGTATTTATGACTAAAAATTAAGGCTATACATTTTATTCTTCTAGACTCTTCATTATAGGAGTTATATATTATTAAGTGAATTCTATTTACAATTATATTACTAGTACAAGAAAGGAATTACAAAACTATTCAAATAAAAACACTTTATTTATTCATTATTTCAAAAGAATACTTCCCACACAAGCCATGGGAATGACTAAAATAGTATATTATAAAAAATAAATATACATTTACAGAAATACCATATGAAAGGAGGTGGAGATTTATCATTGATTGGAATGAAAAATCCTATGGTTGAATAGTTATACCTTCTACTCCTTACTCCAAAATTTTATTTTCTATGTCCATGATTGTTTAAACATGAGGAGAGAGAAACAGATTAGAGCTCAGGGATCCTCATCAATCCATATGAAAAGTCAGGAAATGCATAACCAACTCTCATACTATATCAATTTAGATTTGAAGTATCACATGTGTATTAAAGATGAAAACAAAAAAACAAATTATAAATTATTTGTTTTATCTAATGAGTTTGTTTAATGTGCAGGTATAGGTATCATATTCATTATTGAGATATTTAAAACTATATTATAAACTTCACAAAATGTAAGGAAAAAATGGGCTTCCATAGGGGTTGAGACCACTATGATATCATAAATATTTAGTGTTTCAATAGAGTTAAGTGTGAAACTCAGCATCACCATGCCATGATAGTCCAATCAAGTAGGTATATATCACTAATAACAGTGAATTGATATCAATTTAATAAGAAATACATATCATCCCAATGAGATACAATGACATGATGATGTTGCAAAAAAATAAATCAAACAAAAGAATAGCGATAAAGGAGCTCTATTGGTACAAAAGGTAGTGATAGGGTCAAAACACAAAGGTTTTTGTTATAAGAATAAAATGACTATAATGTTACATATTAAAAAAATGATTATTATGTTGTGAAAAGAACATGCTAAAATAGTTTTATTGGCTGAATAGGTGCTACTAGATGAAATCGAGGGTACAAAAAGTAATGAAATCTGATGTAAGACGGTTCTCTAAGGATCAAGAACAATGAAAAAGGGTGCAAAATAGGTAAGGAAAGGACAAGTAGTGTAACATTTTTCATCAAGAACTGTATATTTAGTGTGAGGATAGTCATAGAGACTACAAATGTTTTTGTAACATTTAACACAATGATAAATAAGATGGATAAGTCCTAAAAATTCTCAGAGTTTACAATGAAAGAGGGTATCCATAAAGAAAAAAGCGATAATTTTACAATATGGATGGTAATTATATTGGGATAGTGGCATATTGTCATCTTAATAATCAAAAAAATTATGGGAATACTTTTAATAAGCTATTAAGAGAGTTAGAATATAAATGAAGGAAAATCTACCCTTATGCCACCTTGGGGAGGTCACATAAAGAATTTCAATCAGTATGAGAAAATAATGATACAACATCATAGTAACTAAGGACTTCTAGCAATAGAAAACATCTTGAGATGTATAGGTACATTCTTCTACAAGGTTTCAATTTCAAGGAGAATTGACAATATAGAATGAACCAACACAGTACAAGGAAGTTTAGCCATAATAACTATAATGAACATCAAAGTACAACAATAGAGAACTTCATCATTCATAGACCAACAAATATACTAAGACATGATTAAATAATGAAGCTACAAGACACTAAAAGGAGGATCAATATCATAAATTTTGATGGTGGAGTTACATTTCAAGGTTATTACAATTATTATATGAACAATCATTAAAAGTCAAAGAACATAATAACTATTATATTTATCAAAAAACTATTCATTGTTAAGAGCATTATCAAAAGCACTATTAAGAATGTAATACAATCACCTATAAAAATGGTATTTAGACAATGAGACAACAACAACAAATGCAACATTATAATAATCATAGAAAAAAGCGTGACTCTATAAAATTAGAATATTTAAATCATAGTCTTAGCGGTTTCATAATAATTAAAGGAATTCCACTATATTAGAAATTAAGAGCACGAGATGAAAGGAAAATCCCTATGAATCTAAGATCACTCAGAGTATTAGTTTTAATTGAAAAGGTAATGAGGAAGTCATGGTTCCATGAAAATCAAGGTAAAATAGTGCCACTACTCATCAAGAATAGTGTCATGCAAGATCACAAAGACAATGATAAAATTTAACTATCATGAGACCATAGCACTTAGGATAGTTGTAGAGTTTAATAATAGTCAAATGGCTCAGAAAATAATGTATGTGAATAGACAAATGGATAGTTACACTAAGGGATAATTCATTATCGTAGATTGAAGTGAATGAAGGTTATTTTCATTACTAGGTTATATATTAATATCCTCATGAGTTGTATATACAGTTGTATGAGTTCTTTCATCATATAGACTCCTATACAGTCTCCAAGTTATGAAGTCCTAGGTTTTAGAAGATTAGAGCATTGCAATGAAGGTTAAATGATAGTGTTGTGATAGTAAGATCAACAAGGTTTTTAAAGATATTAGATATAAGGAATCACAATTATAATAGTAGTAGGAGAAATTCTATCATAATGAACACAATAGAAGGTATTGACCCTATTAGTAGAGAACAAGGATTTGACTATTTTAACAATGATATCACTATTTTTTTATGAAATGTGTGTGTTAGAAATAAATGCACCTTTTAAACTTAGTCTTTTCACCATTCCATGACTATGAAGCCCTAAACAAATTAAAGAAAATAGATTTACAGAAAGCATAAAGATTAATGATCATATATCACAGAAAAAACAATGAAAGGGATAAAAATGTCATGAATTATTGAAATAATGGAACTAAGGTAAAAAATTTAAACAAAGAGGAAACCATGTCATTGTTTATGAAGGAATCCCCTCAGGAAATATTATTGAGCATTATCATACACTTTAAGTTTTTGATACAATCCAAGTGCCTGATATAGTATAAATGCTTGAAAAATAGAGACATAACCTTTGGGTTTGTTTTAAAACAAAGTATGAGCCACAATTTACAAAGAAATGAATGAAAATCCACAAAATCTTCATTTCTATCTCTTGTGTACAAAGAGCTTGAGTTGAGCATAAAATACAAAGAAAAAAAAAATGCCCACTATTTTATAAACAAATATTGCTCGAAGTAGCTCAAAGAATAAAATGATGAGGCTTAATTGGTCAAGGCTCCAAAAATCTTCAAGAATCCTCTAGAATTCCTCTGCAAATATATTAGATATAAAAAACCCTAATGGTGGTAGAAACACTGAAATATGGATGAAAATAGAATGAATGGTGGTGGTATATGTTTTAGGGTTTCATTTACCCTAATATGGATGAAGGCTACTTAATTATTTTTACCTATATAACTAATTTACCCTAGGTTTTCCAATGCTTTAGGTGTTATATGCTTTTTATTTGCATTATGTTTTACATGTAAAATATTTTCTTAAAGTGGTATCATATAAATCAATTTTAGTAAATATTCTTAGTGGTAAAATATAAAAATCTATTATTTATGAGTCAAGTAGTTTAGACTAGGGACCTAAAGGAGATTATCAATAATTGTGGAGGAGAATAGGAACTTTTTAGGGTGAATTCAATAGTTCAACATCTAGTTAAGGAGTCCCTTTGGGTTTGAACTTAGTCAAGAAATATTTTTAGGATGAATTTTTTAATGTGTATGGCCCCTAAGATATATTTTGAGAATAGAAGGAGAAATCAAGGTGGGACCATTGGTTCAAGCTTAGTTCAAGAGGAGTTGACCTCATAGTTTGCCTTGGAGATTATAGAAGTCCCTTTTTAGAAGGCTTTATTTTCATTTCTTTTTTAGGAGAGTTCCTCTCTTTCTATAGAATGTATTGAAGATTATCAAGGGTTGTGTATGCTTAATAAAAGTGGTATGACTCATTTTTCTAGGTTTTGTAGCACCCAAACTACTATATTTTTAATAAAATAATAGTGACCTTTCCTTTTCAATACTTCTTGGTTTATGTCATTAAATTGGTAATTTGATTAATTCTAGTGATTTATCTTCAAAGTACTTTAATTTGTCTCATTCAATCATAAGTTGAAGTAGGAATATGCATGATAGATACATGTCTTAAATGGTGCTATTTTATTTTAATGGTTTGTAGGTGTGAAAGTTGGTTGGTTTTTCTTTATGAAAGCATAATTTGGTCCATCCCTTTATAAGAAATGCCTATGAAATACATGTTTATTTGATTCATGAGAGTTTAAAGCTATTTGTTGAAGGCTTTGTGAGTTAAGAAAGTTGAAAATCTTAGTTGGAATTTGGGGCATCACTCCCTTTTAGAATAGGTTTCATTTAGAGCATTTCTTTCTTCCTCTTTTCCTTGTCAAGCTTAGTTTTTAGGATATTAGAAGGGGAGCTAGCCCATAATCCATAGGTTCATTTACAGAATAAGTTTTTTTGTTTACATTGCATATATTTTTTATTTGTTTTCCTTATCAAACTCAACTATCTATTATCAGAAGAAGAATTACTTTTTGGTTTAAATTGTGTATGTTTTTCAGTTGACAATTCAAAACACAATCATTGTTCTATCTCTAGTGGAAGAATATGATTCTAGTTTAATTAGTGTGTGTTTTTCAGATGGCTTTTAAAATAACACATGATATATTATAAGAAGACGAATAAGTTTTTGGGATAAACTCTGTATGTTTTTCAGTTGACTTTCCAATCATACTCAGTAATCTATCACTAAGGAAGAATTACTTTTTGATTTAATGATGTATGTTTTTTAGTTGATATTTCCACCTGTACTCACTGATCTATCATCAGAGGAAGAATAAGCTTTTTGTTTAAATGTGTATGTTTTTCAGCTGTTCTTTCCCAAGACCTGGACAAACTGTGTATGTTTTTCAATTGACTTTCCAATTACACTCAGTAATCTATCACTAAGAAAGAATTATGTTTTGGTTTTATGGTGTAGATTTTTAAGTTGATGTTTCCACCAGCACTGGGTGATCTATCATCAGAAAAAGAATAAACTTCTGGTTTAAACTATGTATATTTTTCAACTGATGTTTTCCATTATATTTGATGATCTATCATCAAAGAAAAAATAAGGTTTTGGTTTAAATGGTGACTGTTTAGTCAGTTCATATTTTGGATCATATCATTGATCTATCATCAAAGGAACAATATGATTTTGGTTTAAACTGCGTATATTTTTCAGCTAATGTTTCCCATTACACACAATGATCTATCATCAAAGAAGAATAAGATTTTGGTTTAAACCATGACTTTTTTTGTCAGTTGAGATTTTGGAATACAATCAATGATGTATAGTCAAAGGAAGAATAATATTTTGATATAAACTGTATATGTTTTTCAGTTGGCATTTCCATCACACTCACGATCTCTCATCAGTAGAAGATTTCTCTTTTCATTTCAGTGGACATCACACTTAATACATATTCCTCTTTCTTGTAATAAATCGCCAAGCATGATCCAAAATATTCAAAGAAAAAGCATACACAATTTAAATCAGAAGTGCACATTCCCTTCAGAAAAGGTGATTAAGAGTACTGAACACCTATGACTTCTCTATTCACCACAGAAAATAATTTCTTTACAACAAAAAACAATTATTCTTTTACATAATGCAAATAATTTTTACATAATCAAATTCAGAAACAACACATAATATGATAGAAACCCTAGAAATATAATGTCTCACAAAAAAAGAAAAGCATATCAACCAAAAGCAAAGCATATCAACCATGTTTACGAAGAATTTGAAGATACCTTATCCTTATAACTCTTTTCCATACTTGTAAACCCTATAAGGGCACTGGTAGCTTACCTTAACAGCTGAAGCTGGCAACAAGGAATTCATTTCTGCAAACAATTGATTCATTTCAGTGCGCCTCACCCTTTCTGAGAACGAATGGATCTCCTTGACCGATGGAGAGCACAATGCCAAGGAACCACCATTAACAAATCCTTTCATTTCAAAGCCCATTTCTCCTCCTCCTCCTCCAGTAACCCACTGTTCTTCAGGGAAGTGATGAAACTGGGGCAATTGCGATGGCACAAAGCTCTGGATATTCTTCTTATACTTCTTCACGACTGCACTCAGATCATCGCCATCCACACATCCTTTCTCGTCCTGCACAATTCCCAGATCAGCTTGATTCTCCGTTCCAGATAGTTCCAAATTAAGACCGTGTGGGATTTGCAGAGAGGAAGAAATATGATGATTGTCATGATCTAACGATCCACAACTTCTAACTCCACGGGGAAATTGCATAATGCCTGGGAAATGGGGAACTAATATTGGTTTTTCCTAATTTGTGTTTTTAACTCCCTACCCACGAGTCTCTACCACGATAGATAATCTTCTGAGTTTTGGGTAGCGTCGATTGCAATTGGTTCTGCTGAAGAGCACAGAAAGCAGAGACGAATAATTGCAATGTCACCTCGAAAAAGATGTGTCGGCGAAAAGCTATTTTCAGTAGGACGGTCTCTGATACCCATCCATCATTATCATTACCGTCCTCATATCAGTTGTTCTGACCAGACCAAAATATAAGCACGTTTTCCGTTCTGTTTATAGGTAGCAGAGTTGAGGGTATCTATTTCGTCCTTAATTTTTTCCAATAAATAATATTATATCATCAAATAGATTATGTAGCTAATCCATATGAAATCATAGGTTACTGAAACTTTTCAACTAAGAACAAAGTACTGACACAGCAGCACAGCACTAGCTTGGAAGTTTCCCATCTGACAGGTCTTAAGATCAAATATTCAATCATTTAATAAAAATAAAACTAAGTACCTAGACTAAAAATTCTAAAATGGAAGTAAGAGTTATTAGACTTAAATTTATTCAGTTAAGAAAAAAGGATTGAAGGTTATCTATTCTATCATCTAGATTTTATACCATCCACAAAATTATGTGCTAATCAACATAAGAGCACAAGTCCCGATGCTGAAATTTCTTCAACTTAGAACTAAAGACAAGCGATATGTATTCTCCCAATTAAATTTTTTTCAATAAAAGATTTCATATGGTAAAGTTCTATAGCTATGGAAGTAGGAGTCATTAGATTGATTTTTTTTCAACTAAGAGACGAGCTGAAGAATATCCATTCTATCATCTAGATTTTTAATGAAAGATTTTATACCATCCACAAAATCACGTACCTAGTCAATATAGGAGCACAAGTCGGTACATTGAAATTTCTTCTACTTAGAGCCAAAGACAAGGGGTATCTATTCTCCTATTAATGTTTTTTCAAGGAAAGATTTCATATCATCCAGAAAGTTGTATAGCTAATTGATATGGGATCAGGAGTCTTTATACTGAAACATATATTATGTCATCTCAATTTTTTTAATAGATGCCTTCACATCATCCAAAAAATCATATAGACAAAACTGGAGCTTCTTCAACTAATAGCCAAAGACTAAAGAATATCCATGTCACCATCTAATTTTTTTTTGTTATTAATACTTAACATTATCCACAAAATGATATAACTAACTGATGTGTGAGCTTCCACCAAGGACCAAAAGACTAAAGATATCATAAACTTTGTTGATTTAAAACAAGGAGAGAAACGTGATAAAAAAACAACTAAAACTAAAACATAAATAAAACACACAATAATAAAAGACGCATGACACAAATATTTATAGTGGTTCACCAACAATGGCTACATCCACTTTCAATAGGGAATTCCTTTATCATTTACCAATATCTATTACATGGCTATCCACATGTATATATACAATCATGTACAGCTAGAAGATGAAAAGAAGGGAATGCGAAAGGTCATGTGACTGTTGGGCTTCACATTCCCAACAATCTCCCCCTTGAAGTCCAACTGGCACAGCGATGCACATGTGAATCCCCTATATTTCCACTTCTACATTTACATTATAATCATGCCTGTTAAAGACTTGAAAATTGCCAGACTTTGCTCACGGACACTACGAATTAGTCTTTGCCAAAAAAGACCTGAGTCAAAAAACTCATCTCCTAATAATTTCCCCACAACATTCCCATCCATGAATTTATATTCGGGAACAAAAAACATTTCTTCACCAAATAATCCTGCTCCTCGGCTCCTCCTTAACAAAGTGTCAGAAACTAGATCACAATCCTTAGACACCAAAGGATTTATTTCATCATGGAGAAGCTCAGAAATCCCATGGTAGTACCTAGGGTCTATCAAAATGATCTCCATCGCTAAAGCCTTGTGGAGTTGTTGCACATAAGACAATGCCTTTACCAAACACACCAAATCATTGCATAGTGTATGTAATGCCTTCACTAAATGATTATAGGCATATATGCTTTTGCAGTCCATACTTGAAACTTTACCATTTCTAACCTTTGCAACGTTTGCCATATTGGCCTCAACTCTAGCTGCATGCTGAGGAGTGACAGTCTCTGAATATTCTGCCATCAGTATGTCAGTTACAACATCATGAGCATCACAACTACCATCAGGAATGAGCGATGATAATTCCATCTTTTCTTTTTCTATTGCTTCTGGTAATTGTTGAAGTGCCTTCAAGTTAGCCAAAGGATTATCTTGCACCAAAACCGTAACGGCTGCCACTCTATCGGCCGTTGTTCTCAACTTCTGCACCATGGACACCATACGCATGTCGTTGCTCTTTTCACTCTTCTCGTCATACTTGGAAATGGATTGTTCCATCAACTACCGAGCCCGCTAGCTTTTCTTCTGCAACAATCCCTCCCACACGGCAGTAGTGGTGTTGCAAGGAGGCACAGGCTATATGCTTTCTACCCGCGACAGGGAGTCATGCGCATAGGAGTGTGGGAGAGGCTGTGTGGGCAATGCAACATCCCACGTAGCAACAGGGGTGGGAAATAAAACTTCCTTCTCTACTAAAGGCAGAGGACCTTGGCCTTTGAAGAGGCCCATTTCTTGCCTGTTATTCTCCTGCAGGCACCAAATTAATTGCGGAACAAGGAGCGCTCCAGTGATATCAATACCAGGCCTTGGGAAGATTGCGGATAGAGGAGACTCATGAATAAACAAATCACCATCGTTATACTTGTTATTCTATATAACTTGGGCATTTCTAGTAGTACTATCAAAACTGCCAAAGAGAAATGCCCTTTTCTCTCCAGGCAAGCTAGCCCTAACATCTTCTGCACCTCTGTCAAACTCATAATAGATAATATTATTAGACTCTGCAAATGACACCTTCTTTCATGTCCAATCATCTACTATCTGAGGTGCTACATCCTCAAACCAGTACTCATTGGAAGCCCCATCAATGCCTCTTATGACACCACCACTATGACACCCAACTTCAAGGTTTGAAAACGTGGGAGTGGAGCCTACAGTTAATGCATTCCACTCTCCTTCCAATTCTGCAATCTCCAATAATAAATCATCAATAACCTCATTCTCAGATTTGTCAAAGGCTTCTGGATTACGCACATCCTTGAGCCAAGGGCTCTCTCCGGCCTCCTTGAGCTCTGTAATCCCTACGCTCCTGAAATCTCTAGTTGCTAGGCACCCCGAATCCTCTTGTGGTTTCTTTTCACCAAGGGAAAACTTCTCTGTCAACAAGACATATATTTTTGTGAGGAAAGAGTGCTTTGTCAAGATTTGATGGCCCTTCCCATCATTTTCCTCTTGCTGAAACAAGGTCTGTTCAAATAACTCCCACTCTTTCTCAAAGTTTTCTTTTTCAACATTCATTATACGACACAAAACCTCCAACTTCTGATCCATACAAATCAGTTGGTTTGTGAGTAGAAAGTTCTCTTCCTTCAATCTCATGACTTCCTCAACTTCTTCCTCACTGGCTTTAGCATCCTTCTCTTTAGCCAAATGCAGATTCTCAAGAAATTCGTCAATAACAAAATCAATGTCATCATCTTCTTCCTCCATCTCTGCTTAAGCTAAAATGGCTCTGATGCCAATTGTTGATTTAAAACAAGTAGAGAAACATGATAAAAAAAACAACTAAAACTAAAACATAAATAAAACACACAATAATCAAAGACGCATGACACAAATATTTATAGTGGTTCACCAACAATGGCTACATCCACTTTCAGCAGGTAATTCTTTTATCATTTACCAATATCTATTACATGGCTATGCACATGTATATATACAATCATGTTTAGCTAGAAGACAAAAAAAAGAGAATGCGAAAGTCATGTGACCGTTAGACTTCACATTCCTAACAAACTTATCCTTAATGATATTAGAATCTTACACACTCCAAAAAATTAATAATTTATAAATTCGTTAAATTCCATTGGGTCTAAATTTTGATTAACAACTGATCCGGTGAAAAGTAGATCAAGTGTTAAGTGTTGCAGTTGAATTAAATATTTCGATGGGCCTGCCGCCTAGCTGGAAACTAATGAGCCTGCACCATCACGTGAAAGTATATGCACAGAAACCAAATGCCTCAGGTTAAATTCATTGCAAATAAGAAATAGTATGCTTAATAAAAGTAGTATGACTCATTTTTCTAGGTTTTGTAGCACCCAAACTATTATATTTTTAATAAAATAATAGTGACCTTTCCTTTTCAATACTTCTTGGTTTATGTCATTGAATTGGTAATTTGATTAATTCTAGTGATTTATCTTCAAAGTCCTTTAATTTGTCTCAATCAATCATAAGTTGAAGTAGGAATATGCATGATAGATACATGTCTTTAATGGTGTTATTTTATTTTAATGGTTTGTAGGTGTGAAAGTTGGTTGGTTTTCCTTTATGAAAGCATAATTTGGTCCATCCCTTTATAAGAAATGCTTATGAAATACATGTTTATTTGATTCATGAGAGTTTAAAGCTATTTGTTGAAGATTTTGTGAGTTAAGAAAGTTGAAAATCTTAGTTGGAATTTGGGGCATCACCCCCTTTTAGAATAGGTTTCATTTAGAGCATTTCTTTCTTCCTCTTTTTCTTGTCAAGCTTAGTTTTTAGGATATCAGAAGGGGAGCTAGCTCATAATCCATAGGTTCATTTACAGAATGATAAATTCACATACTTAGAGATGTTCCTATGTTACCTAGGATTTCAAAGTATCAAGTTTAGCTCTTGGGTGAAAATCCTTATGAAAATATATTCTAGATGTGACATATGTAGTTTTTTTTATTCACTCATTTCTATATCATTTGATATTCTATTTTGTATTGTGGTCTAGAGGCGTGGTTACTAACTATGTTATTTCTTCTTGGGTTGAGATATTTATGGCATTTAGATTAAATTTTGTTTTGTTGAGTAGTGTGTGTGATGTGGTATATTTTTTATTTCTCTCCACCATCAAGAATGTTTAGTCTAGACCTATTTCAAATTATATTTTGATGGCAAACCTTAATTGTTGGGTTTTCTCCAATTATTGTAATGTGTGATACTGACTATTGGTAGAAAAAATGTTGACAAAATTTTTCTTTGATAAAGTGTTTTGAATTTGATTTATTGTATATACCAGTGATGTTTGTGTGTGTGTGTGTGTATGTGAAGGTATGCAAAGAAACAAAATATAACAAAGATGGTATATGAGAAAGTAATAAGGTTGATATAAGAGAACAAGGAGTGACAAATGGATGTGTAGGTGGTACATATAATTTTGTTATGAGAATTTTGGTATACGTAGGTTTGGAGTAAGATGGAGACATTTCTAATTAGATCTACTAAAAATAATTTAATATAGATTTAAGGTTGAAAAGAGATAAATCTATGAATGTAATCTTCTTAGTTTATATTTTGTTTCTCTGGGAAGTGATCCTTTCTAGACAATGAGACCACCTATAGTGAACATTCTAGAAGTGATCCACCCTTTTTACAAATCATCTTAGCTAGTTTTTTATACTTTAGAATCATCATTCTCTATGGTTTTTCCTATCTTGGGTTTCCACATAAAAGTTTATTATTCACTATGTATCTTTCGTATGTCTGTGTATTTATCTTTACAATTGTTTTAGTTAAATTGTTAAAGATTTGATTTAATAGATTTAGATTAGTGAAAATTATAAAAGGTTTTAATTTACAACTAATTCATCCCCCTCTTAGTTGTCTGAGACATTCAACAATGTGGAGGTGTATAAGAGGGAATTGAGTGATTTATATAAAGATGCAAGGCATGGAAGGAAGGGTTTCTAACTAATAACTATACGTGTAAGGAAGAATAAAAAGGTATGGTAGCATGAAATATACTTTCTATTATGGTCTAGATAAGGAGAAAATAATATATGGTTACCTGGGAATAAATTACATAACCAAGAATATGTGGTTTTCTATCAATAATTTGGTAGGTAAAATCAAGATCAAGAAATTTTGAACAAAGATAATTTGGGTAAGAGAGAGAAGGCATGGAAACAAGAATCGGTGTATTAAAGTGTAGGGATTTCATTTCTCAGTTACAATACCATAAGGAGGTTTAGGGAAATACCTTAGAAAAAGTAGAATTAATTTTGTTTTCAATACTATTTTTAGACTTCATTCGGAAAGAAAAAAAAAAGTTTAAAAATATGCTTAAGTATTGAAAGGTTGATGTTATTAAAATGAAATGTATTTTATCTCATTATTAAGAAAGGTTTAATTATCTAACATGAGAAGTAATTAAAATAGAGCTAAAGGAAAATTTAAGGATGAAAACACAAAAAAAACAACTAGAAATAATGTTAAAGAGGTATAGTTAATTTAATTGTACTTGTTTAGAATTTGAAGAAAAAAATATTGCATAATGCTTAAATTAATAATTAAATAAATGAACTACACTTAAAAATTAGAATAGGTGAGGAATCTAGAATGGAAGGTAATTATGTTAGAAAATGTCTTTAAAAAAAAATACTCTAATGATGGTAGATAAATTTTTCCTTCCACAAATTTCTCATTTATGCAATGAATTAGAATAAGAATATGGTCATAAAATACTAAAGCATATTACAATATAAACATTAAAAACAAGAATATAAACACTAAGATATACATAATTCAACTAAAGTGATAATATAGGGCACATGGATAGAAATTAGTTGAATCATTAGACTATTAGATCCCTAGAAAGTAACTCAAATGGAAACTTATTCTTAGAGTAGGATTTTTTGCTAAGGCTACATGACAGCTTGCAAAAGTGGTCAATCCCTCAGTGAGTATTTCAACATTTGTTTATTTGTATCTATCCTAGTGTCTTATGCTAGCAATGTGATAATGCATGTAAATTGCAATAGTTATAAATAGGAAGAGGGAGTCACTACTAAATTGTTAAAGGAAAGAAAATGGTAATATCTAATAATAATAATTTAAAATATTGTTGGAGAACAAAAGATGACTTCTTATAGTCAAATAGATTTTGAAAGAGATGAGAATTGTTGCGTTCAAGAATGTAAGTGGGGAAACACTATATAATTTTTTTTAAATTATGGATGAATACAAAAGAAAATGACTTTCAATAATTCAATTGTTTCCTCTAAGAATATAAGAGAGGAAACATTAAGATTTGAAAAGAGAGCTCAATTTTTATTTCCCTAGCTCAATTTTTATTGCCATGGATATCAAAGAAACAACTAAACATATCCTAAAAGATTGGTGAAAGAAGAAATTACATTTTTGAAAGAAAATAATGTAGATACAAAGGGTTAACTATATTTGAAAGAGAGGAGATGAAGTATAAACTAGAGGTTCAAAATATCATTTCCAAGGTAAATGAAAACTGTCAAAGATAAATGGCAACAGAAAAACCCTTAAATTATAAACAAGAAAATGGAGAAAGCTATACATGATAAAATGAAATCCTTTTGATGATAGAGCTATTGCTATAAAGATGTCTTCTATATTAGATAGAATATGAATTAGCTTCAAGAGAGTTTCCTTAGAATGACTGATTTATTTCAAAAATTATAAAAACAATGAGGTAAGAGGAGGAGGAGGAGACCCAAATGTTGTCATGGTGATTCTTAAATGGAAAGAAAAAGGAATTAATGGAAATTGAATGCGAAAAGTGGCTTGTAATTATGATTTATTAACATAGAAATTTAAAAAATAAAATCTAAAATATAGATATGATTTTAAAATTGGAAATGTCTCATTGATTATGAAGACATCTATGTGATTCTAGATTAGTGAAAGGAAACAAATGTTAAATATATACTAGAAAATATAGAGAAAATAGATAAAATAAAATCTCAAAGAAAATAGAAATTTACAATTAGTGATTGGAAAGGCTTAGGAAAGAGATTAAACAAGTCTTAAACCATCTTAAGGAAATAGACATTGAAATGGTCGAAATTTATAAAATATAAGTGGTAAGGTTATAATTATGATTCTTTAGAAAATTTTGATGAATTAAGCTTTACCATTAATAAAAGAGATTAATACATAATTCAAAAAATAGAGTTTGAAATAGACCAACCATCACCCATTTCCTCTTCCTCCTCATTGTCTTTTCTGGCTGGAGAAATAGCCAGGGCAAGTCAGGAATTTAGATAGGGGAACCTACAGCCAAATGAAAGACATTTTGATATTCACATTACTCTAGTGAGAAGCATTCCATACCAGCTAATACTTGCAAATCATTGCTACCATTCCAAAATAGTAAAATGATATTCACGAAGGCAATCTAAAGTTTATTCCCTAGTTGCTATT
Source organism: Chamaecyparis obtusa (assembly GCA_027943335.1). Lineage (NCBI taxonomy): Eukaryota > Viridiplantae > Streptophyta > Pinopsida > Cupressales > Cupressaceae > Chamaecyparis > Chamaecyparis obtusa. The sequence goes on along the minus strand of BSBK01008082.1, from coordinate 128,351 downwards.
GCCATGAACTTTAGCATATGTAACCCTCATATTTCTACTGATGTTCAGAATGATCAAAGGAAGTAACAAGGAAATGCTGTTTTCATAAATGGTTGGGACTTCATCACCCAGATTTCAAGCTGATTTTAAACTCGGATTTCATAAGCTTCCTCAGGCTTCCAAATAATCTTTCTTTCGCCTCTGGAGCTAAAATTTCGGTAACCTGAGAAAAATGTATATTCATATCCAGTCATCAGAACAAATCATTGAAATACATTGAATGAATCTAGTTAAGTGCAAATTAGGTTATATTGAGTACGTGAACCAACCTTTGCATGGAGACAGTGAAATACCACTGTATCGGTAGTAGAAGCGAAGCCATTAATTACTTGTATGTTGTGTGATTCCACTGCATATATGAGAGAGGTCAGAACATTCGCCTTCTCAACACACTTCACAGTAATAAAAATGTCTTTGCCATTGTAGATCACATTCAAATTTTCGTCAACGGATTTGCTGTTTGAGGATGGCCTCGAATCAGATCTGTCAATGTCTGAAGATGGAAGCTCCTTTTCTTGTGTAGAAGCATCTCTTAACAGAGGATTTCTGCTGCCGGCATTAACAGACAATTTTGGGCCAGCTTTTTGAGTAGAATAAAGGGCTAACTGGCGCTGCAGAGATTCAATGTAGTCTACAATGTCTGACAGTATGCAGGCCTTGCTTCTCTGAAAATAATTGATATTTACATTGTTAGCTGTAATGTCTAGCTAGCTTCTGTAATCTTTTATAACATTAACTTTGAAAAGACTAGTTCTCAGTGTTTGCAGATCTATAACTTACTGTCATTGTAATAACAACACTGAGCTGACCTAACCTACCCAAATTCCTTTTGCATCTCAATAAAACGAAGGAGTTCAGTGGGTGGTAATTTCTTCCATAGAATTTAAGAATTTCATAGATATACGATATTGTTTTATTTTATGCACGATATTCAACTCTAATACATTTGGAATTCCACAATATCGTAAATTAAAAAACAGTTAATATTTTCCATCAAACTCAGTGATCTATTATCAGAAGGAAGAAAGCTTTTGGTTTAAACTCTTTTAAATCATATTCAGTGATCTTTCACTAGAAGAAAACTAAGGGTTTGATTTAAATTGTGTATATTTTATTCATTTCATCACATTGAGTGATCTATTATTTGATGAAGAATAAGCTTGGTTTAAATTGTATATGTTTTTAGTTGACATTTTAGTTAGCATTTATGATCTATAATTAGAAGAATAAGTTTTTTTGTTTAAATTGCATATATTTTTTATTTGATTTCCTTATCAAACTCAACTATCTATTATCAGAAGAAGAATTACTTTTTGGTTTAAATTGTGTATGTTTTTCAGTTGACAATTCAAAACACAATCATTGTTCTATCTCTAGTGGAAGAATATGATTCTAGTTTAATTAGTGTGTGTTTTTCAGATGGCTTTTAAAATAACACTCATGATATATTATAAGAAGACGAATAAGTTTTTGGGATAAACTCTGTATGTTTTTCAGTTGACTTTCCAATCATACTCAGTAATCTATCACTAAGGAAGAATTACTTTTTGATTTAATGATGTATGTTTTTTAGTTGATATTTCCACCTGTACTCACTGATCTATCATCAGAGGAAGAATAAGCTTTTTGTTTAAATGTGTATGTTTTTCAGCTGTTCTTTCCCAAGACCTGGACAAACTGTGTATGTTTTTCAATTGACTTTCCAATTACACTCAGTAATCTATCACTAAGAAAGAATTATGTTTTGGTTTTATGGTGTAGAGTTTTAAGTTGATGTTTCCACCAGCACTGGGTGATCTATCATCAGAAAAAGAATAAACTTCTGGTTTAAACTATGTATATTTTTCAACTGATGTTTTCCATTATATTTGATGATCTATCATCAGAGAAAAAATAAGGTTTTGGTTTAAATGGTGACTGTTTAGTCGGTTCATATTTTGGATCATATCATTGATCTATCATCAAAGGAACAATATGATTTTGGTTTAAACTGTGTATATTTTTCAGCTAATGTTTCCCATTACACACAATGATCTATCATCAAAGAAGAATAAGATTTTGGTTTAAACCATGACTTTTTTTGTCAGTTGAGATTTTGGAATACAATCAATGATCTATAGTCAAAGGAAGAATAATATTTTGATATAAACTGTATATGTTTTTCAGTTGGCATTTCCATCACACTCACGATCTCTCATCAGTAGAAGATTGCTCTTTTGATTTCAGTGGACATCACACTTAATACATATTCCTCTTTCTTGTAATAAATCGCCAAGCATGATCCAAAATATTCAAAGAAAAAGCATACACAATTTAAATCAGAAGTGCACATTCCCTTCAGAAAAGGTGATTAAGAGTACTGAACACCTATGACTTCTCTATTCATGACAGAAAATAATTTCTTTACAACAAAAAAAAATTATTCTTTTACATAATGCAAATAATTTTTACATAATCAAATTCAGAAACAACACATAATATGATAGAAACCCTACAAATATAATGTCCCACAAAAAAGAAAAGCATATCAACCAAAAGCAAAGCATATCAACCATGTTTACGATGAATTTGAAGATACCTTATCCTTATAACTCTTTTCCATACTTGTACACCCTATAAGGGCACTGGTAGCTTACCTTAACAGCTGAAGCTGGCAACAAGGAATTCATTTCTGCAAACAATTGATTCATTTCAGTGCGCCTCACCCTTTCTGAGAACGAATGGATCTCCTTGACCGATGGAGAGCACAATGCCAAGGAACCACCATTAACAAATCCTTTCATTTCAAAGCCCATTTCTCCTCCTCCTCCTCCAGTAACCCACTGTTCTTCAGGGAAGTGATGAAACTGGGGCAATTGCGATGGCACAAAGCCCTGGATATTCTTCTTATACTTCTTCACCACTGCACTCAGATCATCGCCATCCACACATCCTTTCTCGTCCTGCACAATTCCCAGATCAGCTTGATTCTCCGTTCCAGATAGTTCCAAATTAAGACCGTGTGGGATTTGCAGAGAGGAAGAAATATGATGATTGTCATGATCTAACGATCCACGACTTCTAACTCCACGGGGAAATTGCATAATGCCTGGGAAATGGGGAACTAATATTGGTTTTTCCTAATTTGTGTTTTTTACTCCCTACCCACGAGTCTCTACCACGATAGATAATCTTCTGAGTTTTGGGTAGCGTCGATTGCAATTGGTTCTGCTGAAGAGCACAGAAAGCAGAGACGAATAATTGCAATGTCACCTCGAAAAAGATGTGTCGGCGAAAAGCTATTTTCAGTAGGACGGTCTCTGATACCCATCTATCATTATCGTTACCGTCCTCATATCAGTTGTTCTGACCAGACCAAAATATAAGCACGTTTTCCGTTCTGTTTATAGGTAGCAGAGTTGAGGGTATCTATTTCGTCCTTAATTTTTTCTAATAAATAATATTATATCATCAAATATATTATGTAGCTAATCCATATGAAATCACAGGTTACTGAAACTTTTCAACTAAGAACAAAGTACTGACACAGCAGCACAGCACTAGCTTGGAAGTTTCCCATCTGACAGGTCTTAAGATCAAATATTCATCATTTAATAAAAATAAAACTAAGTACCTAGACTAAAAATTCTAAAATGGAAGTAAGAGTTATTAGACTTAAATTTATTCAGTTAAGAAAAAAGGATTGAAGGGTATCTATTCTATCATCTAGATTTTATACCATCCACAAAATTATGTAGCTAATCAACATAAGAGCACAAGTCCTGATGCTGAAATTTCTTCAACTTAGAACTAAAGACAAGCGATATGTATTCTCCCATTAAATTATTTTCAATAAAAGATTTCATATGGTCCAGAAAGTTCTATAGCTATGGAAGTAGGAGTCATTAGATCGATTTTTTTTCAACTAAGAGACGAGCTGAAGAATATCCATTCTATCATCTAGATTTTTAATGAAAGATTTTATACCATCCACAAAATCACGTACCTAGTCAATGTAGGAGCACAAGTCGGTACATTGAATTTCTTCTACTTAGAGCCAAAGACAAGGGGTATCTATTCTCCTATTAATGTTTTTTCAAGGAAAGATTTCATATCATCCAGAAAGTTGTATAGCTAATTGATATGGGATCAGGAGTCTTTATACTGAAACATATATTATGTCATCTCAATTTTTTTAATAGATGCCTTCACATCATCCAAAAAATCATATAGACAAAACTGGAGCTTCTTCAACTAATAGCCAAAGACTAAAGAATATCCATGTCACCATCTAATTTTTTTTTTGTTATTAATACTTAACATTATCCGCAAAATGATATAACTAACTGATGTGTGAGGTTCCATGGAGGACAAAAAGACTAAAGATATCATAAACTTTGTTGATTTAAAACAAGGAGAGAAACATGATAAAAAATAACTAAAACTAAAACATAAATAAAACACACAATAATCAAAGACGCATGACACAAATATTTATAGTGGTTCACCAACAATGGCTACATCCACTTTCAGCAGGGAATTCCTTTATCATTTACCAATATCTATTACATGGCTATGCACATGTATATATACAACCATGTTCAGCTAGAAGATGAAAAGAAGGGAATGCGAAAGGTCATGTGACCATTGGGCTTCACATTCCCAACAATCTCCCCCTTGAAGTCCAACTGGCACAGCGATGCACATGTGAATCCCCTATATTTCCACTTCTACATTTACATTATAATCATGCCCGTTAAAGACTTGAAAATTGCCAGACTTTGCTCACGGACACTACAAATTAGTCTTTGCCAAAAAAGACTTGAGTCAAAAAAATCATCTCCTAATAATTTCCCCACAACATTCCCATCCATGAATTTATATTCGGGAACAAAAAACATTTCTTCACCAAATAATCCTGCTCCTCGGCTCCTCCTTAACAAAGTGTCAAAAACTAGATCACAATCCTTAGACACCAAAGGATTTATTTCATCATGGAGAAGCTCAGAAATCCCATGGTAATACCTAGGGTCTATCAAAATGATCTCCATCGCTAAAGCCTTGTGGAGTTGTTGCACATAAGACAACACCTTTACCAAACACACCAAATCATTGCAGAGTGTATGTAACACCTTCACTAAATGATTACAGGCATATATGCTTTTGCAGTCCATACTTGAAACTTTACCATTTCTAACCTCTGCAACCTCTACCATATTGGTCTCAGCTCTAGCTGGATGTTGAGGAGTGACAGTGTCTGAATATTCTGCCATCAGTATGTCAGTTACAACATCATGAGCAGCACAACTACCGTTAGGAATGAGCGACGATAATTCCATCTCTTCTTTTTCTATTGCTTCTGGTAACTGTTGAAGTGCCTTCAAGTTAGCCAAAGGATTATCTTGAACCAAAACCGTAACGACTGCCACTCTATCGGTCGTTGTTCTCAACTTCTGCACCATGGACACCATACGCATGTCATTTCTCTTTTCACTCTTCTCGTCATACTTGGAAATGGATTGTTCCATCAACTACCGAGCCCGCTGGCTTTTCTTCTGCAACAATCCCTCCCACACGGCAGTAGTGGTGTTGCAAGGAGGCATAGACTGTATGCTTTCTACCCGCGGCAGGGAGTCATGCGCATAGGAGTGTGGGAGAGGCTGTGTGGGCAATGCAACATCCCACGTAGCAACAGGGGTGGGAAATAAAACTTCCTTCTCTACTAAAGGCAGAGGACCTTGGCCTTTGAAGAGGCCCGTTTCTTCCCTGTTATTCTCCTGCCGACACCAATTTGACTACGGAACAAAGAGCGCTCCAGTGATATCAATACTAGGCCTTGGGAAGATCGCGGACGGAGGAGACTCGTGAATAAACAAATCACCATCGTTATACTTGTTATTCTATATAACTTGGGCATTTCCAGTAGTACTATCAAAACTGCCAAAGAGAAATGCCCTTTTCTCTCTAGGCAAGCTAGCCCTAACATCTTCTGCACCTCTGTCAAACTCATAATAGATAATATTATCAGACTCTGCAAATGACACCTTCTTTCATGTCCAATCATCTACTATCTGAGGTGCTACATCCTCAAACCAGTACTCATTGGAAGCCCCATCAATGCCTCTTATGACACCACCACTATGACACCCAACTTCGAGGTTTGAAAACGTGGGAGTGGAGCCTACAGTTAATGCATTCCACTCTGCTTCCACTTCTGCAATCTCCAATAATAAATCATCAAAAACCTCATTCTCAGATTTGTCAAAGGCTTCTGGATTACGCACAGCCTTGAGCCAAGGGCTCTCTCCGGCCTCCTTGAGCTTTGTAATCCCTGCGCTCCTGAAATTCCAGTTGCTAGGCACCCCGAATCCTCTTGTGGTTTCTTTTCACCAAGGGAAAACTTCTCTGTCAACAAGACATATATTTTTGCGAGGAAAGAGTCCTCTGTCAAGATTTGATGGCCCTTCCCATCATTTTCCTCTTGCTGAAACAGGGTCTGTTCAAATAACTCCCACTCTTTCTCAAAGTTTTCTTTTTCAACATTCATTATATGACACAAAACCTCCAACTTCTGATCCATACATATCAGTTGGTTTGTGAGTAGAAAGTTCTCTTCCTTCAATCTCACGACTTCCTCAACTTCTTCCTCACTGGCTTTAGCATCCTTCTCTTCAGCCAAATGCAGATTCTCAAGAAATTCGTCAATAACAAAATCAGTGTCATCATCTTCTTCCTCCATCTCTGCTTAAGCCAAAATGGCTCTGATGCCAATTGTTGATTTAAAACAAGTAGAGAAACATGATAAAAAAATAACTAAAACTAAAACATAAATAAAACACACAATAATCAAAGACGCATGAGACAAATATTTATAGTGGTTCACCAACAATGGCTACATCCACTTTCAGCAGGGAATTATTTTATCATTTACCAATATCTATTACATGGCTATGCACATGTATATATACAATCATGTTCAGCGAGAAGACAAAAAAAAGAGAATGCGAAAGTCATGTGACCGTTAGACTTCACATTCTTAACAAACTTATCCTTAATGATATTAGAATCTTACACTCCAAAAACTTAATAATTTATAAATTCGTTAAATTCCATTGGGTCTAAATTTTGATTAACAGCTGATCAGGTGTTAAGTGTTGCAGTTGAATTAAATATTTCGATGGGCCTGCCACCTAGCTGGAAACTAATGAGCCTGCACCATCACGTGGAAGTATATGCACAGAAACCAAACGCCTCAGGTTAAATTCATTGCAAATAAGAAATAGTAAATGAATGAACCCAGAGATTTGAGCTCGCGTACACGTTATATAAATACGTTTTTAAATGAACATTGAAGTTGAAAATTAGGACCAGAGCTTTCGGTTGTAAGATTTGATGGGGAATATGTCGCTATAAATGATGTTTAGTGGTTTGCATGTTTGTTTGTTTGTTTATCAATTAGGTCTATAATTGGCAAGTCATGACAAACTAAAAGATTAATTATTCATCGCTTCAAATTCGTTTTGATCGCCATGTTTGTGTCCTTGAATTTGTGTCCTTGATTATTCTCGTGTGGGTATTCAACGTCATTTTTTCCAGATTTTAGTCTATTGGATGAATTATTTTAGACTTCTTTTAGCTATGTTATCTAGCTTTGTTGGTGGCCAAAGACATTTTTAAAAGTCATATTTCTATGCTCAAAACAGCCTAAGAAAATGTCATAAGTAGCATTAGAAATTAAAGAAATAAGTGTCATATAGAGTCGTAAATATTTAAAAAGGGTCATATAAGGTTACAAATAATTTTTAAATATTTAAAAAAAATCAAATAAGGTTATAGAGAAGTCACAAAAGTGTGGGAAACAAAAAAGATTACAAAAAAAAAATATTCGTAACCTTGATTTTGTTGCATTGGACTTGGACCTTTTAGCTGGACTATCGACATGCAAATTATGCGTCTTGATAAATTGTACAATAATTTTATTTTTATTTAAATCATTTCTATAGCTATGGATTTATCTCCTCTAGTTTCAACCTTTTAACATCGCTTTAAATCTATCATATTAATTTCTTCATAAATTTATTCATTAATTTGGGCTTCACAATTTCTAGAGACACTAGGGGTGAGGGATCAGTAGTCGTGAGGGCTAACTTTGTCAACATGTAGCCATTGCATGGAATATTGTAAGACATTCATTTTTTTAGAAATGTAAAATGGACACTTGACTACCTATAACTAAGGCTTGAAGGTGTGACTCATCACACAACTCGTTAAAATAGCACGCCTTGTTAAACTTGTAAAAAAATTGGTTTTTTAAAGATTCGACCAAAACTTAATCTAAAAATCCCTAGTAGTTGAATTTAAAAATATCATTTGTTATTAGTAGAATATTGTATTTCTATATAAAATATAACATATATGCAACTTAAATGGACCAAATACTTATTAGTAATCATAAATATTTGTTATATCTAACTTTAATATCCAACACAAAAGGACCAGTACTTCATCACAAAAAAATTATTTGTTGTTATAAAAATAACATATTATTATGTAAAATACAACTTATATCCAACACAAAGGGGCCAATAGTTGAACACTAAAACTTTTTGACAATCTCACAAATTTCATGGGAAAATACAAGGCATTTAATGTGCTCACCATTTATATTTGTGATAAAATAAATTGTTAATATGAAATACTCTAATGCATATACTTTTCTACACCAGTAGTTGTAGACATAAGAATAGTATTTGTGCACTAAGATAACAACACTTGTTTAAGTGAGCATCTTATTTTATTAAGTGAGCATATTATTTTTTAAGTGACACACATATGATAGATAGCTATGATATTTTATTTGAGATAAAAATTTATCTATTTCACTTGTTAATGAATTTATTTATGTTCTTTTAATATAACATTTATAGCTTCTCATGCGTTCAAGTATTGGTCCATTTTTGTCAACTTTTAGAAATTTTTTGATTTACATGTGGATTATTTAATTACAATATATAGTAGAAATGTGGTGTAAGACTGGATAATATATTCACAAGTGGGTGATCAACTATTGGACCCTTATCAACTATTGGCTCCTCTCCCCTATTAGAACTTGTTTTGCCACACATTTGAGGTAATATTTTTCCCTCCTTTATTCATATATAAATCATGGTATTAATCTATAATTTTGAATGGCTAAGAAAAATGCAGGTTCCCTATTCCTCATTTGCAATTTAGAAGTTGACTTTATGGTGTTCTAAGTGCCAATGTCGTACACAAGGATACACATTTGACTACTCTACTCTCAAGTTGATAATTAATGGCCAGTTAATATTGAGTTACTTTGGGTCCAAGCCTATATTTTATTTTTTTTAAATACCTATGTTAAGAATGTGCTTGCAACATACCTCTATCTTTGAACTATAATAAGGAAATAAAAATGGAAAGATTTAATATTTATCATTAGGATGTGTGAGTTAGTTTGATTGTAAGAAAGTAAGGAATATAATAAATAGGCATATCTCATGTGCATTTAGATGAATGAAGAAAAGACAACTATAAAAATCAATCTGAAAATAATAAGGAAATATTTTTATGATATGATGTTTACTCAAAAATTTTATCTATACTTTGAATTTCATCTAAACCGCTATGAAGAATGCATGCTAATGATATACATGAAACTGAATCATAAATACATACAAAATGTATATATGGAGGATTATATTTATATTTATATGGCTTTGATGATAAAGCCATGGCACTTTATCATAATTATATTTCTTGTCTAAATAAAAATAACATTTTTCCTTTTATACAATTGCCTAACATAATACTTGAATATATATCTCTTAAGTTAGTAAGTAAATACCATTTGTGATTAAGTTTATTAGGGAAATGTAGAAAAGGATTAGGTGAACTAAAGATAAAATTTGAGTTCTTAGGTTCAATTCTTAAGGTAAAAAGAAAAAAATTATACACATTAGATAATTATGCTACAAATCTCTAGTTAATGTGAGTACAAAATTACTAATAATGTAGTTTTCATCTTTACATTTTATACCCACTTTGAATGGGTTGTTAAATAATATCAGTCATTCATGTCAAATTAAACTAGTCAATATGAAGCCATTATTTGTATGATGTAATGATTAGTTAATTGTGATGTTGGTCTTGCCATCATGTTTCAAATCCTATTGGGGATGAGGTCCCCCCTTTTTGGGCTCAAAAGTTTATAGATCTCAAAATGTTTAACCCTCTTTAACAAAAAATTAATCAATATAAAAGTAAAAGACAAGAAAATGTATAATGGATGTGAGTATAGATGATTGTGTATGTATTCTCATTGCAGTGATAACTTCTCCAAACATGAGAAAAAATTGGACATAACTAGTATTTTATAAAATATAAAACATGCATGCTTAATGTTCATATATAATGTATATAAAGTGATGAGAGAGTGTTTCAAAAGTAACCATCAAAAGTATGGGATTGTAAATGATTGTACAAAATAGAGAAAAATATGGGATTGTGAAGGAACTAAATTTTAGGCATAAAATTTAGCCAACCAAAGGAAGTAACATATGAATGTGAGGGAGGAAACATTGCCAAAAGTGATAGAGGATTGAAAAGTACTCAAGATAATCAAAATAAATAATTTTCTTTTCATGAAATATTTACCATATTAACCTTAAAAGAGTCAAATCCATTAAATTTTAAAACAATCTAAATGATATTATATATACCCTATAGTTAGTTTTATGTGAAGAAAAAAAGGGAATAAAGGGTAGGAAAAAAGGTGACATATAAATGTATGGTGACATTTTTAATAAAGGTAAAAATAGGTTTTGAAGGGACCCAAAACTCTTTAACATAAACTAATAAAATTAAACAAAGATGTCCCAAACTAGATAAGAAAAGACTAGATACACAAAGATGCCAAAGGCTACAACATACAACTAGACAAAGAGTCAACAAAAAATAGAAGAATGAAAATGAAAAAAAAAAAAAACCTCAACAGTGGTAGGCCTAGGATACATTCTTAAGAGTTTCAGCTACCTACACATCCAACTAGCTCATGTACAAAGCCACCTTCTTGATGTCTTCTATGTCCTGGGGAACATTGCATACTTTCTTTTTCAGGTTCCCTCTGGTACACTTTCTTGGGCCCGATGCTTCCTCATTTCCTTTGTTGATTTCTAGATCCACCACAATCTTTTCTTGATTCACATTTTCTAGATTAATCACCATGACGTTCATGCTATCTAATGCAGGAGCACCTAGTACCAGAGGAACACTATAAGGACAATGAGTAATTTCATAAGGTTTTTGAGTCTATGTTGGTTTATGAGGTCATTTTTATGTATTAAGAATCATTTTAGAATCATTTAAAATCATATTGAGTCATTTTGGAAAGAAATATAATCTATTTGTGCAAAATAACTCAATAGGGTCCTAGTAAGGTCAAACTAGTCAAATTGTGCAAAGCTGCCAAAGAAATGGTGAGTTGGATGTAAAAAATTTATTTGAGTCCATTTTGAAGTAATGAGAGTTTCCATGTAAAGTTTGGTCAAGTTTGGAGTTAAGGTGCAAAAGCTGTCAAGTTGTCATAAAAAGTTGTAATGAAAAAATGCATAAACTGTTGTCAAATTGTGCATTTTGGTCCTAGGAGAAGTTGGAAGAGTTAGAGGACCATGGGAGGATATAAAATCCATAATTTTTTCAAGATTAGAATATTGGCCAAGTTGGAGGAAGGTTTTGTACGATTGAATCTACAAATACCTCTAACTGTCACATTAATCTGGAGGTATTGTAGATAGTGCATCCTTTTGGGAGAAAATCCTCCATGTAATGTGTGCAGAAAGAATAGAAGGGGAAAACACTTCATGATAGTCATTTTTAATGTAGTTTTGATGAATATTTAATGAGTAAAGTTGAAGTTTTTATCCATTATTCTTGGCAAATTGTAACAACATGTTTTCTTACTGTTCTATGCATGTTTTACATTGGTATTAGGATTAGTTTATTCCTAAAAATGAATTAAAGTTGTAGAATGTGTAATATACTTTTTTGTAATCCAGTTTTGACCACCATCTGTGACTTATAGAGAAAGAATGAATGATTATTCCAAATTTAGTCATAAACCCTCACAATTTGGGGTTTGAAGAAAGAATTATTAATATCTCTTGGTTAAACCATTCAAAATTTAGAAAATCTAGGATCTAATAGTGTCTTAAAATGTATTTCAAATGGTTTTGGTTTCATATCAAATGGGTTTTTCTTTTGGGACAAAATTGATTCCCTAAGCAGGTTGCACATGCATTTATTATCTTGTTTTTATGACAATAACTAATAGTCTTTGTAAAAAGGGAATAACTTTCATTTTCACCTTTGGATGTTCATACAAATTGGAGATAATAGTCATAACTATTTTTTCCTCAATCTCACCTAAGAGATTGTCATTTTTTTTTATTAGTGTGGAAGTTATTAATGACAGAGTGTTGATCTGTGTAGTGATGCAAGAGCAACCTAGGATTCTTGGCAATCCTGTATCAACCAAAATATGTTTGTCTTTGAAGGTAGATTGTTAGTTTTGATCTTGGTTTGGTGGAGTACTTTCTCGGTTTGGGAGAGTGGTTGCTCGGTTTCTACGATTACCAGGGTGCTCGATCTCTGAAGAATGCTTGGTAACTAAAGGCATCAGTGGCTTCTGGTGCTTGGTTTTAACTGTGTTACTCGGTCATGCTTGGCATGGTCGGTTGACATGTGCTTGGTTATTTCCTTTATTGCTCAATGTTCTTGCTTACCGACTGGATTGTTTGGATGGATCAACTTGGCCGACTAGTTCCATTGATTTGGGTCACGCTCCTCACGTTATGGATTGACCGTTGGACATGTGGGGACCTAGATTTGGCATGTTGCATTCTTCTATGCAGATCTGATGACCGTTTGGGGCCATCTTGGAGATTTTATTTATTTGTAAGGCTATTTGAGTGTCGACTGATGTTTTGGCATTTAATATTTGTTTGTAAAGGTTAATTGTTTCATCAGCCAACTTGTCGATGGGAATCAATATTTATAGGATACTTGGATAGTTGTTTAGGTAGTGGAGGTGGGTAGAGGAGGTTAGTAGCCTATGAGCTTAGGAATAGGAAGATTGCTTGGAAGTTTGAGTACAAGTTTAGATCTTTCCTGGATGCCTGCCAATGTGCTGTGTGATGCAGACCTGGGCTAGCTGAATACTGATGTTATGGAAATGATTTGGATTCTACAAGATCTTGTAGACTGTTACTTGCTTTGTATTTGGCCATAACCGGGAAGGCCTTACAACCTAGCACATTGCATGTAATCGATGATTTGATGAATAAAGATTCCTATTCTATATCAAATCTATTGTTGTTGTTGTGTATTTCCGCTGCCTATTGGTTTGGCTGCAAGGTCATTCAGTCCTTCATTGGATTCCCCAACCTTAACTACATCAGGTGGTATCAGAGTGAAGTTTGTTCCTATTTGAGAGAAGTATGTTCATGTTGGAGCCGAGTGGATCTTGTGTGTTTGTGTTTGGACCTTGATTTGAAGATGCCTCCGAGGAGAAATCGTGAGATCTCAGAGGAAGAAGTTGTTGGAGAATTCAGTCTTGATGATTTTAGGGCTTTGCAGAAACAAGTGCAAGACCTACAAGAAGAATTGAGAAAGAAGAAGCCTACCTTGAAAGATGGTAGTGATGATGAATCTGAGGAAGAAGATCATTTTGAAGAAGTTGTAGAAGAAGCTAGAGATCCTGAAGAGAATAGAATCCTGAAAGCTATGTCTAAAATTTGGAAAAGACCAAAGATTGAAGGTTCTGCATTTGCTAGAAGCCTTTGGCCAAAAGAGTTGATCGATTGGATTAATGAAATGGATGAAAATTTTGAGTATGAAGAAATAGAAGATCTTGATAGGGTTAGATTTGCAAAGACTAAGTTGAAAGGTCATGCAAATATTTGGTGGAGAGAAGTTCAGTTGGAAAGAGGTAGGAGAGGAAAAGAAAAGATCATTAAATGGAACCGAATGATTGATAAGTTAAAGAAGCAATTAATTCCGGTGGATTATGAATTGGATATGTTTAAGAAGATGCAAGCTTTGAAGCAGACTAACAAATCGGTATAGGAGTATACTAAGGAGTTTTACAGAATCCTAATTAGGACTGGTCATTTTGAAGCTGATAAAGAGAAGGTTGTTAGGTATGTCTATGGTTTGAGACCTAGTATTCAAGAAGAGTTACTTACTGTTCGGTTGACAACAATAGGTGATGCTTATTAGATGGCATTAAAGATTGAAGAGAAGCTAAATAAGAAGTTTTAAGTAGACAGAACAATAGGAACCGAGGTGATAAGACTGGTGAGACAATTGTTGAAGGAAATGTGATAGAGAATCCTAAGTTTGATGTGAGATCTAGCAGTGGTCAAGGTACTAAGAATTTCAACAATACACAGAGAGGAAAGTGGAAGAATGAGTTCACCGGTACTTGTTATAGTTGTGGTGAAGCTGGTCACATAAGTGTTCATTGTCCTAAGAAGAGGGTGGCACTGACTGCTGAAGAAGACATTGTGAATGTTGTAGAAAAAGGTGAGACTCTTATCACCAGGAGATTAGCTGCATGTGTCCAGGAATCGGTGCAGAGAAGAAATCTGTTTAGAACCATATGTAAGTGAAACGATAAGGTATGTAATGTCATAGTTGATGGTGGCAGTTTTGAGAACTTTGTTTCAGAAGAGATGGTTAGTAAGTTGAATTTGGAAAGAAGGAAGCATTCTAATCCTTATTAGATTAGTTGGATACAAGATGTTTCTAAGGTTACAGTTGAAGAATAATTTTTGGTTAATTTTTAGATTGGATCTTACTAGGATGAGATATTATGTGATGTAATGCCCATGGATGCTTGTCATATGTTGCCCGGTAGGCCTTGGAAATTTGATAGAAATGTTTTGTTTGATGGTCGTGCTAACACCTATGTGGTTAGGCATGAAGGAGCCTAGCATAAGTTGTTACCTTTATAGGAGATAGGGGTTAAGGGATGTGGATTTAGTAGGTGTTGTCCTTATGAAAAACCTCAGGAGTAGAGGATTGATGAACCTATTCTGGCGAAACCTAGTTTGAAAGTGAAGGATAATGACATATCTGAAGAGTTTGTTGAGATTAAGAGGCAGGTGGTCTTTCTGACAGAGATAGTACAATAGATGATGACATTTATGACACAAAGAAAGAGATGTAGATGATACTGAGTTGATTGAGGAGCCCAAGGAGGATGAGCCTTACCGAGGCATTGATGTGATTTTTAGTGGTCAGAGTCGATTGTTATTAGTTGCCGATCGAAAGGATAAGAAAAGTAGGAAGTAGAAGAACTTGTTGTAAGGAGAAATGAAGGAAGTGAAGACTACTTGGAATGAAAGACAAGAGGAGATATGGGTTAAGAACAAATTCTGCATACTTGTTCTAATTCCCTTGAGGCGTTCCTAATAAGAAAATCTTTCTTGCATGGGGTGTTTGATGTAGGAGCATCCTAGGATTCTTGGCAATCCTATATCAACAAAAATATGTTTGTCTTTGAAGGTATATTGTTAGTTTTGATCTTGGTTTTGTAGAGTACTTGCTCGGTTTGGGAGACTGGTTACTCAGTTTCTATAGTTACCGGGGTGCTCCATCTTTGAAGAATGCTCGGTAACTGGAGGCATTAGTGGCTTTTGGCACTTGGTGATAACTGTGTTACTTGGTCATGCTTGGCATGGTCAGTTGACTGGCACTTGGTTATTTCCTCTACTGCTTGGTGTTCTTGCTTACCCACTAGATTGTTTCGATGGATCAGCTTGGCTAACTGGTTTTGTTAATTTGGGTCACACTCCTCATGTTATGTATTGACCATTGGATGTGTGGGGACCTAGATCTAGCATTTTTCATTCTTCTATGTGGATCTAATGACTGTTTGGGGCAATCTTGGAGAGTTTATTTATTTGTAAGGCTATTTGAGAGCCGACTGATGTTTTGGCATTTAATATTTGTTTGTAAGGGTTAATTATTTCATCAGCCAACTTGTGGTTGGGAGCCAGTATTTATAGGATACTTGGATAGTTGTTTTTATGCAACAGAGGTGGGTAGAGGAGGTTAGTAGCCTGTGATCTTCAGAACTGGAAGATTGCTTGGAAGTTTGAGTATAATTTTAGATCTTTCTTGGATGCCTACTAGTATGCTATGTGATGCAGACCTGGGCTAGCTGAATACTGATGTTGTGGAAAAGATTTGGATTCTGTGAGATCTTGTAGATGGCTACTTGCTTTGTATCTGGCTCTAACCAAGAAGGCCTTACAACCTGACACATTGCATGTAATCGGTGATTTGATGAATAAAGATTTCTGTTCTATATCAGATCTATTGTTGTTGTTGTGTATTTCCACCACGTATTGGTTTGGTTGCAAGGTCATTCAGTCCTTCATTGGATTCCCCTACCTTGACTGCATCAGGAAATCAGGTTTGACAATGAAAGAATGATCGTTATTTGTGGACATGATATATGTGTTGTTACCTTTTGATGTTTGGATGACCTTGATGATGTTTAATGGAGTTTTTGATGAGATTTTTTATTACTATGACTAATGGTTTTAATGGTGGACAATGATTTTTCATCTAACGACATCTTGAAGAAGTATGTTGAAGTGACCAATAGTAAGTGCTTTTCCACTTTGAATGGTTTTGAGGGTCATTATCTGGAAGTAAACTCTTTACACTTTATGTAATTTTTTTTCTTGTGCAATTATTCTAGGAAAATGTATTATAGCCTCTCATGTTTTCTTGAATGTAGAGGAAGCCAGATTGAAGAGATGGTGATCACCTATTGAGTAAACTTGCACATTGAAGGTGTGGGTACACAATTAAATGTATTAGTCAAAGAAATTTCATTGAATAAGGGGGTGATTTTATGTTGGATCATATATATAAATTCTAGGTAGATGGTGTTTGATCCTTTGGTTGGGTTGATAATTTCTTGGAAGTGGGACTTTGAGGAAGCCCTAGGTTTCGGTTCCTAAAAGTGAGGATTTTGTGATTGAATAGGTAAATGGGCATGGAACATCCTAAAACCTTACAAATTTGTTATTTTTCATCCTAACTCAAGATTGTTTTAGGGTGTGGGGTCTTGGTGATAAGTATTTTATCAGGGTTTATTTTTGAAAGTGGGCTAATTAGGCCTAATTGTGAAGTTGCAGGGTTCTAGTTCTGATAGAGTGTCCAAAGTACCTATAATTTAATTCTTGATATGTTGTATAACTCTTAAAAGGTTATCTTAAACCCTAGTTTATTTGTTAAGTTTTTTGGGATATTTTCAAGTTAAGTGGAAAATACCCTTAATAAGAAGGGATAGTAGAAATCAGGCCTAGAAAGAGAAGATTATGTCTAGGAGTTTGAACCTGAGAATTTGAGAATATAGAACCTTGCTTTAGGGTGTCATAGATGTGTTGATACTATTTGATGTGTTTGGAGAAGCCAAAAATTTGGGGTCCATATTTGAGTATTTTGGTGAAGCCTGGTGAAGAGGGAAAGAAAAGGGAAACTTATGGATTGAAGACTTAATTGTGGAGATCATTTGATAAAGGATTAATCAGGACTAGATACCTTTGTATCAATTATCATCAGATCCTAGAAAAAGGTCTGGGATGGAAGATTTATTTGATGTTTGTGTTGTTCTTGGTTGTCGGAATGGATCCACCAGACTATAGAGAAGGTGTTGGAACAGGTTAGGGAAGAACCTAGTTGTTGGTTTCCAAAAGATTAGGGAGAGAGGCTAATGGGACTCTTAGGTGAGGCAAGGAAGTTGTGAGATTGTGTAGTGAGGTAGATGCCTAGTTGAACACCTAAGTGGTAGCCATTCAATGCTCCACTTATGGGAGTAGATGATAGGGTAGTTACAAGGACACTCATGTGTCCATTTGAAGATGAACTTGATGGTAGAAGAAAGAAGATGATAAGAAGAAGAGGAAAAGGAAAATTTTAAGGCAAAGACACCAATGTAAGGATAAAGAAGTTTCAGTCCAAAACACAATTTGTTTTTTGTAGGTTGCTATTCTATATTTCCAAGAGACTTGGAAATATTTCAAGTTTGGTAGTATGGTGTAGGAACACCTAGCACAAGAGGAACACTATAAGTAAAATGAGTAATTTCGATAGGTTTTTGAGTCTATGTTGGTCTACGAGGTCATTTTGATGTATTATGAATCATTTTAGGGTCATTTCAAATCATGTCGAGTCATTTTGTAAAGTGATGTAATATATTTGTGCAAAATATCCCAATAGGGCCCTAGTAGGGTCAAAGTGGTGAAATTTTGAAAAAATTCAAAAGAAAGGGTGAATTGGATGTAAAATTTCTATTTTCATCCAATTTGAAGTGATGATAGTGTCCATGTAAAGCTTGGTCAACTTTTGAGTTAAGGTGCAAAAGTTGTCAAGTTGTCATAAAATGTTGTAATGCAAAAATGTATAAAAATGTTATCAAGTTGTGCATTTTGATTCTAGAATAAGTTGGAAAAGTTATAGGGCCATGGGAAGCTATAAAATCCATAATTTGGTTGAGATTAGAATAGTGACCTAGAAGTTTGCAAAAGGTTTTATGGGTAGTTTAGAAGTTTGTGTATCCTTTTGGGAGAAAATCCTCTATGTAATGTGTGTGGAAGGAATAGAAGAGACAATGATATAAATTTTAATATAGTTTTGATGAATATTTAACGAGTAAAGTTGAAGTTTTTATCCATTATTCTTGATAGACTGTAGTAACATGTTTTCTTACTGTTCTATGCATGTTTTACATTGGCATTTAGATTAGTATGTTTTTGAAACTAACTTAAAGTTGTATAATGATGAATCTACTTTTTTGCAAAGAAATTTTTATCATAATCCATGAATTATAGAGCAAGAACAACTGATTTTTCCAAATTTAGTCATAAACCCTCACAATTTAGAGTTTGAAGAATGAATTGTTAATATCTCTTGGTTAAACCATTAAAATATTTTGAAACTCAAGCATCTAATAGTGTCCTCAAAGAACTTTCAAATGGTTTTGGTTTCATATCAAATGGGTTTTTATTTTGGGAGAAAAAAGGTTCCCTAGGTGAGTTGCACATGAATTTATTTTCTTGTTTTTGCGACAATCATTAACATTCTTGCTAAAAAGAGAATAAATGTTATTGTCACCATTAGATGTTTTTAAATTGGAGATAATGTTCATAACTATGTTTTCCTCAATCTCACTTGAGTGATTGGATTTGTGGTGATTGGTGTGGAAGTTATTGATGACAAAGTATTGATTTGTATAGTGGAAAATCAGGTTTGACAAAAAAAGAATGATACTTTTTTGTGGACATGATATATGTATTGTTACCTTTTTATGTTTGGATGAGATTGATGATAGTTGATGGAGTTTCTGATCATATTTTTTATTACTTTGGCTAATGGTTTTAATGGTGGATAGTGATTTTTCATGTAAGGATATCTTGAAGAAGTATGTTGAAGTGACCAAAAAGAAGTGCTTTTCCACTTTGAAGGGTTTTGAGGGTCATTATGTGGAAGTAATATCATTCCAATTTATGTAATTATTTTTTCTTGTGGAATGACTCTAGGGAAATGTATTTTAGCCTTTCATGTTGTCTTGAATGTAGAGGAAGCTAGATTGAAGAGATGATGATCACCTATTTGGTAAACTTGCATGTTGAAGGTGTGGGTACTATTGGCAAGTTGGCTATACTGATGTATATGACTTAATATAGTGTTTTCATTAAGGCAACAAAGTCATATAGCAGTTTGGACTCAACACACTATATGAGAAGATCAAAAATTGTTAAGTATTGAAGACTGGACAATGTACAGAGTTCCTGTAGCTTAGAGCATCAGGGAACGTGCATACGACCGATTAATGGTGTGCACCATGGAAGTTAAGTTAGTTAGACTATATTCATGCTTAGTCTATGAGCACATGATAAATATGCAAGTATGAGAAAGATACAAGTAGTTGAAGTTGCACAACCAATGTGTGTCAGTGAAGAACATAGTAAGCAACCGACTATTAGCATTTTGAGTTGCAGTTATAATCTAATGATGTAAAGGCTATGCACCTATTGTAATTAGGTTGTCAACATGTAATTGTATTTGTTTGTAAGCACGTCTAAGCCAATTCATTTGGAAGCGTTGTATGTAGTAGGTCTAAGGGCCGACCTAGTTGTTTGTTTTGTATGCAATATAAGATGCGCCCATTGTAATTCATATGAAAATTGATATAGAGTTGTAGTAAGCAGAGCAGAAGTATGCAAAGAGTCTATAAGATGTATTAGAGCTTTGCAAGAGGTCAAAGCATCAGTGCATCAAAGGAACTAATCTGACAAGCAGTGTCATGGTGACAGTTCATCTAGCAGATATAGTGTGTATTTGAGATCTGAAGGTTGTAGCCTTCACCACTTGACAAGTGAGCTCTAGGACAGTGCGTACACTCTCGGGTGATCCCACAATAGTGGGTTACACCTTTTACCCTGAACGGACACTGAACTCTACATTCTGAGAAAAACTTTTAGATTCGGATGCATATTGCCGTTGAACTGCTCAAAATCGGAGGATGAAGTAAATTAGAGTTTTTTAGGATTTTCTGTCTAGATTCTAAATTTTTTTTTTTGAATTTTTTTGAATACTTTTTTCTTTCTCCCACGAAAACTTGTATGGTGCTGAAAACGTCATTTTCAAATAGTAACACTATTTTCATAGAGCATAACTTTTTTTGTAAAATAGATATGGATGCGATTCTTTCGAATTTAGTTTTGTAACATCCATATGGAGGGCATGCAATTGGTTTGATGGAATTATCACTATTATTGCATATTTTATTAATGTTTGAAGTTGACTAAACCAAATTTTGACCTGCCTTGACTACATAGCTTATAACTTATTGTGTATTTATCGAATTTCAATTATTATTTTTTTAATAGAAAGTAGACTCGAATACGGAGGGCACTATTATTTTTCAAAATTTGTTTTCCTTGTTTTACTATTTTTTGTTGAACGTCAAACTCAAAGGTTTATATTTGATAAAAAACCTACATTCATTTAACGTCAAAAATCATACTGTAGACAAGGCTTTTGAGGATACCTGTATCTATTTTGAAAGGCTCAAATCAATCAAACATTACAATTTTAATCTAACATGAAATCAATCCAAAACAAGGAAACTCTAAGCTAAGCCACCTCAGATTGAGCTAAAACAGGTGCACCCAAGCACTGTTTGATTTGCTCTTGCTTAAGGGGATGTGGGTGTGCTCTCTAAGCACTTGGAGCATATTCTAATGCATGCTAAGATGGATTGAGATTCATGAACACCCCAAAAATGGCACAATATTGGGTAGAACACCCAAAATTGCCCCTAAGACTTCAAGAACTCAATATTTATGCAACTAGTATGATTAAGTAGATTTTAGAACCCAAAATAGATGTGAGAATGATGCATAAACAAGAATTAAACTAAGTTAATCCATTAGTTCTATGCTAAGATGTGAGCTGAAAATGCTTGAAAATGATTAAAACTAACAATTAGTATGAAAGCTAAATGATTTAGAGCTATTCTAGCATTATAACATTGCTTGAAATAAAAAGTGAATGGGTATTTTGCTCTTAGAAATGAGGAGTATTTATAAGCTTTTGGGAAGGAGGAATGAGTGGCCAGGATCAAAATCCTTAAGATAGGCCAAGATTCATT
The DNA here is from genome assembly GCA_027943335.1 of Chamaecyparis obtusa. Taxonomy (NCBI): domain Eukaryota; kingdom Viridiplantae; phylum Streptophyta; class Pinopsida; order Cupressales; family Cupressaceae; genus Chamaecyparis; species Chamaecyparis obtusa. The sequence goes on along the minus strand of BSBK01008082.1, from coordinate 106,579 downwards.
CAAAGGGGAGCACATGGATTGTGCTAGTTCAGGGCCACCTCCTTGTGACAAGTGTCAGAAGGGCATTGGGTTGAAAGATGGGAGGGATGTGCACAATTTGAGAAATGTGCTTAAGGTCAAAGGGTGTAAGAAAGGGGTGAGGGGCTTCTTAAATGCATCATAAATGCATGTAAAAGGGATAAGGAGGCTTTAAATGCATTTAATGCATGTAAGAGAAGTTTCTAGAAGTTTGTTGACTTTGGGTTAAGCTTAGGAGTTGGCTAACCTTGTTTAGGGAATGTGACAAGGTTAGGGGGGATTAGGATTAGGGGGACAAGGATAAAGACTTTCTAGAAGAGTCTAGAACTTCCTTAGGATAAATATGGATTTTAGGAAATAAATAAAGATTTGTTTATTTCCATGGTTTAGGTTTGAGAATATTTATTAAAAATGAATTTAATAAATATGAGGATTAAATATTTAATCTTAATGAAATATTTTGAGTTGGGATTAGGGTTAGGAAATGATGGGATTAGTCTTTAATCGAAATTAAAGAAGGATTAGAAGATTCTAGAAGAGGTTAGTGGTCTTAAGGAAATTGGCCAAGTTTTGGGCAAAAAATAAATAAATTATTTATTTTGGGATTTTTGGTCAATTTATTTATTAAATAATTAATAAATAAAGAGATAATTTTTAAATAAGATTTAAATATTTTTGGGAGGGATTCTTTAATTAAATATTTTTAATTAAGGTAAAGGGATTTAATGACATAAAAATAAATAAATTAATTAACAAATGATGATGTCATCAAGGATTTAAAAAAAAATAAAAATACTTTATTTTCTAAAAGATTTTAGGTGTCTACATTTTGCCCCTTTTTGATGCGATGCTGTAAGTGGCATGACGTCAAAGACAAGAAAATAAGATGCCCAAGGCTAGAATTTAGAGGAATAAGGGGTTGTGCCCCCTCGAGAAAATAATGCAAGGAGTAAACATTGTGGAATTTTCTCGAAAGGAAACAAAGAAGGAAGGACTGAGGAAGTAGGGGAGATAAATAACCAAGCTTCCAAGAACAAAGATGGGTGAATGCAAGATGAGATGGAATGCAAAATGCAAGATGCAGCTACATGAGAGATGCAAGATGCAAGATGCAAGATTAATCTATATGATGCAAGATGCAGGGAATTTGGGAAAGCTCCAAGTGCAAATGTGGAGAGCACAACCTAGTTTAATATAGCAATGCTAGAGACCTACCAAGGATATTGAGATCACGAGGCCTTGTCACCAGTGTTGCATAGGACTGACGCTAAAAAGATACGTAGGGTTGCCCCAGCATCACACATGAAACCTGAAGGAGGCATGGTGGAAACGATGCTGAAGAAATCACAAACACATGACTGACTCACAGGCAGAAGCAAAAGAGCAAAAGACCTTGCCCCAGATTGTCCTCATTCGCAGTGCACCATGATATAAAGGATCATGGTGACTTTGAGTAGAGAATAATGAGAAGCCATAAAAGATTAACAAGATCCAAAGAACAAAATCCAAGACCAAAATGAGAACTCCAAAAAGACATCCTTTGCCAAGGAGAGAGATTTGATGGGACTGATTGAGGGATGGTGGGAAGATTGGTCTGAATGTGTGGAAGGATACATCGACACGGACCAGGTGTGCTTGGTAGAAGATTAGGTTTGACAAGAGGAAGGATACATCCTCAAGGACCCGTTGATTAATGAGAGAATGAGTGTTGTTGGTCACTGGGCAAATGATGAAGTCAAAGAATAATCACTGGGATCAAGAATAGTTGACAAGTGATGTTGTTGAAGTACAAGGCTGGGTAGGACAAGATGTTCTAATCAAATGCTGTTGCAAGACTGACAAGGTTATGTACAACAAGGTGGGATGATATGTACAATGGACGGGAAAAGATATACAATGGATATGGATAGAAGCTCAAGATTGGGGATAGGAAGATCTCACTATACAAGATATACAAGAAGGATCACGCTATACAGGATATACAGGAGATGGTATAAGATATGTGCAAGATATGTGCAAGATAGGGTACAAGATATGGTATAGGTGGGATTGTGGATTTTCTTGAGGATTATGAAAAGAGGAATGTGGGGGGATGGTAGAAAAAGGACTGAGATGGTGGGATGGGGGGAATGGGAGTTTGATAGATAATGACTCAGTCCACTATGTATGGCGCCTATTTGCCAGGTTTTCACCAACATACTTGTCCAAGGCACTTGAATTGCCAAGTTTTCACCATTGGATGATTATTTTTCTTTGTCTTTTTCTTTTTCTTTGCTTTTTTTTGTATTTTTGTATTTTTTCCAATTTTTATGGATTTTATGAATATGTAGGATCTGGTTCAGGCATAGAACCTCTTCAGATGTATGATGTTGATGGGATCATTCAAAGGCTCACCTTCTGGTGTAGATAGTTGATAGGCACTGGAGCTGAAGCATGCTGTGACAACATAGGGGCCCAGCCAAGTAGGCTCAAACTTGCCTTTCTTTTCTCTATTTTCTTGGACCTTCTGATTTTCTTTGAGGACCATGTCACTGACCTGGAACTGTCTAGGATGAACCTTCTTTTTATAACTCCTTTTGAGTCGATTCTGGTATGCAACCAGGTGATCATATGCTTGCTATCTTTTTTCATCTAATAGGTCTAGCTGTGTGAGATGGGCCACATGATAGTATTCATCAGTGGTGTAGTTCTTCATGGAGACTCGCAATGATGGGAGCTCAACCTCGATTGGTAGAATGGCTTCGACACCATATACAAGGGAATATGGGGTGGTGCTTGTGGGAGTGTGATAAGAAGTACAGTAGGCCCAAAGGGCGGGATTGATTTGGAGGTGCCAGTCACGACCAAAATCATTGACAACCTTCTTGAGGATTTTCAAGATAGTTTTGTTGGTTGCCTCAGCCTGGCCATTTCCTTGAGGGAAATATGGACTAGAGAAACGGTGATGGATGTGGAGTCTAGCACACAGATCATCCACATGTTGGTTGTCAAAAGGTGTGCCATGGTCTATGAAGATGGTAGATGGTATGCCAAAGCGACAAATGATGTGGTAAAGGATGAACTTGGATATTTGGATGCCAGTAGTTAGGGTGAGTGGAATTGCTTCAACCCATTTGGTGAAGTACTCTGTGGTAGTTATTATGTACTTGTGTCCATCCGAGGAAAGGGGAGTGATTAAGCCAACAAGGTCAAAGCCCCAACGTGAAAATGGCCAAGGTGGCGCAATGGGCTGCAAGTCTTGTGCTGGTGCATGAATCAAATTTGCATGTTGCTGACATGGTAAATATTTTATGACAAACTCACAAGCATCATGTTCCATGGTTGGCCAATAATACCCAACTCGAAGCAACTTCTTAGCTAGAACCATGCCACTCATGTGGGCACCGCAAATTCCAGCGTGGACCTCTTGTAAAGCCAGGATGACCTCATTTGAATCTAAACACCTAGAGAGGATATTGTGATACCCTTGATGTTAAAGGGTGTTGGCTACAAGAGTGTAGCGGGAAGCTCTATGAATAAAGTTTTGGCATTGGTTATTGGTGAGATGGGGAGATATGATACCATTCTTTAGATATGCATGGATGTCATGGTACCATAGGGACTGAGGACCAACCAAGACACATACCATTTCTGCATCGGTGTTCTCATAAGCTGGTGTATGTAGCTGCTAGACTAGGAATTCATATTGTGATGCGTCATGAGGGATTTCTAACAAAGATCCAATAGTTGTCATTATGTCTACTGCTTTGTTCTAAAGTCTGGGTATCTGTGTGAATTGTAGATTCAGGAAATGCTCTTTCAATCTGTCCACTAGTTCTTTATAGGGTAGTAGCTTGTCATCCTTCGTCTAATATTCATCTAGGACTTCCTTGATAATCAACTGTGAATCTCCAAACACTTGCAGTTTTGTGATATTCCACTGAATGGTTGTTTTGAGACCTAAGATGAGTGCCTCATATTCTGCAATGTTATTGGTACATGAAAATCCCAACTTGAATGACTTTGGGATGTAGTCACCTTGAGGTGTGACAAATAGGATTCCTGCCCCTGATCCATGTAATGTGTAGGAGCCATCAAAGTATAGCTTCCACATGGGTTGTTCTTTGATCATACATAAGTGTTCATCAGGAAATTCCATAATTAGGGGATAAGCATCCACCAGTGGTGCCTTTGCTAGCTGATTGGCAATGACTTTCCCTTTGATTGCTTTCTGATCTATGTATTGGATATCAAACTCGCTAAGTAACATGACCCATTTTTCCATACAGCCTGTGAGAGTTGTCCTTGATAACAGATATTTGAGGGGATCTACTTTTGAAATGAGCCTAATTGTGTGACTGAGCATGTACTGTCTAAGCTTTTGAGTGGCAAAGACCACTGCGAGGCATGCTTTTTCCATAGGTGAGTAATTAAGCTCATAACCAACGAGAGTTTGACTGATGTAGTAGATGGCTCTCTCTTTGTTTTCATCATCATGCTAAGCTAAGAGTGCCCCTAGTGCTATAGTGGTTGTCGAGATGTAGAGTATGAGAGGGCATCCTAGAACTGGTGGTACTAGGATTGGAGAGTTGGCTAGATACTCCTTGAGTTTATCAAAGCTTCTTTGACATATGGGATCCCATTTGAAGCTTGTGTCTTTGCATAAGAGATGCTTAAAAGGTTGGCACTTGTCTACTAGTTGAGAAATGAACCGACACACTGATTGAAGGTTTCCTTGTAGGCTTTTGAGCTATTTGAGTGTTCTTGGTGGAGGCATTTCTATTATTTCTTTGACCTTCTTGGGGTCATTCTCTATGCCTCGTCATGATACTATGAAACCTAGAAGCTTTCCAGATGTAACACCAAAGACACATTTCTTTGGATTGAGCTTTAACCCATAGTGTTGCATGCGATCAAACACACTCTCAAGAATGTCAAGGTGTTCATGGCATGTCTTTGATTTTGCAAGAATATCATCCACATAGTCTTCTAAGATCTTGTGGATCATGTCATGGAAGATTGTTGTCATCGCTCTTTGATATGTGGCTCCCACATTCTTTAGCCCAAATGGCATCATGCTGTAGTAGAAGGTACCCCATGGAGTTGTGAATGTTGTTTTATGTTGATCTACTTCTACTATACGAATTTGATTGTAGCCTGAAAAGCCATCCATTAGTGACAGCATTTCATGACCTGCTATAAGATCTACAATCATGTCTATATTTGGTAGTGGGAAATCATCTTTAGGACATGCCTTGTTTAGGTCCCTAAATTTGTGCATATTCTGATGTCACTTGAAGGCTTTGTGATAGGCACCATGTTAGAGATCCAATCGGAGTAATCTATAGCTCTGATAATCTTGGCTTGGAGGAGTTTTTCAAGCTCTGCTTTAACTAATAAGGCAACTTTTGGATGCATTTTTCTCAGCTTCTGCTTTACTGGCTTGACATTAGGATCCACTACTAGATGATGGACACCAAGATTAGGATCAAGCCCAGGCATGTGTGCATATGACCATGCAAAATTTATGATTGATTCTCTAAGGAGTGCAATCAAAGCCATTTCTTCACCTTCTATCATGTTGGTCGCAATGTAGGTGATCCTTGGACATTCCTCTGTACCCAAGTTGACTGGCTTGGTTTCTTCTATGATGATAGGTGACTGCTCTAGTCTATAATCCTGGATGGGAGGAAGAGGCAAGTCTTCATCTTTTGGTGCTTGAATTGCCAATTTTTCACTAGAAGATACACTCTTTATTTTTACTATTTTGGAATTAGAATGTGCCCCAGAAGGGTTTTCACATAAAGACTCATGTTTTAATTTTTCTATTTCTCTTTTGCAGCTAAAGCTTGCCTCCTCCCCAAAGTATCCTTCTGGGTCAAGCTTATAGATGTGAGTTGACTCTGAATTGTGAACTGATTGTGGGCCTGATGCCCCCATGAATTCTAGGAGTGCTTTCATGCTTTGGAACTCATCGATGTGTGCAATGCTTGGTTGGTCCCAATCTATGAGTTGAGGGTGAATGAGGGGAAGTTCTATGAGATTGATGGCAAGTTGTTGGAGGACAAAAGTCCCCAGGAGGGTGTCATTGTCAAAGATATCATCATAGGATCTGATTTCTTTCTCTTCAGGGATATCTTCGATTTCTATGAGGTTGTCCTGGCTATTCAAGAGGGGAACACTAGTCACGTTGGTGCCCCCAGTTGTGGTATTGGGCCCTTGTATATGCAGGTGAGGGGTATTAAATCCAAGACCCTGATGTTGTGGGTTTTTGGATGCTGTAATTAGGTCTTTGCTTTTGCCTTCTTGTGGTCCTAGACAACCACCTTGATAGTTCCATTGCTCAGTAGTGTACTTGTGTGATTGTGGGTATTTATCTTTGAAGTAGCCAAGGAGTTAAGTGTCAGGTGGTGGGGGATCTTTGTACAACCACCTATTAATGTCAGGATCCATTTCTTGACTATTTAATGTGCCATGGGATTCAAAAGTCATAGGTCCCATTCTCTTGATTTCATGATGCTCTTCAATAGGCTTGCTTTGGTGACTCGGGCGCCCTTGAGTATGTGGATCATGTGGGAGGGCCCCTATGACAAATGCATCATGTAGGCTATATTCACCACAGCCCTAGTTATTGATCTTGAGGGAAGAGAGGGTGGAGGTGAGAATGGTTTCTGGATCGCAATGGGATTGGGACGAGCTGGCAATAGAAGTACCAATGTCAGTTCCAGGACAATGAGTGGAGTGAGGGAATGATGCTTCCATTGCACAATAGTATGCAAAGGGTTGGGGATCAGCATGGATGGTAACCTCAGTGCCTTGATGTGGAAATTTGATGCATTGATGGTACGTGGATGGTATAGCCTTGATGGAATGAATCCATGGTTGGTCGAGGAGGATATTGAATGGTAGGTCAAGATCAACAACATGACAAATGGTATCTTGTGTTGCTGGGCCTAGCTAAATAGGAAAAGTAATGGTACCTTCAGAGGTATGCTCCAAGTTATCATAGGCTTTGATAGTGATTACTTCATGTGCTATATCGGCCTGGGTGAACCCAATCTACTAAATGAATTTCAAAGTACACAAGTTCAGGGCCGAGTCATTATCTATTAAGACCCGTTTGATGGCAAAGTCTTTGACCATGATGGCGATGCGAAGAGGGAGAGTATGGTCAGGTGCAACATCTAGCATGTTGGATGTTTTGAAGGATAAAGCACAGGCTATGGATAGATGTCCCACAAGGGTCTCGAACTGGGTAGTGTTAATGTCTGTGGGGACATGTCCTTCTTTGAGAGCTCAGTCAAGGATCTCTTGATGGAGAGGTGAAGTGCAGAGAAGGTCCAGGATGGATATTTGGGCTGGTGTGTTCCTAAGATGTTCTATGAGGTTATACTATGCATTGTGTGCATTATGTACTAGCCTTGGATGGGCACCAGCAATAGTGATCCGGCCTCTGTGGGTAGTAACATCACATTGACGATCTACTCCTTTGACATGGATGACATTGATTGTGGGCTCAACTTGGGTTATACATCCAAAAAATTTATCATAATTGATGTAGGTAGTAGTGTGATCTTCTTACTTTCCCTTGCCATGATTCTGGGAATGATTGGTATTAGTTTGGTTGTTCCCAGCATTGTGTTGTGGGAACACATTCTGATAAATTTGCAAATTGGCATTTGGCGAGGCTTGAGCGGGTATATCTACTTGGATCTCCTTTTGATCAATGAGATCTTGGATATAGTTTTTGAGTCTCATACACTTCAGGGTAGTGTGTCCTTTGACACGATGATAATCACAGTACTCATGATCTTTGTACCAATTGGGCTTGGGAGTGGTATCATCAACTGGCTAGATTGGTGGAAATGTGATCAGGTTGGCCTTGGCCATTCGGTGAAAGATAACATCCAGAGCTTCACCTAGTGGTGTGAAGGTCTTCCTTGGATTGTTCTAAGCTCTGGGCTTGTGTTGTTTGGGAGCAACGTTAATGACATTGACCTGATTGTTTGGATTACCTTGATGAGCTTGATGGGCTTGCTGTTGATAATTCTACTAATTATTCTGAGAATGATATTGTTGCGTGGGTTGCTGATGGAATTGAGGAGGTTGCTGATAGATGAGCGCTTGTTGTTGTTGGTATGCAGGAGTTGATGGAGGACTAGCCATGACAAATTGGACATGCTTGGTATCAGTGGCTCCATCAGTAACAACGTTCTTGTTACAATTCTAGTAACGGGATTTATCATTGCTGGGTTTTTGGGCATCATTTTTGAAGTGTCGGATCGTGCCTTCATCTAGGAGGGCCTTTTCAATACCTATCCCCTTGCTCTTGATATCTTGATAGGTTTGGAGACAATTCATCCTCATGAAGTGGGACAGCTTAGGATGCAGATTATCAATAAAGAATTTGGTCAAATGTTTTTCAGGTGGCTAGTATGATAACGTGGTGGTAAGGTTCTACCATCGTTGCAAGTATTTTGATAGGCTTTCTCCTTCTTTTTGTTTTGAGTTGCAAAGATCTAACAAGGTCAACTCATTCTCAACATTGTGGGCATGGTGGGCAATGAACTTCTCAAAAAGTTCAGCAAAGGTCGTGATAGTCCCACATGGTATTTTGTACAACCATTCAACAACAGTTCCTCCCAAGCTTTTGGGGAATAGTCATAAGAGATAGTTATCACTGTAAGCCACTTCTTGGCATGCCATATAGAATTCTTTAATATGGTTGACTGGATCTCCTTTCCCCCAATATTTATCAAATTTAGGTGTCTCAAAGTGCTTGGGGAAAGGTATAGCGGCAATGGATCGATCAAATGGATAAGGACACACCTCCTCAAACTTGTAGGTTTTGTTATTAGTACTGGTTTGAAGCTCCTTAAGAGCATTCTTCATGGCTTCCCACTTGACATTGATTGGTGTTTGAGTGGGTGCTCCCATTTGAGATGGGTATTGTGGAGTGGGATATGGAGATGATCTAGTGGATAGGTGGATTGGAGGGGATTTTGGAGCAATGTTTGCTAAGGATATTGTTGATGCAGCATAGGGGGATATTAAGGTGGAGGATACGGGACTGCTTTTTGGTGTTGTGCGATGACAGGGATTTGCTGCTGTAACTGATAGGAGGAAACTTGTTGCTATTGGGGAATTGTTGGATATTCTCTTAATTTTCTAAGGTGTGTGTCCAAATTTTGGGTTAAATCTTCTTCCAGGTGTTTTGTTTGGTCTAGGGTTTGGAAAATTCACAGGAAATTGTCATAGCCAAGTTCAAAAACCCTTACCCTAGGTTTTATTTTTGAAAATGTTGAATTCATGCAAAAGCCCTCATGATTATCCCTTATTCTTCTATTTCATTGTTACCTTTTTAGTCACTTAAGCTGATTAAATTGTGCACGTGTTTAATGTTTTTGTGTTTGTTGAATTGGAAAAGGTCATAGCATGTCTCATATAGTATTCGGAAAATTAGCAAACAAGTCAATCTTATGCTAAGCGTCATTTTAGTCGCATGGTCTCTAAGTCTCCCGGTGAACACCTCAACCATTCAGCGAACTGGTGAATGTGTCAGAAATGTTAAGTGTTATCCTTGATCGCGGAGTCTCCAAGTATCAGGCGGTTATCAAAAAACTTTAAGTGACTTGGAGAATGCATTATCTCTTATTCGTGTATTCCTTGGCAGTTCTGTGCTAACATCTAGCGACCTAGCGAGAACCATAGATCATTGACAGGATCAACGATTATGATTAAATATCAAGTATTATTGGGTCCTACATGTTTCACTTGGTGAATGAGCTATTGTGTATAGTTTTCTAAGTATGGTGGCTCTGACAGTTTGGCTTGATGAATTTGGCGGAAAGGGTTGTTTCAAGTGTTCACTTGTTCTTAGAATAAATTAGTGAGAAGCTAAGTAATCTAGCGATTCGGAAAATCATGTGGTCACAGGTTCTCTTAAAAGAAATGTAAAGGACAGTATCATTTGGCGAATGGGGGAATCAAAGGATTAGCAAAGTTTCAAGTCTTCAATCTCTTAATCGCGTAAAGAAACATTCAATGTTTGAAGTACTGCAAGATTTAGAGAACCCTTGTTCACTGATTCTCGTAATCAAATGATCATATGTTTTGGTGAAGTGGTCAGCTAACTACATTCACCAAGTCACCAGATATCTGGGTAGTTAGCACTAACATCTAGTGAATAAGCAAAGCATACAGTCACTAAGTCTCAGAATGAAGGTGACGATTAAGATAGATTCAACGACTCAGAGAGTAAACCCTTTGCCAGTTCTCTGAATAATCAGGTGGTTAAGTATCTCATTAAGCGAATGCACAAACCCTTTGCTCACTAAATCTCCAAGAAAATTGATAGTTAGCTTGGACATCAAGAGAATGGGAGATGACATTGGTCGCTAGTTCTCTAAATGATAACTCTAGTCAAGTGCTTGAAGGTGATCATATCAGTCACTGAATCACTAAGATGATGAAAAGTTAAGAATTACATTGTGAGAACCCATGAAGGCTTTGGTCACCAGTTCTCTGAAAATGAGCAAGGGTTTACATTGCATTAAGTGATTACGAGAGGCTTTCAGTCGCTGATTCGCTAAATGGGCCCAATTGGAAAAGGTAATAAAAGAAAAGAAAAGGGACCGTTGCCTGCATGGATAAAGTACAGTGTCAACCTGGAGAGTAAATTAATGAGCCATCCAATTAGTTTCAAAGGAAGATTGCATGATGTAAATAGGTTTAAAGTGTAGAATCTTAATCATTTGCCTCTTTGCCTTGTTTTTGAGTTGTTTAATTTATCTGTCAACATCCAAACATGGCTAACTCAAAATTTGAAATCTAATGGTATATGAAATTGAATTTGGAAACAATTAAGGAGATTTGCAGTAATTGTGGTAGTTGTACACATTTGGTCCATATCGATAAATAAGCTAAGCTCATTGTTTCCTATGTCCAAAATCAGTCAAAGAGAATTGTGTCATTCTGAAGTGATTTTTGAGCGCCAAGTGAATCCATTTTGCAGAGATTGAAGATAATTATATAACAAAGATGAGTCAACCTAAGAGGAGTGCAACATCTTCTAGCAGTGAAGCAAAATCCAAGGGTGGTGAAGACAAAGTCAAACTGAATTATTCAGATGAGTTTTTGAAATTGCTACCTAGTTCCAGTCAGAACAAAAGAGCTCCTGATGATGTTTTCAAAGATGTTCTAGGGTTTTTCAAAGATCCTATCACATCAAATAGCACAGGTTATACTATCTTCAACTTCTTTTATAAAAATAGAGATAGTCATATCCCTGTATGTAATGGTTGGGCTTTGGGGTTAGGGAAATTAGTAGTGCCTGATGTATTCCTAGATGTGGATTTAATTATTGCTCTAGCTAGGTGTTATGACCCTACTTCCAAGACTATTAGGATAGAGGACCAGTCAGCTTTGGTTACTCTTGATAGGGGCTCATTCATGAAGGCTTTTAATGTCTATACATCCTCCTCTACTGAAATCAACCTGAGCAAAGAAAAGGAGAGGTACAAGAATAACATAGGGATAGTGAAGGACCAAATGACGAAGCATATCCAAAAATAGGATAAGTATATAGCTCCCCTCCCTGCTCACATGAATGCCCCTTACCAATTTAATTCCCTTCAGCATTACATGAGGCAAACTTGTTATGGGTTGTGTAGGGTTTTAGGAATTGATGGGGATGCAGAGTTTTTACCAACTGATCTTTTGATGATTATCCTAGACATCCATAATTCATTGGTTAATATTGACTATGATTACATTCAGTATATCATTGATAGGATGCATGAGGGTTTGATTTCTATCAAGGATAGTAAGAGCCCAATTTAGTTCATGCATTATTCTTTGCTAATGCACTTAATTTTGTTTTTCAACAGTAATAATTTTGATTCGAACATGCTGAAGCCAAGGTTCAACTTTGAAGGTGAGTATAATCCGGTGCAATTATGGGTGAGGAAGTGGAATTCTACTTCCAATGAAGGGAATTTTTGTATCTTTTAAATTTTCATTGTTTATCCTATTGTAAGGATGTTAGGTGTCAATGCTACAAGGATATCCCCAAGGGTCCTTAGGCTCCTACGACCAGTGTAGTTTATGGACAAATGGGAGGGAGATCATAATTGCAGTGATTTTTACTTGGGGGAGAATAATACAATTTTGAGAGTCTACGGTTGCCCACAACCCCCACATCTGTTACCAAAATTTGTGCCTCCAAGAGTTGCTTGTTTGGAATTTGTGTGGCAGTTGATGTGGACAGATAGAGAACTTCTAGCCCCTCATAGGAAGCGTACATTCACACCAAGGAAATTCAAGATAGGTAACTTCATGGTCAGAAATAGGGCATTTCCTTAAATTACTTCATGGTTAAATCAGTTCAAAATGGTTGTTGGTGCTTGTAGACATGTAGATCCTAAGGGCTTTATCAAAACTGCCAGGATGCTCTATATTCCAAACGTTGGTGTGATTAAGGAACATGAGGGTTTGGATGAAGAAGATGTAGTCAGAAACATTATAGATGATGATGAGGTCAAAAGGAGATGAAACAGGTACTTTGATTTGATAGACTTGTCAAAACAAGTAATGGCAGCCCAGCTTCCTTTTAAGGGTTTCTTCCCTGACCTTCCCTATTTAAAAAGAATTGACAAGATGATAGAGATGCATGACACTCTATCAAATCAGTTGGAGAAGTTGATTGACCAGAGTCAACCAAAGAAATGGAAAGACTATTCATCTTCTGATCAAGAGGAGTTTTTTGATGATTCCCCAGAAGGGAATAGCCCACCACAAATTGAGGATGTACAGAGTGTTAAGCCTATTGAAAACCAACTAGAAACAGGGGATTCTCCAGAGCCACCTTTGAAGAAATAGAGGCTTGATGAAGGAAAGCCTTCAAGGCCGGAAAAATGGAAGAGAATAATTCATAGAGTGTCTACTCTAGTGTCAGGTGATAGGGTTTACCATCACCAATTGAGAAAAGCAATAAGAGAAGGAAAGAAGGTGGCCATTGATGAAACAGATAAGGAATAGTCCCTGTGGTCAGAAAATGATATCAGAGAGGTCTATCAGGAGGAATTTTTGAGTGATGATGAGTTTATTAAAACTAATGAATTCAAGAGTTTCCTTATTTGGAATAAGCAACAAGAAGTGAGGAATCTTCTGCCTGAAGGTATGGAGCCAAGTGAAGAAACATTGAGAGCCTTAGATTCTTATGATCCTAGCCTTGATCCCATAACTACATATGAAGCTAGACAATTGGTCAAGTCAAGTGGAATGCTATTGACTCTAGGATGGGATCTGACTTCTGCATTCATCATAGATCAAGAAAGAAAGCAACCACAAGGTAGCCTGTCATATGAAGTTCACATTGGTGATATGATAAGAGGAAGTCCCTATGACCCTAAATCTCAAGCTGTTGCAATCTGGTCTATGGACCCTAGGACCCAAAAGCCATCTTTGTTAAGTATAGAGGATAAAATGGAAGGGAATAAGATTATATAGACTGTGCAGAATACAACTGACCTTGAATTTTCCAAGGTAGTAACTCATTGGTCTAACCTGAATGAAGCAAAGATAGTTCAATTATCTGAAAGGTATTCAAAATTGTTTGAAAGTAAAAACTTGGTGGCCAAGAATAGAGACTTAAAATTGATGAAGATTAAGCAGTTAGCGGATGAATTGGTAGAAATAAAAGTTAAGCTTGAAGAAGCTTCAAAGGCAGTTGTTTCCCCCCCTATACAGATTGAGGCCCCTATTGAGATTGATGAAGAAGTCCTTGAGAGACCTACTGAAGATTTGGAGAAGATAAGCATAGAGGCATCTTTGGACACTATGTCAAAGATTGTGCAATACAGGTGGGATAAGATAATAGAGAAGATTGATACAGTTTATCAATCAGTTAGCCAATTGCACCAGACCAACATAAAAGTAAATGTATCATTGGCTGCTTTGGAGCCACTTCATAGTGTTTGGTCTGGGAGAATTTTGTTGTTTGATAAACTTGATAGTCTATAGGAGCATAAGCCTGAGATCCCTATGGTAGTGACAGAATTTTTTGAGAAGATTGGCTTGGTCAGTGCTGTTTCAAAGTTTTTTAAAGGTAAGTCCAACCAGGTGAATGCTAAGTTGTTTATGTTTGATAAGCATTATAGAAAATATTTTCCATCAATATGTGATGACAATGGAAACTGTCAATGGATTAGTTGGAAATTACACAAGATGCTTTCCTAAATAGTGACAATACTTTGGATTTTGAGAGGTGTAATAGCATAATTGATAGTCTTTTCAAAATTGAAAATGATTGCATACAATTTGCGGCAGAGGCCAAAAATATAACTGACTCCATGTGGGATAAGCAAGTCAAATTATTACATGAATTGTAGACTTACAATTGGCCATTGGATGATGATGTAGCAGCTTGGGAGAAGCTAACAATAAAGAAGAAGAAGAGGCCAGTTGTCCAACTTATAGAAGAAGAGCAAGAATAGAGCTGCAGATGGCACCTAATCCAGAAATTGGGGGAGAGCAAGTTTCAAACAAAGGATGATGTAGGTTAGCTGGAATGGTGGTCATCATTCATGCAAAAAATTTAGCAACTGCTCTGAAATATCCTTAGACAAAGATTCCACCTGTGAAATTGTTGAGAAAAGATATTTGTGATATGTTGTTGCAATCTTTTTGTCAGTTTGTAATCTTGTCTCTAGTGTAGGATCTTTTCTAGCCATCCCAAGCTTGTTGCATCCTTTCAAAGCTTCCAAGATGGCTAAGATATATATAGCGAGTCTCTGCTCATTTTAGGGGGTGGAAAAAATACTCTGTAAGAAAGGTTCTTAATACAAAACCTTATTTTCTTTAAATGAGAAGATACTATATCAACACATTTTGACCATTAATACAAAATATTGGAGCTCTGTTACTACCATTTTATTGTCTTTATGTATGAAGTGTTTTAGTTTTTTTATGTATTTAGATTGCAAGGCATTTTGAATACATTATTCACAAGGTGAATATAGGGGTTAAGCTTAAGTTTCTTTTAAGGAAAGAGTAAAATCTTAGGGGAGGTCTCTGGGAATTAATAATCCATGTATGAATTTGATGACAGTTGTAGAAATTAAAAGGATGGTATGTTAGGCATGTCATTTGAGTTTCAATATATTTGTTTTCATAGATATATGTGGAGGTAGGGTTTGACTCTGATGCCCAAGTGGATAAGGCACTGGTTCTAGATCCATTTACATTTATTTGCTACCCAAAATATAAATAATTGTTTCATTTTACTTTACCAGTACAATCATAATCTGAATCATTCCATGACAAGTTCATGGATGTGTTTTGTAATGCTTTGTAGAAGCACTGAATGAGGTTAACCTTCCTTAAGTTTAACTCTAAAATGAAGAAGGATGAATATCCTTAAACTATTGTTTCATGTTGCTGCTTTCATGATTTCCATCATAGTTTTGTGTATCAGGATAATTTGGGCCGTACTTAGAGTTTTATCATCTTACTAAGTTGATGTTCGAAAGTAATAATAAAGTCGTGAAGGAGCTAGTTCACAATTAAGAGCTCAATAAAATATTGAATTGATACAGATACACCTGCCTGAGTATTTATACTCAAAGTGAAGAAGGTTTTCTATCCTTAATACCTTAGTGTTTGCATTTTTCTAGATTATGTCCATTGGGATTATATGAGTATTTGATAATCTGTAGATTTGAGCACTAACAAAAATGGCAACTCTACTAGGGACCAAACTGAATAGCTTGCAATAGGTTAGTGCAAATTCTATCTATTGCGCATTTGTAGACCAGCATAAAATAATTTCATTTCCCGCCTAATAGTGGGTGGCGACTCTAAAATCTATGTTACCAGTTGCTAATTGTTGCAAATTTTGCTAAAATTGTCGTGTTATACCATGAGTCGACCAAGATACACTAGGTTTTACTACAAGGATCACCCAGAAGATAATATGGGTGATGAGCTCCATACACCAAGTAGGAAACAATGGTCTAGAAGAGGTCAGAATACTGCTAGTTCCCAAGGCACTTCTTGAGAAAGATCTCATGTCCCACTTGCTCATGAATCTTCATCCTCTTCTGATGATCCTGAACATGTCAAGAGGGTTACGCCAAGTGTGCATATGTAGAAAGAAGTAATCACAGAGGTCATAGAAGTAGGTTATTTCCCTGCGAGAGAAACTCTGGAACAACTAGAAGAAACCTCTACTATTGAGACCACCTCCTATGATTCTGAGAATTTGAGAGAAGAGGTGATTGCTTTAAGAAAAAAGGAGAGTGAACAACTTGCTGAGATTGCAAATAGGGTAAAAGTGAGGGAACAACAAATCTGTGATTTGCTCATAAAGAGGTAGGAACTTCTCAAGAGAACCAAGAAAAATGAGACCCAAGTTATTGATTTAAACCAAGATGTTCAAGGTTTAAATAAGGACTTATTTGGTGACATGGAAGATTTGAGAAAGCAGGCTCAGGATACTAAACCTAAACAAGGTGAATTTGAGGGAACATACCATGTCTTAAGGCAATTGAATCCCTCTAAAATCCAGAGAAATAAGGAGATTATAACTACTCCCAAAGAAATCCCTGATAAGGGAAAACAAAAATTGGTGGGTATAAATATTAATGAGCCCAAGAATATTATGGCTCCTCCTAATTTACCTTCTCAAACAAGTATAGATTTGGAGAAGGCTAGAAAAGAAAAGGAAGATTTGGCTATTCAACTAGAGAAACTTGAGTTGGAGGCTGCTGCTGATGAAATGAAGAGGAAGATTGCCTTCCTACATGCTAACATGAACACATCCACTAGTACCTCTATCCCTATCACCATAGGAACAACTCCATTTAGTCAGCCCAATAATTCACTTCCAAATGCTCAAGCCCTTCACCCTGGACAAATATTACCTGGACCAGTTCCTAATCAAGTTCCCCTTATAGCTAGCGGTACAGTGGGAATTGTACCCTATCAAAATGTTGCAACTACCCCCCTGAATCAACCAAATATCCAAAGAAGACCAATTCACTTGGATAGATATAGGCCTCTATTTTTTTATGGTATTCCTGGTCAACCTAATGCTGTCCCCAATGAAATTAGAAAGAAGATCCCATTATTTACTGGGAATAATGTTATCACCTGTGAAGAGCATCTGAAGTTTTTCAAAAATAAGAAAAATGATTATGATATTGAACATGAAGATGTCATAATGAAGCTCTTTGTTCAATCATTGATTGAGGATGCCAAGGATTGGTATAGGGGGCTACCTGAGAACAGTATTGCATCTTCAAAAGAATTTGTCAGATGTTTTTAAGAGCAATATGCAGAACATGTGAACTCTAGCTACATGCTCAATGAGTTCAATAATATCAAGAAACATTACAATGAGAGCATGTCATAGTTTAATAGCCGATTCCAAAAGGCTATGTATAAACTGTTCCAAGTATTGAGGCTAGATGATGTAGCCTGCATGACAACTTATTTCAATTCTATGGATGGTAAGATGTCTTACCTTTTGAGAGATAAGAATCCTTGTACCCTTAGAGATGCTTTTAAGTTGGCCATAAATATTGAGAGTAACCGAAAGGCATCTGGCCAAATGTACAAAAGGGATGAAGGTAGACTGTGGAAAGAAACTAGGCCACAACCTGCAAGGCCATCCAAAGAGGAGGATAGAATGGACAAAGGACCTAGTAATAACAAAGACTTCCTAGCAAGGTTTGATAAAGGTAGTAGAAATTTTCAGGATACAAGACCACCTTATCAAAGGTAGGACAAAGCCCCTAATCTGAGAGATATACCTTACAAAACAAACTGGAAAGATGGGAGGCCTGTTCCTGATAATAATGAAACCCAAAAGGGAAGAGATACACCAGATCCTTTGAAGAAAAATATAGCACATAATGTGGAAAGTACCCCTTGGTGTGTGGCTTGTAATATGCCCCAGTCACCATTCCAATGTGTTGTTGCTCAAGCCTTGGGAGAAGAGGCTAATGATTCATACGTAGGAGATTATGAAGGATCTGAAAAGTCTGCTATTAACATGTTTACTACTGAACTAATTGGGGATCTTGAGTCCTCAGATGATGAATTTATTTTCTCTGATGTTGATCATAAGAGGAAGATCTTCTCTAACTATGAACAATAAATTTTTACTCAATCTGACCAGGAAGAGTTCGATAATGATGATTGCAAGACTCATATGGTAGAATCTGGATCAGATGAAAGACAATGGAAAAAACCCAGTGAAGAAGAGATCAAGGGTTTAACTATGGCTGCTATTACTCAAGAAAAATCCTCATACAATTTGAGGTACATAAAGGTGGATAATGAGAAGGGAGTCCCTAGATCAGTGTTTGTTAAGAGTAGTCCTCAAGATAAGGATTCCCCAAAGCCCAATGTTGTAAATAGTAAAGATGAAGGGTTTGAAGCTGAAAAGAAAAGGAAACAAGAAGTTATTGCTGACAAGGTGAAGAAGAAATTTGGTAGGTCAAAGGATCACCCTAATTTTTGTGCTGACTCCCCTACTTTTGATATGAGACATGCCTTGTCCGAAATGAAGGTTTCCATCCCTTTGCTTGAGCTGCTTAAAATAAAGGAGCACAAAGCAACAACTTTGGCTCTCATAAGTGAGCAGAGAACTACTCCTATTTTACAAGAGGAAGGGAAATCCCTGGACAAGCCAATTGAAATTAATGACATCTTTGATGTATGTGTTGGGACTATTGTGACACAAGAAACCTCTTCTATCAATCCTTTCTATGTTACTTTGCTTGTAAATAATTGTTTGCTAAAAAATTGTATGATTGATTCTGGCGCCGCTACAACTGTAATGCCTTATCAAGTGATGAAGGAGTTAGGGTTACAAGTCAATACATCTAGTGGAAGGTGTTATGCCATGGATAATAGGGTAGTACCTATTGTAGGGACCTTGATTGGAATTGAAGTGAAGATTGCTGCATTCCCAAAATCCACATATAAAATGGATGTGGTTGTTGTTGATACAAAACCTCATTATGGCATGTTATTGTCAAGACAATGGGCTGCAGCAGTGGGTGGAAAGTTGAAACTAGATTTGTTATATGCTACCATCCCAATAAATGGAACTGAAGTAAAGTTGTATAGGGAGCCCCGTTCTTCAGTCATGATTGAAGTGGTTGCTCTGGAGGATCTAAATTGTTTTGTAGATATTGACATGAGCAATTTTGTGATTGAAGAGGTAGTGCCTCAAATGAGAAACACAGATCCAATTGTGGATGAGCTAGTTTTGTAGAAAGATGGGCTTTGGAAAATGTTCTTTGATGGTGGATGCTCCAAGGAAGGATCAGGAGCTGGTGTTGTATTCATTTCCCCATCAGGTATTACATTTAAATACTCATTTTTGCTGACTTTTCAATGTACCAATAATACTGATGAGTATGAGGCTTTAATATTGGGATTGGATGTAGCTATAAAGCATGGTATTAAATTTTTAAAAGTCCATGGTGATTCCCAACTTGTTATAGCCCACGTAAGATCTCAGTATGCTTCCAAGGATGAAAAATTGAAACTGTATAAACATGCTATTTGGGATAGACTAGATTTTTTTGTTGCTTTCAATCTACTTTAGGTAGGAAGATCCAATAATATCATGGCATATTTTGTTGTAAATGTTTCCCTTAAGAGTGAAGACATAACCCTCACTGGTGTGTCTATGTTAGAGGTCAAAACTAGGCCTGCTGTGCCTGATAATGTATACAATTGGCAAGTTTTTGCAGATGACCTAGATATCCTTAGGTTTATTCAAGGCCTTGATCAATATGATGGTTAGCAAATAGATTTTAGTGAGATACAATAGTGTGTTGAGGGAAAAGAATGCATCATGGGGAATGAGATAGTGCAATTGCCATCCAACCACATACCTAAAGGGTTAGTAGAATTGGAAGGAATGTTCAAAATAAATGATGGTTTTTTGTCTCAGAAGTCTAATGCTAAAATGGAAGACTTAGAGGAAATAAACCTAGGATCTGAAAATTTCCCCCAGAGGGTGTACATTGGCAAGAAAATGAGCAGAGAGATCAGAGGAAACTTGATTAGACTTTTGAAAAAATATAAATCTATGTTTGCTTGGTCTTATGATGACCTCAAAGCTTATAGGGCTGACCTATTTCAGCATGAAATTCCTTTAAAATAAGAAGCTAAGCCTTTTAGATAGAATCAGAGGCCCATTAACCCTTTACTGGCCACTAAGATGCAAGTTGAGTTGACAAAATTGAGGGATGATAGTATCATTGAGCCAATTAGGCATTCTACATGGGTTTCCAATCTTGTGCCAGTAAGGACAAAGAATGGTGACATTAGGCTCTGTGTTGATTTTAGGAACCTAAATGTGGCTTCACTCAAGGATAATTATGGATTGCCAAATATGGAGGCCATGCTGCATAGGGTGACCAAATGTGAACTCTTGTCAATGATGGATGGTTTCTCGAGGTATAATCAAGTGCTGGTCAAAGAATCAAAGAAATTTAAGATAGCCTTCACAACCCCATGGTGAACATATGTATATGTTCGCATGCCTTTTGGTCTGAAAAATGCTGGAGCAACATTTCAGAGAGCCATGGATGTTGCATTTGAGGAGTTGATAAATGTTTTAATGGTTGCTTATCAAGATGATCTCACTACTTATTCCAAGAAAGCCAATGATCATTGTTCCCATTTGGAGAAGGTCATTCTTAAGGCCTTAGAATTTGGTGTGTCTTTGAATCCCAAAAAGTGTCAGTTTTCTGTGACAGAAGGGAAGTTACTTGGACACATAGTGTCAAAATAAGGAGTCAGGATTGATCCTGAAAGAGTAGAGGCAATTAAAAAGGTCCCTCCACCAAAGAACATAAAAGGTGTGTAGTCATTCTTGGGACAAATTAATTTCGTAAGAAGATCTATTGCTAACTTTGCAGAATTGGTTAAGCCCATAGTGAAGTTCCTAAAGAAGGAAGTGAAGTTTGAATGGAACCTTGAAGCTTAGCAAGCTTTTGTTAGAATCAAACAAGCAATTCAAGAGGCCCTAGTTTTGGTATCACCTAATTATTTGAAACCATTTTCTCTATTTTCTTTTGCATCTTTTCATAATATTATAGCTATCCTTTTACAAAAGGATCAAGAAGGATATGAGCATCCTATAGCCTTTTTCAGAAAATTGTTACAATCTGCTGAATTAAATTATGAACCAATGGAGAAGCAAGCTAATGCCCTTGTAAAGGAAATCAAAGCTTTCAGACCATATTTGGTCTATGCAAAGGTTAGTGCTTATGTGCCTCATACTGTGGTAAAGGATATCCTAACATAGAGTGAAGTCATAGGAAAGAGGTGTAAATGGATAAACAGGATTCAAGAGTTTGACATTGACATTCACATTACCAAGTTGGTAAGAGGATTGGGACTTGCTAAGTTAATGACTGAGGAAAATATGGACCTTGTCCAGGTAAATAATGTTGCTGCTAATGTTGATATGATTACTAGTATTGAAATGCAACCCTGGTACAAGGATGTCATTTATTTTATTAAAAATGCCAAGTTTCCACCTAAATTAAATGACAATCAAAGGAGTCTGAGATTGCAAGCTCAGAGATATGTGCTGATCCAGGGTGATTTGTACTAGAAAGATAATGATGGCATTCTACTTTTTTGTCTGGATAAGTACCAATCAAAGAAAGTGTTGAAGGAAATGCACTCTGTAATGTGTGGAGGACATCATTCTGCTCAGTCAACCACTCATAAAATCTTAAGGGTAGGATACTATTGGCCTGTATTGTTCAAAGACACTCATTCTTATGTAAGGAAATGTGAGCCTTGTCAAAGATTTGCTAAAAAATTGAAGTTTTCAGGTGCACTCTTATTGAACCCTATTGTTGCAGAAGCTCCTCTTGCAATGTGGGGTATGGATTTTATTGGAGAGTTCTTTGATAAATCCAGTGGAGGACATAGTCACATTCTGGTGGCTACTGATTATTTCACCAAATGGATTGAAGCCATTCCAACAAAAAGGGCCACTAGTGCTGTTGTGATTGAGTTTCTGATGAACAACATAATCACTAGATTTGGTGTCCCTATTAAATTGGTTGTTGACAATGCTATGAGTTTCATGTCACAGGAGATTACTGATTTCTATTCAAAAATGGGCATAGTATTGTCTTACTCATCCCCTTATCATCCACAGGCCAATGGACAAGCTGAATCCAACAATAAGAGTATTTTGCAAATCTTGAAGAAAACCCTGGAAAAGAATAAAAGAAGTTGGCATGTGAAATTGAAGCTAGCCCTATGGGCTGATAGAATTTTTGAGAAGAGAGCTACAGGGAAGTCCCCTTTTGAAATGGTATATGGGGCAAAATCAAGGTTGTTAGTCAATAATTTCCTTCCAATCTATAAGTTTATGCAAGAAGAAGACATGGAAATCAGTGATCCATTGCAAGATAGAATGGTTTAGCTGATTGAGTTGGATGAGATTAGAAGGGAAGGACAAAGAGAAAATGTGAAGTTGCAGCAAAAAATGAAATATCTTTTTGATAAGAGAGCAACTATGAGAAAATTCTAGCCTGGTGATATGGTTCTCCAATGGAATGCCAGGGCTGAAGATAAAGGGAAGCACAAAAAATTTGAGTCTTTATGGATGGGACCTAATATTGTTCATCAAACCCATGGTAAGGATTCATATTTCCTAAAAAATTTGGATGGTGAAGAGCAAGAATTGCCAATGCATGGATAGTTCCTAAAAATTTTCTTCAGTTAATTCATTTTCCATGCACATTAGGCTTGTATATATGTGTAGGTGTGTTTCTTTCTACTGTGTGTTTGTTTCCTATTTTAGGTTAAGGTTTTGTGGTCTACCTCCCAGAGATTCATAAATTCTTGCTATGATCTTGCAATCAAGCATCCTCAGATAGAGCCACTGTTGGATATTCTCTTAATTTTCTAAGGTGTGTCCATATTTTGTGTTAAATCTTCTTCCAGGTGTTTTGTTTGGTCTAGGGTTTGGAAAATTCACAGGAAATTGTCATAGCCAAGTTCAAAAACCCTTACCCTAGGTTTTGTTTTTGAAAATGTCAAATTCATGCAAAATCCCTCATGATTATCCCTTATTATTCTATTTCATTGTTACCTTTTTAGTCACTTAAGCTGATTAAATCGTGCACATGTTTAATGTTTTTGTGTTTGCTGAATCAGAAAAGGTCATAGCATGTCTCATATAGTATTCAGTGAATCAGTGAACAAGTCAATCTTATTCTAAGTGTCATTTTAGTTGCGTGGTCTCTAAGTCTCCTAGTGAACACCTCAACCATTCAGCAAACTGGCGAATGTGTCAAAAATGCTAAGTGTTATCCTTGATCGTAGAGTCTCCAAGTATCAGGCGGTTATCAGAAAACTTTAAGCAACTTGGTGAATGCATTATCTCTTATTCGCTTATTCCTTGGTTGTTCTGTGCTAACATCTAGTGACCTAGTGAGAACCATAGATCATTGACATTATCAACAGTTATGATTAAATCTCAAGTATTATCGGGTCCTACATGTTTCACTTGGTGAATGAGCAATTGTGTATAGTTTTCTAAGTATGGTGGCTCCGACAGTTTGGCTTGATGAATTTGGCAGAAAGGGTTGTTTCAAGTGTTTGCTTGTTCTCAGAATAAATTAGTGAGAGGCTAAGTAATCTGGTGATTTGGTGAATCATGTGGTCGCAGGTTCTCTTAAAAGAAATGTAAAGGGTAGTATGATTTGGTGAATGGGTGAATCAAAGGATTAGAAAAGTTTCAAGTCTTCAGTTGCTTAATCACATAAAGAAACATTCAATGTTTGAAGTATTGTGAGATTCAGAGAACCCTTGTTTGCTGATTCTCATAATCAAATGATCATATGTTTTGGTGAAGTGGTCAGCTAACCACATTCACCAAGTCACTAGATATCCAGGTAGTTAGCACTAATATCTAGCGAATGAGCGAAGCATACAGTCGCTAAGTCTCAGAATGAAGGTGACGGTTAAGAAAAATTTAGTGACTCAGAGAGTAAATGCTTCACCAGTTCTTTGAATAATCAGCTGGTTAAGTATCTCATTAAGTGAATGCACGAACCCTTTGTTCACAAAATCTCCAAGAAAATTGACAGTTAGCTAGGACATTAAGAGAATGGGAGATGACATTGGTCACCAGTTCTCTAAATGATAACTACAGTCAAGTGCTCGAAGGTGATCACATCAGTCGCTAATTTGCTAAGATGATGAAAAGTTAAGAATTGCATTGCGAGAACCCATGAATGCTTTGGTCACCAGTTCTCTGAAAATGAGAAAGGGTTAACATTGCATTAAGTGATTACAAGAGGCTTTCAGTCAGTGATTCACTAAATGGGCCCAGTTGGAAAAGGTAATAAAAGAAAAGAAAAGGGACCATTGCCTGCATGGATAAAGTACAGTGTCGAGCTGGAGAGTAAATTAATGAGCCATCCAATCAATTTCAATGTAAGATTGCATGACGTAAACAGGTTTAAAGTGCAGAATCTTAATCATTTGCCTCTTTGCCTTGTTATCGAGTTGTTTAATTTATCTATCAACATCCAAACATGACTAACTCAAAATTTGAAATCTGATGGTATATGAAATTGAATGTGGAAATAATTAAGGAGATTTGCAGTAATTGTGGTAGCTGTACACATTTGGTCCATATCAATAAATAAGCTAAGCTCATTGTTTCCTGTGTCCAAAATCAGTCAAAGAGAATTGTGTCATTCTGAAGTGATTTCTGAGTGCCAAGTGAATCCATTTAGCAGATATTGAAGATAATTCTATAACAAAGATGAGTCAACCTAAGAGGAGTGCAATATCTTCTAGCAGTGAAGCAAAATCCAAGGGTGGTGAAGACAAAGTCAAACGGAATTATTCAGATGAGTTTTTGAAATTGCTACCTAGTTCCAGTCAGAACAAAAGAGCTCCTGATGATGTTTTCGAAGATGTTCTAGGGTTTTTCAAAGATCCTATCACACCGAATAGCACAAGTTATACTATCTTCAACTTCTTTTATAAAAATAGAGATAGTCATATCCCTGTATGTAATGGTTGGGCTTTGGGGTTAGGGAAATTAGTAGTGCCTGATGTATTCCTAGATGTGGATTTAATTGTTGCTCTAGCTAGGTTTTATGACCCTATTTCCAAGACTATTAGGATAGAGGACCAGTCAGCTTTGGTTACTCTTGATAGGGGCTCATTCATGAAGGCTTTTAATGTCTATACATCCTCCTCTACTGAAATCAACCTGAGCAAAGAAAAGGAGAGGTACAAGAATAACATAGGGATAGTGAAGGACCAAATGACGAAGCATATCCAAAAATAGGATAAGTATATAGCTCCCCTCTCTGCTCACATGAATACCCCTTACCAATTTAAATCCCTTCAGCATTACATGAGGCAAACTTGTTATGGGTTGTGTAGGGTTTTAGGAATTGATGGGGATGCAGAGTTTTTACCAACTGATCTTTTGATGATTATCCTAGACATCCATAATTCTTTGGTTAATACTGACTATGATTACATTGAGTATATCATTGATAGGATGCATGAGGGTTTGATTTCTATCAAGGATAGTAAGAGCCCAATTCAGTTCATGCATTATTCTTTGCTAATGCACTTAATTTTGTTTTTCAACATTAATAATTTTGATTCGAACATGCTGAAGCCTAGGTTCAACTTTGAAGGTGAGTATAATCTAGTGCAATTATGGGTGAGGAAGTGGAATTCTACTTCCAATGAAGGGGATTTTTGTATCTTTCAAAATTTCATTGTTTATCCTATTGTAAGGATGTTAGGTGTCAATACTACAAGGATATCCCCAAGGGTCCTTAGGCTCCTACGACCAGTGCAATTTGTGGACAAATGGGAGGGAGATTATAATTGGGGTGATTTTTACTTGGGGGAGAATGCTACAATTTTGAGAGTCTACGGTTGCCCACAACCCCCACTTCTGTTACCAAAATTTGTGCCTCCAAGAGTTGCTTGTTTGGAATTTGTGTGGTAGTTGATGTGGATAGATAGAGAACTTCTAGCCCCTCACAGGAAGGGTACATTCACACCTAGGCAATTCAAGATAGGTGACTTCCTGGTAGGAAAGAAGGCATTTCCTCAAATTACTTCATGGTTAAATCAGTTCAAAATGGTTGTTGGTGCTTGTAGACATGTAGATCCTAAGGGCTTTATCAAAACTGCCAAGATGCTCTATATTCCAAACATTGGTGTGATTAAGGAACATGAAGGTTTGGATGAAGAAGATGTAGTCAGGAACATTATAGACGATGATGAGGTCAAAAGGAGATGGGACAGGTACTTTGATTTGATAGACTTGTCAAAACAAGTAATGGCAGCCCAGCTTCCTTTTAAGGGTTTCTTCCCTGACCTTCCCTATTTAAAAAGAATTGACAAGATGAAAGAGATGCATGAAACTCTATCAAATTAGTTGGAGAAGTTGATTGACCAGAGTCAACAAAAGGAAAGGAAAGACTATTCATCTTCTGATCAAGAGGAGTTTTCTGATGAGTCCCCGGAAGGGAATAGCCCACCACAAATTTAGGATGTACAAAGTGTTAAGCCTATTGAAAACCAACTAGAAATAGGGGATTCTCCAGAGCCACCTTCGAAGAAACAGAGGCTTGAGGAAGGAAAGCCTTCAAGGCTGGAAAAATGGAAGAGAATAATTGATAGAGCATCTACTCTAGTGCCAGGTGATAGGGTTTACCATCACCAATTGAGAAAAGCAATAAGAGAAGGAAAGAAGGTGGCCACTGATGAAATAGATAAGGAACAGTCCCTGTGGTTAGAAAAGGATATCAGAGAGGTCTATCAAGAGGAATTTTTGAGTGATGACCAATTTATTAAAACTGATGAATTCAAGAGTTTCCTTATTTGGAATAAGCAACAAGAAGTGAGGAAACTTATG
The DNA here is from genome assembly GCA_027943335.1 of Chamaecyparis obtusa. Lineage (NCBI taxonomy): Eukaryota > Viridiplantae > Streptophyta > Pinopsida > Cupressales > Cupressaceae > Chamaecyparis > Chamaecyparis obtusa. The sequence continues at coordinate 79,623 of BSBK01008082.1, read as the reverse complement.
CCTGAAGGTATGGAGCCAAGTGAAGAGACATTGAGAGCCTTAGATTCTTATGATCCTAGCCTTGATCCCATAACTACAGATGAAGCTAGACAACTGGTCAAGTCAAGTGGAATGCTATTGACTCCAGGATGGGATCTGACTTCTGCATTCATCATAGATCAAGTAAGAAAGCAACCGTAGGGTAGCCTATCATATGAAGTTCACATTGGTGATATGATAAGAGGAAGTGGCTATGACCCTAAATCTCAAGCTGTTGCAATGTGGTCTATGGACCCTAGGACCCAAAAGCCATCTCTGTTAAGTATAGAGGATAAAATGGAAGGGAATAAGATTATATGGACTGTGCAAAATACAATTGACCTTGAAGTTTCCAAGGCAGTAACTCATTGGGCTAACCTGAATGAAGCAAAGACAGTTCAATTATCTGAAAGGTATTCAAAATTGTTTGAAAGTGTAAACCTAGTGGCCAAGGATAGAGACTTAAAATTGATGAAGATTAAGCAGTTAGAGGATGAATTGGTAGAAATAAAATTTAAGCTTGAAGAAGCTTCAAAGGTAGTTGTTTCCCCCCATGTGCAGATTGAGGTCCCTATTCAAATTGATGAAGAAGTCCCTGAGAGACCTACTAAAGATTTGGAGAAGATAAGGATAGAGGCATCTTTGGACACTATGTCAAAGATTGTGCAATACAGGCAGGATAAGATAATAGAGAAGATGGATACAGTTTATCAATCAGTTAGCCAATTGCACTAGACCAACAGAAAGGTAAATGAATCATTGGCTGCTTTGGAGCCACTTCATAGTGTTTGGTCTAGTAGAAGTTTGTTGTTTGATAAACTTGATAGTCTACAGGAGCATAAGCCTGAGATCCCTAGGGTAGTGATAGAATTTTTTGAGAAGATTGGCTTGGTTAGTGCTGTTTCAAAGTTTTTTAAAGGTAATTCCAACTAGGTGAAGGCTAAGTTGTTTATGTTTGATAAGAATTATAGCAAATATTTTCCATCAATATGTGATGACAATGGAAATATGATCGAGTTGGAAGAATGGAAACTGTCAATGGATCAGTTGGAAATTACAAAAGATGCTTTCCTAAACAATGACAAAACTTTCGATTTTGAGAGGTGTAATAGCATAATTGACAGTCTTTTCAAAATTGAAAATGATTGCATATGCTTTGTGGCAGAGGCCAAAAATATAACTGACTCCATGTGGGATAAGCAAGTCAGATTATTACATGAATTACAGACTTACAACTGGCCATTGGATGATGATGTAGCAGCTTGGGAGAAGCTAACAATAAAGAAGAAGAAGAGGCCAGTTGTCCAGCTTATAGAAGAAGAGCAAGAATAGAGCTACAGATGGCACCTGATCCATAAATTGGGGGAGAGCAAGTTTCAAACAAAGGATGATGTAGGTTAGCTAGAATGGCAGTCATCATTCATGCAACAAATTTAGCAACTGCTCTGAAATATCCTTAGAGAAAGATGCCACCTACAAAATTGTTGAGAAAAGATATTTGTGATATGTTGTTGCAATCTTTTTGTTAGTTTGTAATCTTGTCTCTAGTGTAGGATCTTTTCTAGCCATCCCAAGCTTGTTGCATCCTTTCGAGGATTCCAAGATGGCTAAGATATATATAGCAAGTCTCTGCTCATTTCAGGGGGTGGACAAAATACTTTTTAAGAAAGGTTCTTAATACAAAACCTTATTTTCTTTAAATGAAAAGATACTGTATCAACACATTTTGACCATTAATACAAAATATTGGAGCTCTGTTACTACCATTTTATTGTCTTTATGTATGGAGTGTTTTAGTTTTCTTATGTATTTATATTGCAAGGCATTTTGAATACATTATTCACAAGGTGAATATAGGGGTTAAGCTTAAGTTTATTTCAAGGAAAGAGTAAAATCTTAGGGGAGGTCTCTGGGAATTAATAATCCATGTATGAATTTGATGATAGTTGTAGAAATTAATAGGATGGTATGTTAGGCATGTCATTTGAGTTTCAGTATATTTGTTTTGATAGATATATGTGGAGGTAGGGTTTGACTTTGATGCCCAAGTGGATAAGGCACTGGTTCTAGATCCATTTACATTTATTTGCCACCCAAAATATAAATAATTGTTTCATTTTACTTAACCTGTACAATCATAATCTAAATCATTCCATGACAAGTTCATGGATGTGTTTTGTAATGCTTTGTAGAAGCACTGAATGAGGTTAACCTTCCTTGAGTTTAACTCTAAAAAGAAGAAGGATGAATATCCTTAAACCATTGTTTCATGTTGCTACTTTCATGATTTCCATCATAGTTTTGTGTATCAGGATAATTTGGGCCGTACTCAGAGTTTTATCATCTTACTAAGTTGATGTTCGAAAGCAATAACAAAGTAGTGAAGGAGCTAGTTCACAATTAAGAGCTCAATAAAATATTGAATTGATACAGGTACACCCACCTGAGTATTTATACTCAAACTAAAGAAGGTTTTCTATCCTTAATACCTTAGTGTTTGCATTTTGATAGATTATGTCCATTGGGATTATATGAGTATTTGATAATCTGCAGATTTGGACACTAACAGGAATGATGGGGGTTTGTTGCTATGACTGGAAGTATGGTTGTTGTGGGGGTGGCTGGTGGAATGATGTAGCTTTTTGATAAGATGGTCCTTGCTGAACTTGGCTCTATGGTTGACTGATATAGGTCTGGTGCATTCCTGCATTGCTTAAGGGTGGAACTGATGTAGGGAAGCTTGAAGCAAAGGGTGGTTGGGCAAGATAACTTTGTGAAATGGGAGGAACTTTGTTGCTGAGGTGGAGGAATTTGTTGAAAAGCACTGGGTGTTGGGAATGGATAGCTTGTGAAGGATGAAGCTGGTGGAGGTTGAGATGGTTGTTGTTGTGCTGCTTGTGAGAAGGTGGCTTGTTGGTTTGCAAACACAAATGTAGGAGAGTGAGTTGGTATTCCAAAGGCTTTCATTTATTCTTGAGTGAGACCCCAATTAGAACCAGTGTGAGGTGGGAATTATGCTACAGTGGATGACTAGAAGGTAGATGTAATGGGAGTTTGGGATATGAATGGTGGATTGGAAAAACCCATGGAAGGCATTCCTATGGTGAAGGAATTTTACTGGGCTTGTGCCTGGGTAGATGCTTTCTGGGGGGAGAATGAAGAGGACGCTTGTGTTCCCCATGAAAAAGGTGATGTGGAAGTTTTTTGATTTTGAAAGGGGAATGATTGCGCTACCCTCAGAGTAGATGATGTAGAGGTTTACTAGGTGAAAGAGGGAAACAATTGCGTTGACCCCTGAAATGATGGTGTGGATGCTGAAGCTTGGGGATTGAAAGGAAAATATGATTGCATCCCTCCTGGCACAAAAGGTGTGGATGTGGAAGCTTGTGAAGTGAAGGGGAAGGATGATTGCATCCCTCTCGGAGTGAAAGGTGCTGCTTGGCCAATGGAAGATGGTGGAACTTCTTGTGCAAAGGTTTGTGTGAGATGGGAGTTGATTCTGGGACAAGTGTTGGATTTGTGCAAGAGCTTGGGCAGCCATAGAGGATGATGAAGTACCTATGATAGGGGATGGAGCAAATGGTGTTATAGCTTGTGTTACGGGACTTGCAAAGCTTCCTTGCAGAAGAAGGGAAATGGTGGAGGTTGCTTGAGATGTTTGCAAGGTTGGATCAAGGAATGGTTGGATGAATGGAGAGTATACTTGTGCTAGGATTTGGATAGTACTTATGGGAATGCGAGGATGGAGATATGGCATAATGGAAGTATGTGCTTGTGTAAAGTTAGTGAACATGCTTTGCTGGTTTTGGGCCATGAGTGCATTAACTATTGGTGGATTCTCTAGATGATTCACAAATGTTTCTATTGCCAGAGGAGCTGAGGGGATATTGGGATCATCCCATGTATTTCTAGTTTGTATTTGGGGATCATAGGCTATCATCGCACTGGTAAAAATGTTGGGATCAGATGAATTGGTGATTGGATAAGGATTCATGTTCCTTCTTTTTCTAGATCCAGATCTTGTCTTGATAGGCATGGAGATGCAGATGCTAGATGGATGTAAGATATTTCCTAAAGACTCTAAATAATTATGGATGCAAGCTTAAGGAACTTCTAAGGATGATGAAATTTCTATAATGCAAGGATTGGTGAGATGCTTGGATATGAATCAAAGATGGCAGAAGATTTCATGGAAGATGGTGACAGATTGGTAAAAAATCTTGACGATGATGGAGGCTTGATGGGATGCTCTAAATTGGGTCAAGATTGGGTGGAGGATTTGTGGGATGCTGGTGGAAGATTACTAAGTGTCAACAATGAGCTACTATTTTTCCTGATGGAGGATCAGTGATAGGATTTGGTCAACCTAGGATAGACTAATGATCTTCGGTCAATTGGATTCTTATAAATACAAGCCAATCTCTTGCTCAAGATGATGAGGCTATGCAAGGACAAGTTGGATTTCCTTTAGACAATGCTCTATCAAAAATGGGATGATATATGATTTAGGATAAGGGATGGAAACAACTCAAAGTTTTTGAACACTAAGTGCTTATGGATTTGGATCTCTAGATTTTGGTGCAAAGGATGGTGGACTCTATTTTGGATAATGGATGTTGGATTTGGATCAAGGATTTGGGATTCTGATTGTGGATTGTTGATGGAAAGATGGTGAAGGATGATGGAACAATGCTCTTTCTAAAAGGATGATGCAAATGTAACGGGGATGGATGATCTATGATGCTGCTAGGAAGATGATGATGAATGCAACTAAGGACTCTAGAATGCAACTAAGGATTTGGTGATGATGCCGAGATGAAACTAGGATGATACTACGATGAAGGACTATCGAGATAGGATTTTGAGATCTGAAGGTAGAATGGGACATGCAAAGGATTTGGCTAATCTTCTCTTTCAAGGTTGACATAGAGATAGTTTACTCAGAATTGGTAGGCAAACTGTTTGACTCTTGCATTATAGCCAATATTATCAAGCCTTTCTTGATATTTTTCTTCTGCTTGGGTTGCTTGGATAGAGGATTGATGGCTCTTAAGGTTTCTTTCTACAACTTTCTTCTCTTGTTAATTTTTGGATTTGGGCAACTTAGCTTTTGGATGTTTGATCAAATTTGGCATAACTTTGGGGAAATTCCTGATAGTTGGTTTGAGACAAAAAGACTTTTTGGATATCTGATTTTTGCAAGACTTTCTGAGTATCAAGTTTGTAGGTTGATTCAATTTTTTCCAATGGCAAAGGATAGATAAACAAGACTTTTGGAAAAGCAATCTCCACAAGGGACAAAGCAACCTTGTGGGATACAAATAGGATAACTGACTCTGATAAAGCTTTGAAAGTGTATGTTCCAACAAAGTTTTCACGAAGTATTTGACTATTATGCACTTCAAGCAGATCTACCTAACGAAGGTGAGTATCAAAATCACTTGCCCACAGCTTGGTACCCCCTAAAAGGGAATACAAATGGTGAGTAATCTTGAGGTGACCCGGTAAACCCCTTGGAATTGGTCCTTGCAGAAGGATTTTGATACTTTCAGATGTAGATAGGGTAGCCTCTATTTTATTAGGTTTTTAATAGTTCCATGGAGTCTCTATACCCGGTTATGCTGACTACCTATGACTCACTTAAGAGCCTAGCCAACAACACTGGGGGAGGAATATTTACCATCCCCAGACATTTGCATTTGGCACAAAACGCCCATGGATTAGGAGATATAAGTGAGTAGTTTTTGCCTTCACTTTATTTATATACCGGTCAGGGGGGATACCGATTTGAAGTCATTCTTCGAGGAGGAAGCGCTTTTCTCCCTGGACAGGCCTCGCTAAAAGTAGAACAAGTGAACTTGTCCAAGTTTAAATGTTCTACATTGCTTACTTTAACAAGGATTTTAAAAATGAAAGCTCCTAGATGCACATCAAGAAAGTTGTTCTTTTTCCCAAATTGATTAAGTGATGTTTGAATTTGAATAACTGAAGACACAAGTGTTTAGATTTTGAGTTGTTCTTTCTCCAAAAAGTAAGTGATTTGAGCGATTGCAAGTTCTTTCTTTGATCATTCAAGATTGAGATTGGCATGTTGTTTTAAGAACTTTGAAGTGCTTTGTTTTGATCCTTTAAGGCATTCAAGATTTGATTATGCATTTGCTTGAACTGAAAAGGAAGGAATAGAGATTTTTTTCTTTTAATGCATTCAAGAGTGCGTTTGATTTTCAAAATGACAATGACTCTTAGGACTTAGCTTCATTCCTTTAGTTTCATTTAAGATTTTTTTTGACCTTTGCTTTGATTTTTTTAGCTCCAAAAGACAAGTTCCTAATTTATCTTTGATGCGTGAAATTTGAAAAAGAACGCATTCAAGATTTTTGCAAAATGAAGTTAGGTTTTCAATAAAAACAAATTTTTTTAGGATTGATTTTAGGAACTTTTGCATGCACTTTTAGGATTGATTTTGAATGGTTTTAGAAATGAGATGCAAATTTGAGGTTCTCTTTTTTTTTTTAAAGTACCCAAAACTTGAAATATTCCTAATTTTTGCATGAATGCATCTAAAACCTTGATGTTGCAAGGATGCAAATGTTTTGATTGATTTTTCTTGTTTGTTAGAACAAATTTTGCAAATTTTAGTCCTTAACACATTCAAGAATAATTTGGGGGTTCATTTTAAGCACTAAAACAAGGTGTGTATGATTTTGCTTCCTTATGGATTATTATTATTTTTTGAGAAAAATTGGCCAAGATCCCGCAAGAAGAAGGAGAAGTAGATGGAATAGAAGAAGAATAAAGACAAGAAGAGGAAGAAGAATTCAAAGTGCTCCGTCCACCTATAAGCTTGAAAAATCTAAAAACACTCCAAAATCCATTAGAATGTTTGCAAAGAACTTGTGAAGTGGGTCCCACCGGGCATGCCACAATGTAGACAAGACTTTTGAGGATACCTGTATCTATTTTGAAAGGCTCAAATCAATCAAACATTAAGATTTTAATCTAACATAAAATCAATCCAAAACAAGGAAACTCTAAGCTAAGCCACCTCAGATTGAGCTAAAATAGGTGCACCCAAGCACTGTTTGATTTTCTCTTGCTTAAGGGGATGTAGGTGTGTTCTCTAAGAACTTGGAGCATATTCTAATGCATGCTAAGATGGATTGAGATTCATGAACACCCCAAAAATGGAACAATATTGGGTAGAACACCCAAAATTGCCCCTAAGGCTTCACGAACTCCAGATTTATGCAACTAGTATGATTAAGTAGATTTTAGAACCCAAAATAGATGTGAGAATGATTCATAAACAAGAATTAAAATAAGTTAATCCATTAGTTCTATGCTAAGATGTGAGCTAAAAATGCTTGAAAATGATTAAAACTAATAATTAGTATGAAAGCTAAATGATTTAGAGCTATTCTAGCATTATAACATTGCTTGAAATAAAAGGTGAATGGGTATTTTGCTCTTAGAAATGAGGAGTATTTATAGGCTTTTGGGAAGGAGGAATGAGTGGCCAGGATCAAAATCCTTAAGAGAGGCCAAGATTCATTCAAAGGGGAGCACATGGATTGTGCTAGTTTAGGGCCACCTCCTTGTGACAAGTGTCACAAGGGCATTGGGTTGAAAGATGGGAGGGATGTGCACAATTTGAGAAATGTGCCTAAGGTCAAAGGGTGTAAGAAAGGGATGAGAGGCTTCTTAAATGTATCATAAATGCATGTAAGAGGGATAAGGAGACTTTAAATGCATTTATTGCATGTAAGAGAAGTTTCTAGAAGTTTGTTGACTTTGGGTTAAGCTTAGGAGTTGGCTAACCTTGTTTAGGGAATGTGACAAGGTTAGGCGGGGATTAGGATTAGGATTAGGATTAGGGGGACAAGGATAAAGACTTTCTAGAAGAGTCTAGAACTTCCTTAGGATAAATATGGATTTTAAGAAATAAATAAAGATTTATTTATTTCCATAGTTTATGTTTGAGAATATTTATTAAAAATGAATTTAATAAATATGAGGATTAAATATTTAATCTTAATGAAATATTTTGAGTTGGGATTAGGGTTAGGAAATGATGGGATTAGTCTTTAATCGAAATTAAAGAAGGATTAGAAGATTCTAGAAGAGGTTAGTGGTCTTAAGGAAATTGGCCAAGTTTTGGGCAAAAAATAAATAAATTATTTATTTTGGGATTTTTGGTCAATTTATTAATTAAATAATTAATAAATAAGGAGATAATGTTTAAATAAGATTTAAAAATTTTTGGGAGGGATTCCTTAATTAAATATTTTTAATTAAGGTAAAGGGATTTAATGACATAAAAATAAATTAATTAATTAACAAATGATGATGTCATCAGGGATTTTTCAAAAAATAAAAATACTTTATTTTTAAAAAAAATTTAGGTGTCTACGCATACACATAATAAATTTAAAAATAGTCAAATATATAATCGTTAGAAAGCTAATTCTGAGTGCTTGTTGTCTGCAAAAGGACATCTTTTTATTCATCCATTTGATCAGCGCGCTTGAAGCCCGAAGCCATGAAATTCTCAGAATTTCTTGAAAACTTGAAACCAACTCCCATTTTAGGCATTTTCGATAGAAAGTACTTTCGATCAAAAGTAATGACTTTTGACCAAAAGTACTTTCTATCAAAAGTACTTTTGCACAAAATGCAAAATTTAGTTAATACTAAAGGACTTTCAATTGAAAGTCCTTTAGTTTCTATCGAAAGTCAAGTTTGACTTTCGATCAAAAGTCAAACTTGACTTTAAAATGCAACATTTAGTCAATAATAAAGGACTTTCGATTGAAACCAATGTCGACCTTTTTGGTGGCATTTTCGGGTAATAAGAATTGGGTATAAATAAATGTATATTTTTTTCATTTCATAAATTCAAAAGCAATAAAATAATTTGCAAATTTAGGAAGAAGGAAGACATTTTGGCATGGAATAATTTTGTAAGTTGTGATGGGAAATAAAAAGAGAAGGCTAAAGAAAAGTACACGACATTATTCAGAAGAGACTGAACAAAGACTACGTGAAGAATCACGAAAAAGATATCATCATCGGAATCAAGGTATGTTTAAGATGTCTCTAGATAGATATTTTGAGTTGATGATCAAGACTTGTCTTAATGTTCATGTAAATGTGATATTGTACAGGTCTATTAGACTTAACTAGACCTAATTGTAGACCTGTTCATGTAAATGTGATATTGTACAGGTCTATTAGACTTAACTAGACCTAATTGTAGACCTATTTTGACTAATATGACATATTAGGACTAATTAGGACCTATTCTAGGACTATTTGGACCCAAATAGAATCAATGAGAACCAATTAGCACCTAATTAGACTCAATTAGGACTTAATAGGACCTATTAGGACTAATTAGGACCTATTAGGACCTATTAGAACCTAATTAGGATCCATTATGACTAATTAGGACCTAATATGACCTATTAGAACATATTATGACTAATTAAGACCTATTAGGACCTATTAGAACCTAATTATGACTAATTAGGACCTATTAGAACCTATATGAATCTAATAGGACCTAATAGGACCTATTAGGACTAATTAGGACCTATTAGGACTAATTAGGACTAATTAGGACCTATTAGGACTAATTAGGACCTATTAGAACCTATATGTTCACCCAATTAGAGCCTATATGAACCTAATACTACCTAATATGACCTATTAGGACCTATTAGGACCAATTAGGACCAATTAGGATCAATTAGGACCTAATTCAGATCAATTAGATTCAATTATGACCTATTAGATCTAATTAAACTCAATTAGAACCAATTAGGACCTATTAGACTCAATTATGAACAATTAGGACCTATTAGATTCAATTAGGAACAATTAGGACCAATTAGGACCTATTAGATTCAATTATGACCAATTAGATTCAATTAGGGCCACTTACATTCAATTATGACCAATTAGGACCTAACATGACCTATTAAGACCTATTAGGACTAATTAGGACCAATTAAGACCTAACACATGACTTATTATCTACTCAATTAGGACCTATTAGATCCAATTATAGTCAATTAGGACTAATGAGGACCTAATATGACTTATTCTAGACTCAATTAGGACCAATTAGACTCAATTATGACCAATTAGGACCTAATATGGACCAATTAGGACCTAACATGACCTACTAAACTCAATTAGGACTAATTAGACTCAATTAGGACCTAATATGGACCAACTAGACCTAAATAATATGAAATAGATACAATTATGATCAATTAGGACCTAATTGGCACCAATTAGATTCAATTATGACCTATTAGATCTAATTAAACTCAATTAGAACCAATTAGGACCTATTAGACTCAATTATGAACAATTACGAACAATTAGGACCTATTAGATTCAATTAGGAACAATTAGGACCAATTAGGACCTATTAGATTCAATTATGACCAATTAGATTCAATTAGGGCCACTTACATTCAATTATGACCAATTAGGACCTAATATGACCTATTAAGACCTATTAGGACTAATTAGGACCAATTAAGACCTAACACATGACTTATTATCTACTCAATTAGGACCTATTAGATCCAATTATAGTTAATTATGACTAATTAGGACTTAATATGACTTATTCTAGACTCAATTAGGACCAATTAGACTCAATTATGACCTAATATGGACCAATTAGGACCTAACATGACCTACTAAACTCAATTAGGACTAATTAGGACCAACTAGACACAATTATGACCAACTAGACTCAATTAGGACCAATTAGGACCTAATATAGACCAATTAGGACCTAACATGACCTACTAAACTCAATTAGGACCTAATATGGACCAACTAGACTCAATTAAGACCAAATAGATACAATTATGATCAATTAGGACCTAATTCAAACCAATTAGATTCAATTATGACCTATTATATCTAATTAAACTCAATTAGAACCAATTAGGACCTATTAGACTCAATTATGAATAATTAGGAACAATTAGGACCTATTAGATTCAATTAGGAACAATTAGGACCAATTAGGACCAATTAGGACCTATTAGATTCAATTATGACCAATTAGATTCAATTAGGGCCACTTACATTCAATTATGACCAATTAGGACCTAACATGACCTATTAAGACCTATTAGGACTAATTAGGACCAATTAAGACCTAACACATGACTTATTATCTACTCAATTAGGACCTATTAGATCCAATTATAGTGAATTAGGACTAATTAGGACTTAATATGACTTATTCTAGACTCAATTAGGACCAATTAGACTCAATTATGACCAATTATGACCTAATATGGACCAATTAGGACCTAACATGACCTACTAAACTCAATTAGGACTAATTAGGACCAACTAGACATAATTATGACCAACTAGACTCAATTAGGACCAACTAGACATAATTATGACCAATTAAGACCTAATTAGGACCTAACATGACCTACTAAACTCAATTAGGACCTAATATGACCTATTAGACTCAATTAGGACCAATTAGATTCAATTGGGACCAATTAGGACCTAATATGGACCAATTAGGACCTAACATGACCTATTAGACTCAATTAGGACTAACTACACTCAATTATGACCAATTAGGAACAATTACGACCTATTACATTCAATTATGACCAATTAGGACCTAACATGACCTATTACTTGACCTATTAGGACTAATTAGGACCAATTAGGACCTAACACATGACTTATTATCTATTCAATTAGGACCTATTAGATCTAATTAGACTCAATTAGAACTAATTATATGACCTATTAGAACCAATTAGGACTAATTAGATGAGCAATGAACTATGACTAATTTATACTTCATACATGTGTAGGAAATGCTCAAGAATCACAAGCTCAACAAGCTGCCCAACCTTCAGAAGTTGGACAAGGGTCATCACATGCCCAACCTTCAGAAGTTGGAGAAGGGTCATTACAAGCTCAACAAGCCCAACCTTCAGAAGTTGGAGAAGGGTCATCACAAGCTCAACAAGCACGAGTCTCAGAATATCAAATAAGTACACATCTCTCTCTTTCTCTCATAGACTCTCTCGATTTAGTCTCTTATTGGTGAATATATATTTTGGGTCTTTCCCCTAAGAATATAAGTTATTTTTTTTGTTGCATGTACATGCAGCCTTTGATGATGAAAATGTTGGACAAGGGGCATCCCAATTTGAATCAACCCAAGGTCAAACAAGTATGTGTTTCTCTTGAATTAATGTATAAATTATTATAGGTAGAACATGTTCAAGAGCTTGTAAATACTTATTTCATGAAGGTCCCCTTAAGATGAGATATTAAGATTTTTTATTTTATTTTATTTGCAGTGGAAGTGAAAGAAACATATGTGAATGATAATCTACTCCAATATTTGAAGAGAAAAATTAATCGTAAAATCATAGATCATTTAATTGAAATGGATGTCGAAAAATTGAGAGATTATGCTAAACAACCCATAAATATTACAAAGAGGGCATTGAATAAAAAGTCTAAGCAAATAATGAAACAATTTGAGAATCTTGGTACACTTGAAAAAACTCAACTATTATCAATTACACTTCTTAAAGATGAGTTAAAAGAGCCATTAAAATTATTGGGTGTAGATGCAAGTTTGAAAAAGTTAAAATCAAGTAACGTACAAAAAACTAATGTTGACAGTGTTAAGGAAGGTTTTCATTCCATTGGGAAAGCAACTAGATGTATAGATAGGTCCATTTCAAGAAGAGTGATACTGACATCTATTTTAAATAAAAACATGTCCCAAAGAAGAAAAATTTCTTCACTTTCATCTTAGATCAGGTACAATAGGAAGATAATGACAAACTATTTGAAAAGAAGAATCAATTTGGATGATACTACATTGGAAGGTAATTGGGCACTAATGTGTAGAGCTCCTTGGTTCGATAGAATGAATTAAACAGTTAGGAACTTAGTTATGTCATTTTGGACTGATCATACTCGCCCTTCACCAAATACAAGAGATGTTAGCAAGAAGAGGACTGGGCCTAAGGAATATTTCCAGCACACAAAACATTGGTTGGACACCACACAACATGAATTGTATCTCTCATTTTGTAACTCAAATCTTGACATTAAGATTGGACAAACAATGTTTGAAAGATTAAAACCATTTTTTGTAAAGATAAATAAATCTTTTGAAACTTGTTGTTGTTGATATCACATTGAATTTGATCTCTACTACCAAGGGTTTAGAAAGATGATAGAAGAAAGTGGTGGTTCTCAAAATGATTTTCCTAAATGTCCAAGTCAATTCATAACATCAATCTTATGTAACAAATCAATTGATCATGAAATACCTTAAATAGATTGCATAAGAGGAACTTGTCAAACATGTGGGGATTTGGCTAAATTTCCTTTAAGACTTGAAGATACTGACATGGTGAGGATGATAAAATGCAAGAGATACAAGTACATAAAGTCTGAAACAAAAGTTGAGAAAGAATCAACAAGGTTGGAATATGTAGAAGACAAGATACCTGTTGCAACATTTATGGAGAATTTTTGTCAATTGATTCAACCATACATACGACATGTTTTTTTTGGTAAATGGTAGGCAGAACAATTCCAAATACAAAAAGAATCTTTTCCAGTTGGAACGATTTTATCGGTTGTTGATTTTGCAGAGAACTACTCTTTGTATCTCAAAAACAACTTCAAGCAGAATACTACTATACAGAGCAGGTGACTATCATGGTACATGTGTCTTATCGACATGCACAATTAGATTTGGATGGTGTTGAAAGTACATATGAAGCATGAGTCATAAAGAAAGAATATCACTTTTACATAAGTGATGATAAAGAGTATGACATACATTTTGTCGAGCATTTCTTTAAGACATTTTTTGGATATTTGGAAAACAAAGGCATCAAAATTGAAAAACATTTTGTTTGGTCGGATGGATGTGCAACACAATTTAAATCAGCAAGGCCATTTTACACACTATGTAGATATCATCGATACCAAAAGATACCACATATTTGGAGTTTCTTTGAGAGTGGACATGGAAAGGGAGAGCATGATGGTGCAAGAGCTTGTATCAAACGTGCTTTAAGAAAGTATCAACTGGACTATTAGGGATATCGTATAAATAATGCTCATGATGTAGTTGAGCGGTGCAAGATGCATTTTTTGGTGCCAAATCATGATAACACATCATCATGATCAGATCGAGTCATACCCTTCCGAGTATTCTGGGAGATAACAGGTACTAATTTTAAATTTATTGATCATTGTTTGAGTTAACTTATATATATGTCTTTAATTTTTACATGTGACCTCTCTATTGTTCAGGTGTTGACAAAAGATCAATCCATGGATGCAAGAGAGTAGACAAAACAAGATCCCTACATTGAGTTATGAGTACAGATAGTAATGTGCAGTCATTGTACACTAGAGATTATTCATGCTTTTGTTATGACTGCATTTTTGAAAACTATGATGAATGTATCAACCAAAAATGTGGATATGTTAGTGAATGGAATTTGGTTCCACTAGATGTTACAAACACAAATGACATTCAAGATGAAAGCTTTGATGAGATTCCATTGATTTCTACAGATTATGACCATATTTCAGGTTTGATCAAAATAGGTACGTGTGTGTTTATATGTACATGTTTTTAAAAAGGACTCATAAGTTCTCAATTTATTTAAATAAAGTTTGTTTAATTTATATTTACAAGTTCCTAAAATTAAAAGTTCACTTTAAATGCAGGACATATTTTTGTAGTAGTAGCAGAGCTTGGAAATGTGGAAGGTGTTAGTTACTATTTATTACATTGTTGTAAGGAGAGGATGAAGCTAACACAGAGTGAAACAAGTGATGGAATTATGTTTCCCATAGGTTCTAGTACTGTATTTAAGTTTGTTTATGTGGTTAGTATTTATCACATCTATATATTTAACATTGAGGAACACATTGTGCAAGTTCAGTTGTCATGCAAGGAACATATTTGAAGAAAACCAAAATACTTAAACAAGGGATTCATTTTATTGATTATCAACCTAACAATAAGGTTTATCAGTATAGTCATCTTGTAATTGCCACTATCCTAACTCTTGTTCCTATGACAGGATGTGGCATTCGTAAGTGGAGACTTGATACTGACGACCATGAGAGAATATTAAATGTTATTCGAGAGAGAGATGAACTTGAAGATGTAGACTAAATCACGCATGAAATATGATTTGAACTAAATTTTTCACAGGTGAGACTAGAGGTTTTCTTAGCTCCATTCTTTCCTACTGGTGCCCATAGTGAATGGAGCTTGAATTAAATTAAAAATTAAGAATATATAGATCTCAAATCTATGTCTTACAAGTGGATATCTTATAATTATCATGTATGTACTTCAAATTTATGTCTTGTATGTATTGAATTTTCATGTGTTACATTAGGATGTGCATGTTTTAAATATAAAATCTACTTGAAGTACAACTTGACATTAAATTAAAAGTACGTGCACACAACTATTATCGAATGTACATTTAAATCTTGAACATGTGTACAATCAAACATCATTCATGTATGTAATTTATATTGATTTCAAACATGATTCATGTATGTTTAATCTATTGAAATCAAGTTGAACATCAAATTTAAATTGAACATGTACATGTGTATGTAATCTATAATTGAAAGTATTGAAAATTTACAAGTTCATCACACACATGCACATGTATCTAGAGTGAAAGTATATATATATATATATATATATATATATATATATATATATATATATATATATATATATATATATATATATATATATATATATATATATATATATATATATATATATATATATATATATATATATATATATATATATATATATATATATATATATATATATATATATATATATATATATATATATATATATATATATATATATATATATATATATATATATATAATGTACACATGCATGAAACATCAATCATGTGTGTAGATCAAGTACTGTAAATATGAAACATATGAATCAATCATGTGTCAAACATTCTATCAAAAGCCCATCTAGAAATAAAATATAACATCAAACACATCAATTGGTCATGTAGAGTTTAGAAATGAAATATAGTTCATCAAACACATGTGAATATATATATATATATATATATATATATATATATATATATATATATATATATAATATATATATATATATATATATATATATATATATATATATATATATATATATATATATATATATATATATATATATACATAATATGAAATATGTCTATAATCAAATATGAATGTGCCTATGACTCATCATGTCGACTCCTCACTAAACGGTCACACCCAGAGTGACTATCATGCTCTGAAGGATGTGCAGATCCCTACAAAGAAAGAGATATATAAATTAAAATATATAAACATTGTACAAGAAAACATGTTATAAAGTGTGTGGAACATAGATAATAAATTAAAAACTCACCTGTCCACTACTGATGTCATCATTGAGTGAGTCTCAATGACGTACATGATTAGTACCCAAAGGAGTAACAAGAGGCATATCCTGGTAGACAAAAAATAAATCAATTGATTGAAATTTTGAAAATAAATTTAAGTTTAAAATTGTACAACATTTAATACATGTATATAATCTGATTTATACCTGTGTAGGTGGTGGAAATTGATAGTACTTGGATTCACTAGCCTCAATCCTATCAACCAAGGTATCAAGATTTTGTTGTGCCTGGTCCAAGCTCAAATCTACATCTACAACATGAGTAGACTGCACATGCCTCTCTAATGATGAATGCAATGGACTAACCAGATGAGATGGCATGGAAGTCGTATCATCACATGTCAACAAATCTAGATATCCTGTAGTGGTCATGCTGAACTCAACATCGTCAAGACCAACATCAGAGAATTGATGGCCTGCACTAACTGAAGGGTCTGTACACTGTGCCTCTCCATGTGCAGCAATAGAGTGGTCAGTAGGTGGATCCTCATGAGCACTACCACTATGGCCATGGTCTAGGTGAGAAGGATGTGACTGAGCGTATCTAACATTACCCACATGAGATCTAACCTCTAATATGGGGATATCATGCTCTGCTGCTATAAATGCATATGCATCCAATAGATCCTTAGCCAAGCTAATGAATTTCACCTGTGTCATCTCCCCTGTAAGTCCCTCCAGGCTAGAAAGTGAAGGGATGCCTACTGCAGTGTACATGTCATCTACGGTCCTGCTAGCGGATGCTCCACTTGACGATCTGGAGTGTTGTTGAGACATCAGGTACTCACCAACCTGATCACTAGATATAGATGTGGTAGCTGCTATAATTTCCCCCACACTATCAATCATAGCTCAAAGCTGGGTGCTACAAATAACATCATCTATAACATGGCCCAATGAAGGAGCTATATCAGGTGCCCTCTGACCAACAATGGCCCTGTGTACTAGTCTCTATTGATCAGCTCGATGATAAGAATCTCTATTAGAAAGCCTACCATGTTCCTATCCTAGATGTGCTGACAAATCAGTGTAATTAATAGCATGACCTAAATGAACCTCAGCAAAAATCTATTGTGCAAAGTATAGTGGAATCTGGTCATTATTTGGATAACGACCATAGGCAGCTAAAAATCTAGGGTGTATCAATGCTGATATAGTAGGATCTGCACACCTGGTAACCTGATATCCCTTCACATAATTTTTATCTGCATAAGAGGGGAAAACTTCCCCTTTCAGGGTCACTTTAGGCACTAAAGCATGTACCTCCTTAAGAGAAAGACCAGAGCCAACCTCTTGTCTCTTCTTCTCAAGTATGGACTCTATAATATCTGGGGCATATGGAGTGGTACCATGAATGTCATCCCTAATGTTAATCAAGCTATTAAGGATGGACTGACATGTTCTCTTATAGACAGTAGAGCTAGATGGGTTATTTATATATTCTTGCAGCCGTTGAATCTCTCTATTAGTGAGTGAAAATAGTTCTGCAGGGGGAATCGGTGCATCTGCCATGTGTGATGTGTAATAATGTCTGATAGAGAGAGAATATGTATGTACCTAAAAGATTTTATTTACTACATCAAATAAAGTCTACATATATACATGTACATACATTTTCCTAATTTAAATAAAAATAAAATTAAATACTATGCATGCATTTCACTACATTATTTGAGAGTAAAATCAATTACATAAATTACATGTTTAAATGTAAATTGCATTTTAATACCTATCTAATGGAGTCTTAAAGGGTCATATAACCTATCATAGGTCCTAATAGGTCCAATTACCTGTATGTTTATAGGTTAAATTAGGTATAATTAGGTCTAATTGGGGTGTGATTAGGTCCCAATTGATCTAATTGGGTCTAATTAGGTGAAGCACTAATAAGTCTTAAGGGGGACATAACACTCATAGTGGGTCTAATTCGGTATTAAAGGGGTCATATAATAGGTATTATAGGTCCTAATAGGTCTAATTAGCTCATAACAACTAATTGGGTCTAATTAGGTACTAATAGGTCTAATTAGGTGCTTCAATATAGGTCTTAAGGGGTCATGTTACTCATAGCATGGGTCTAATGGGGTCATATAACCTATCATAGGTCCTAATAGGTTTAATTAGGACATAATTGGTTTAATTGGACCTATTAAATTAGGTCCTAATAGGTCTAATTTGGTCAAATTAGGTCCTAATAGGTCTAATTGGGTCTATTTAGGTGCTAATTAGGTCGTAATACATCTAATTGGGTCTAATTAGGTGAACTAATAGGTCTACTTTGTTCTTAAGAGCTCATAAATTTTAGCATGTATTAAGTCTAATTAGGTCTTAAAGGGTCATGTAGTGTACTTGAGTATATTAGGTGTTAATTAGTCTTTAAATTTGATCTAATTATGTTGAAAGGTTAGAAGGGGTGGACTATTACTCATATTGTATGTATAGATAATTAGGGCAAGCTATTATGACTAATTTGGTCTAAGGGGTCCTATTATGTTCATAAATATGTCCCTAAGTAGGCATTATTACTATTCAATTTATTAATTCCTATTACTTATATTAGGTATGTATTACTCACATGTATTTAAAGGTAAATTAAATAGTATAAAATTAGGTATAATTTAAAGGTCTTGTTACATGGGTTAATTAGTCTAATTATGCCTAAGGGATCATATTGCTCATATTAGGTGTACTAGCAGGTCCTATTACTCATGATATTAGGTGTTAATTAGTCTTAATTAAAGGTCTAATTAGGTCTAATTAAATGTCTAATTAGGTCTTAAGGGGTCCTCAAACTCATATTAGGTATACTTGAGACTAGTTACACATGTCTTAACACACACACACACACACACACATGTATACATGTATATATACATATATATGCATACACACACACACACAGATATATGTGTGTGTGTGTGTGTGTGTGTGTGTGTGTGTGTGTGTGTGTGTGTGTGTGTGTGTGTGTGTGCATGCATATATATAATGTATATATACATATATACACATGTGTATATATGCATATATACATGTGTATATATGCATATATACATGTGTATATATACATATATACTATTTATGCATCTATCAAAAACTGAAAATAATAAAAACAAACAATAAAAATACCTCAAAAATGTGTTTGATATTTCAGAAGCCGTCTCACTGTTCCACTGTTTCACTATCACCGAAAGTGATAGTGAAACAATGGAACTTTCGGTGGATATAAACTTCCACCAAAATAAACCCTAAATACATGACTTTCAATCGAAAGTCATGGCTAAAGGACTTTCGATCGAAAGTCCCTTAGTAACTTTCGATCGAAAGTTACAAAGGAACTTTCGATCGAAAGTTACTTATGATCAAAAGTCCTTTGTTTGAGGACTTTCGATCGTAAGTTTACTACTTATGATCAAAAGTTGAAGCTAGTTTCTATCGAAAGTGGATAAATATTATTTTTCTGAAAACACTTTTTTAGACGGATTCCTTCCTCCGAAAAATTGTAACCCAGTATTATGGGTTCACCCTCCCCTAATAGGGTCCGACCCTTGACAAGGTCTAATGTACTTAATACATTGTAAAGAAACTCCTAACAGGGTTAAGGATCTTCTAACAAGGATCACTAAACACTAGTATAAAATATTAGTGGGTGTCAATTCCCACTGGGGTTTTTACCTATTTGGGTTTCCCCATAACCACATTCATGTTATGTGTTGATTTCATGTTTCATGTTTATGTGGATGTTCATTTTAGTACTTAAACATTTAAGTTTAGTTTAAAAGACTAAAGTAAAAAGATAAATATTCAATGAACACTGATTCACCTCCCCCCCCCTCTCAGTGTTCCCATTCCTAATAATTGGTATCAGAGCTCTGGTCCTCAGCAAAGAAGTTTAACCACTTAAGGAGATCATGGAGAAAGTAGAAATGAAATATCTAAAAAGAAATCTAGAAGCTTCTCTTGAAGACCTAGACAAATCTGAAAGAGAAACTGAAGAACTAAGGGAAAAACTTAGTGATGCTCAATTAGTCATCAAAAGGCTAAGGAAAGATTTGAAAGAATGCTCTACCAGTGATCTAGGGACAATGGTCAAGAAGCTAAATGAAGAAAATTAATCTTTAAAATAATAACTTGAAGATTTTTATGATAAGCTAACTAAAAATCAAGAAGTCTATGATGAACAGATCAAAGAGAACTATCAACTAAATGAAGAATTGAGGCAAGAAAACATGGAAATATTAGAAATAAGAAACAACAAGGAAAGCTTGGAATCTTAATTGAAAGAGGCTAAGAATCACATTGATAAATTACACGTTATTTTTTATTTAATTGAATCTTAGTTGTATGCAAGAAGAGCCAAAGGAGATACTAGCTGCATTGGATACAATGAAGCACAGAATCAGATTGATAACATGTGAGAAAGAATGAAAGCACCAGAAGGAACCTGTAATGCTAAAGAGACCAAAAGTCAGACCAAGGATCATACTAAACCATCTAAGAATAAGTGCAAACCTATAGACCACACTTTTTATGCATGTAACAAGCATGGACACATAGCAAGGAACTGTACAGAGGTAAGACCTTCCAATGGTTACTGTTATTATTGTAATAAATTTGGTCATAGAGCTATGACTTGCAAGAAAAGCCAAAAGAATAGGACTCATAATCAAAGAAATCAGAATCAATCAAATGTAAGAAGTTCTCAAAATGTTACATGTTAGATATATAACTATAATGGTCACTCAGCTAAATAATGTAAGATGGTGAGTTATGTCAATGCGCTAAGGAATATAAGGCCTCCAGTCATTTGTCACTCTTGTAACAAGGCTGGACATATCTCAAAGTTTTGTAGATCAAGGATGCAAGGTCAAGAAATCCCTAAAAAGCCCAAAGAACTAGTTTTGGATCCTGAAGGAGAAGTCAAATTTGTGAAAGCTTCAAAGGATGTGAGCTTGATTTGGTTAGAAACAAATATGGAAAAGGTTGATGAGTATGTATTGGATGCATCCACAGTGGACGCACCCTCTACATCTGGATGAATGGCCCTCAAGGTCATAGGGGGAGCTAATTTAGCTCTAGATCCCTATGTGGCTAGTATAATCACTCTCAGAGTATGAACCTTTGGACTTAACCTTTTGGAGACTAAAGAAATCTTTGTGTAAGAGTGCACTAGCTAATTCTTTGCAGAATGGAAGATAGAAATTTCTAAGTGACAACCTAGTTTATGTGGCAAGCATTAATGGTGGAATTTTCACTTTAAGTACATAGAAAGCTTTTTGATTACTCATTACATTTGAACTCAGAGTGACTGGAGAGAAGAAAGAGCTTTAGAAGTTATTGTGAAGAATTACAGATTGATCTATCAATGATTAGCAGTTAATTTGATCAATAGTAGAAACACTAGTTCGTTGTGCCGATTTAGAACTCTTCGGATTATCACAGAGAACACTTGGAAAGTGATAAAATAAGTAAGTGATGGCCACTCCCATAGTATTTGATGTTGTAGAAAATAAAATATGTGTTCAAGAAGCATCCATTTAAGTCTACCATAGATGACTTAGAGGGAGCATTCTCCTGCATGCCTATGGGTATTATGCATGTCGAAGACATTAAGGCATACATTTACTATAAGAAGGAACCAGTAGGATTGGATAGATTAAGGGCACACATGGAGACCATGTTAAAACCAAGAAAAACCTTCTTGGATGAATATGTGAAGTGGAATGATCACCCTATAGTTGAGTATGCTACGACATATGAGTTCTATGAGACAGGATGGATTAAAATACTTTTGAGCAGAATTCATGATGACCTATTTTGGATAGATGATGTGCTAGTAAGAATCACTAGTGACCTAATATATGAGATGATGGGCCTATCTAAGTCTAATGTCATCCTTCCTGTGGGCAAGGATTTCAGGAAAATTGTTGAGAAAACATGTAAGTCTAGGATTGATAGGCGTGGGATGACAATTGAGCTTATTGAACAAGCTAACTTGAAATTGATGTCCATGATACTTGGAAATAGGTTTCAACACACCACCATGGGGAATAGTGTGTCTGTGGCCATAATTCTAGCAGCCATTAGAATTGTGAAGGAAGATGGAGAGTTCAATCTATGTGAGATCTTGTGCACACAGTTGATTGATAACATCAAGGCAATCAAGCATGATAAGGCCAAGATATTTAGGTTTGGGTCTTTGTGTTGGAAACAATTGTCTGAAGGAAATTGCTACTCAATTATGTATTGTCTTTGATGTCACACTATGTCATAATCCGCAGCAATCTACTTATACCGAGCTCAGTCGGTCTGCTTGTCAGGGATATTAGTGTTTACCGAGTTCACTCGGTTGCCGAAGAAAGTCTAGTGTTTACCGAGTTCACTCGGTTGCCGAAGAAAGTCTAGTGTTTACCGAGTTCACTCGGTTGCCGAAGAAAGTCTAGTGTTTACCGAGTTCACTCGGTTGCTGAAGAAAGTTTAGTGCTTACCGAGTTCAGTCGGTCATCGAAGAAAGTTAGTATTTACTGAGTTCAGTCGGTTATCAAAGGAGAAGGATTGTTGGTGTTTACCGAGTTCCCTCGGTCTCTGGAAAATTATAAAAGATATGGTCACCGAGCACTGTCGGCCTTTGAAGGATTTTTGCAAATAGAGTTTACTTAATTCAGCCGACTGTTATACTAAATAATGACGATTTGACTAATCCAAAATCATATAAATAAAAGGTCAAATGTGAAAAGTAATAAGAATATAGCAGAAGATTTACAGAAGAAGAAAAGAAAAGATATATGCGAGTTTGTGAAGGATGTTCAGATATCCTTGAGGAGCAGCAGAGATTTATTCGATCAGAGAGGATCAGACTTATGCAGAACAGAGATCTGTAATCAGCAAGACAGTTGCATTATTATACAAGTCACTTTTTCATTGTTACCTTCTTATCATTGTAACAGTGAATTCTAAATCTCTTAACCGAGTTGGTTTAACAGCCATAATATAAATCCTCTAACAAGGTGACAATTCCATTGAATTGTTTTCAAGACCTCTTACCAGGCCACTCCTAGCAGGGTGTTTTAAATCCTCTAACAAGGTCACACCTAACAGTGTGTTTTGTAACCTTTTACCGGGTTGGCTTCTAACCGGGCATCACTTCAGAAAAGTGAAAATCAGTATCTAGATACATTGGTGGTTTTTCCCATATTGGGTTTCCACGTTAAATCTTGTGTCTCTTGTGTTCTTAATTGCTTTCTCAATCATTTACATGCACTGATGAATATCTAAAGATATTATTGCTAATACTTTCTGCATCTTCAAAGTTACTGCAATCTACTTACCGAGTACTAAAACAGACAACATTGTTAAGATATCTTAAAGGATCTGCAAAGAATTAATAGTCAAGGTTTTATGGTTGACTGATTCACCCCCCCTCTCAGTCACTTCATCCATATTCCATCAATTGGTATCAGAGCTTTTGGTGCTTGCAGGAAGGGTTTCAAAGACCTAAGCTAAAGATCAGGATGTCTTACAAGAGGGAAATTCCAAAGCTTAACAGAGATAACTTTTCAGCATGGCAAGGTCTCATGCGACTTCATCTGGCTTCCATTGGTGATTCAGGATGCAAATACATTGATGAAGAATACACAATTCCTAATGGCGCATTAACTGTTGAAGACATTGCAGATAAAAAGACTCACAACACCATGATGATAGACATTGCATCTGCTCTCAGCTATGAAGAATTTGATGATATTAAAGACTGCACTACTGCATATGAAATGTGGGTGGCACTAAAGAAGATATATGGTGGTGATGCAAATGTGAAGAGAGCCAAAGCAGAAAGCCTAAGAGGACAGTTTGACAAGATGAATATGAAGGAAGATGAAAACATGCAAAATATGTTGAAAGAATCAAAGCAAGTGTAAGTGCAATCAGAGCTTCTGGAGGAACAATCTCAGATGAGACGGTTATAAGTAAGGTACTCAGAACACTACTCCCTATCTATGCAATAAGAGTATCAGCTATTCAAGAAAGAAGATGTGAAGCAAACCACAGTATAACCTTGGATGCTTTAGTTGGAAGATTGACAGCTTTTGAATTAGACAACTATGACAACTATGTTCCTAGTTCCAAAAATATTGAATCAGCATTTGAGGCCAAAGTTTCACTAAAGAAGAACAAGAAAATTAAAGAAGTTCAGACAGAAAGTGAAGAAGAATCAGAAGAAAGTTCTGATAGTGATCTTGAAATTGTAGAAGCATTACTTGCAAAGAAGTACTCTAGAGGGAAAGGTAAGTATAAAGGTAAAACTCCTTTAATCTGTTTTTCATGTGAAGAAATTGGACATATTGCAGCTAGGTGCCCAAACAAGCAAGTCAAGGAAGAAAAGAGAAGTCACAAGTACTATGGCAAAAAGAATTTCAAATCATACAAGGATAAAGGTAAGAAATCATGTTTTATGGCTAAAGATTCTGATGATAGTGAAGAAGAAATTGTCTTTATTGCTATAAAAGATGAATCTGATGATGATGAAGATAAGATAGCACTTATTTCTCATATAAGCAAAGATGATATATGGATAATAGATAGCGGATGTTCACACCACATGACTGGTGATAAGACAAAATTTGAATATCTAGAAGACTGTGACAATGGTAATGTAAGATTTGGAAACAATGAACCTTGTTGTATAAAAGGAAAAGGAAGAATCTCATTAACCAAAGAACTCATATGTGATAATGCTTACTGGGTTGAAGGACTAAAACATAATCTTCTAAGTGTAGCACAGCTAATCAACACTGGTTTCAAGGTTGAATTCATGAATGGTCAAGCAAGACTGCTGGATGGAAAAGGAAAACTCATTGGATCAGGCAAACAAACAAAAGGTAACTTATTTTATCTTGATCTCAATGAATATTCATGCCTTATTGCTCAAATAGAAGAAAGTTGGCTATGGCACAAAAGGTTATGTCATGTGAATTTTGATAACATGATAAAGATAAGCAAATTCAAGAAGGTTAGAGGCATTCCTACTTTGAAGAAACCTGACACTGGTCTATGTAAGAATTGTCAGATTGGCAAAATGAGTAAAACTAGTTTCAAAAGTAAGAACTATCAGTCTAAAGAAATTTTGGAAATTGTGCATACTGATTTATGTGGACCTATTGGAATACAAAGCTATACTGGAGATAAATTCTTTATTCTTTTCGTTGATGACTATTCTAGAATGATGACTGTTATGTATTTAAGAGAAAAATCAGAGGCATTTAAAAAATTCAAATGGTACTTAGCAAGAGTAGAAAAAGAAATAGGGAAAAGATTGAAATGCTTAAGATCAGACAGAGGTGGTGAATTCATCTCTCATGATTTTAACAACTTCTGCATTGAAAGAGGAATCAAAAGACAGGTATCAGCTCCTAGAACTCCTGAGCAGAATGGAATAGCAGAAAGAAGAAACAGATCTATTATGGATTGTGCAAGGACTCTAATGATAGAAAAGAACATTGCTATAAAGTACTGGAAGGAAGCTATCAGCACTGCAGTTCATACCTTGAACCGAGTACAACTGAAGAAAGACACATTCAAAACTCCTTATGAATTATGGTATGGCTATAAACCTAATGTAAGTTACATGAAAATATTTGGTAGCAAGTGTTATATCTTAAAGGAATCCAGAAGAAATAAATTTGATGTGAAGAGTGATGAAGGAATATTCCTAGGATATTCTAGCAAAAGCAAGGCATACAAATGTCTGAACTTATCTACTCACAAAGTCATAGAAAGTATACATGTGAAATTTGATGAGTTTGCAGAAAAGACTGAGGAAGAAAGCAAAAGGGAACCTGAGAACTACAGAAGATTCGTTTACATTGAACTTGAAACATTGACAGACACAACTATCAATAAGGAAGCTATATCTACCGAGCCAAGCATAGTTACCGAGTCACAGACCGAGTCACAGGAAGAAGTTCAAACCGAGTCACAGGAAGAAATTCAGACCGAGTCTCAGCCTGAAGTTACCGAGCAAATATCTACCGAGTCCGAGCAACCTGAAGAAGAGATCCTAGAAGACAACAGCATGAATCATTCAAAAGGCAAGGAACCTATACTAGCCAAATATGTCAGAAGACATCATACACTAGATCAAATCATTGGAAACAAATCAGATGGTACTATGACAAGAAGCAAGCTAAAAGGTACATGTCTACTTACTGATTTTGAACCTAGAAATATCAAAGATGCATTAGAGAATGAAAGTTGGATTGAAGCAATGAATGAAGAATTAGAACAAATACAAAAGAACAAAACTTGGACTCTTGTACCTAGACCTAAAGATAAGAATGTAATTGGAACAAAATGGGTATTCATAAATAAACTAAATGAAGATGGTCAAGTATCTAGAAACAAGGCTAGACTGGTATGTAAAGGTTATTCTCAAGAAGAAGGTATAGATTATGGAGAAACTTTTGCTCCTGTTGCAAGATTAGAAGGTGTAAGAACTCTACTTGCTTATGCAGCACACAAAGGATTTAAGGTATATCAGATGGACATAAAATCTGCATTTCTCAATGGAATTCTTGATGAAGAAGTCTACATTGAACAACCTGAAGGTTTTGTTGATCCAGACAA
Organism: Chamaecyparis obtusa; assembly: GCA_027943335.1. Classification (NCBI taxonomy): domain Eukaryota; kingdom Viridiplantae; phylum Streptophyta; class Pinopsida; order Cupressales; family Cupressaceae; genus Chamaecyparis; species Chamaecyparis obtusa. Next base: position 52,445 of record BSBK01008082.1, on the reverse strand, counting down.
AAGGGACATGGTCTGCAGGTTACACAAAGCATTATATGGTTTAAAATAAGCTCCTAGAGCATGGTATGAAAGACTCCATAACTATTTAATCCAGTTTAATTTCAAAAGAGCTAATGATAACAACAATCTGTATATCAAAGAAGGACCGGATGACAAAATTGTACTGGCAGAAATATTTGTGGATGATACTATATTTACAGGGAATGAGGATCAGTGCAAAGAATTTTCAGAACAAATGAACAGAGAATTTGAAATGTCTATGTTTGGTTTAATAAAATTCTTTGTTGGTCTTCAAATTCAGCAAAGCAAAAATGGTATATACATTACTCAATCAAAATACATTAAGGAGATACTTAAGAAGTTTGGAATGGAAGATTCAAAACCAGTTGGTACACCCATGTGTACTGGACTGAAACTTACCAAAAATGATGATTCAAAAGAAGTTGATCAGACCCTATACCGATCTATGATTGGAAAATTGCAGTATGTGGTACATACAAGACCTGATATTGCCTTAGCAGTCGGTATAGTAGCTAGATTCTCAGCAAAACCTAAGGAAAATCACATGATGGCAATCAAAAGAATCTTAAGATACTTAAGAGGAACTGAAGAGTATGGTTTGTGGTATAAATTTGGAGGCAATCTAGACTTGAAAGTGTTTACTGATGCTGATTGGGCAGGAAACATTGATGACAGAAAAAGCACAAGTGGTGGAGCATTTTTTCTTGGAAAAAGATTGGTATCCTGGACTAGTAAAAAGTAGAATTGCACATCTCAATCCACAGCTGAAGCAGAATATGTTGCTGCTGCAGTAAACTGTTCAAATATTGTTTGGTTTAAACAGCTATTAGAAGGTATGAAGGTTGAAATCAAAGAACCAGTTGTTATATTTTGTGACAATACCAGTGCAATAAACATTTCTAAGAATCCAGTGATGCATTCCAAAACCAAGCACATTGCCATTAAATATCACTTTGTCAGAGAATTGGTGCAGGACAAGGAAATCAGATTAGAATATATTCATACAAAAGAACAGATTGCAGACATTTTTACCAAACCATTACCTAAGGATGCATTTATGTATCTAAGAGGTAAGTTAGGGGTCATTCCCCTATCCGGGGCTCACTAAATACAGTTTTAGTGATGCATCAACAAGAACATGATTGAAAATCAACTTGTTGATGCAGCATATTAAAGGAATCATTGCATATGAATCAGTACTTGAGGTACATTAATTTTCACCGGTAATATGTGAATTATCTTTGGCATATGTTGTCAAAGAGGGAGTGTTTGCTATGTCTTTACTATTGCTTTCAAGAAATTTATAGTCAGAAGAAAGAATTTTCAGGATACAGGAAGTTTACTGATAGAGGGAGATTTGAATCTAAACTGAGCTAACTCTTTCAAATTTCTTGTGTTATGACATATTGTGTTGCCATCAATGCCAAAGAGGGAGATTGTTGGAAACAATTGTCTGAAGGAAATTGCTACTCAATTATGTATTGTCTTTGATGTCACACTATGTCATAATCCGCAGCAATCTGCTTATACCGAGCTCAGTCGGTCTGCTTGTCAGGGATATTAGTGTTTACCGAGTTCACTCGGTTGCCGAAGAAAGTCTAGTGTTTACCGAGTTCACTCGGTTGCCGAAGAAAGTCTAGTGTTTACCGAGTTCACTCGGTTGCCGAAGAAAGTCTAGTGTTTACCGAGTTCACTCGGTTGCCAAAGAAAGTCTAGTGTTTACCGAGTTCACTCGGTTGCCGAAGAAAGTTTAGTGCTTACCGAGTTCAGTCGGTCATCGAAGAAAGTTAGTATTTACTGAGTTCAGTCGGTTATCAAAGGAGAAGGATTGTTGGTGTTTACCGAGTTCCCTCGGTCTCTGGAAAATTATAAAAGATATGGTCACCGAGCACTGTCGGCCTTTGAAGGATTTTTGCAAATAGAGTTTACTTAATTCAGCCGACTGTTATACTAAATAATGACAATTTGACTAATCCAAAATCATATAAATAAAAGGTCAAATGTGAAAAGTAATAAGAATATAGCAGAAGATTTACAGAAGAAGAAAAGAAAAGATATATGCGAGTTTTTGAAGGATGTTCAGATATCCTTGAGGAGCAGCAGAGATTTATTCGATCAGAGAGGATCAGACTTATGCAGAACAGAGATCTGTAATCAGCAAGACAGTTGCATTATTATACAGGTCACTTTTTCATTGTTACCTTCTTATCATTGTAACAGTGAATTCTAAATCTCTTAACCGAGTTGGTTTAACAGCCATAATATAAATCCTCTAACAAGGTGACAATTCCATTGAATTGTTTTCAAGACCTCTTACCAGGCCACTCCTAGCAGGGTGTTTTAAATCCTCTAACAAGGTCACACCTAATAGTGTGTTTTGTAACCTTTAACCGGGTTGGCTTCTAACCGGGCATCACTTCAGAAAAGTGAAAATCAGTATCTAGATACATTGGTGGTTTTTCCCATATTGGGTTTCCACGTTAAATCTTGTGTCTCTTGTGTTCTTAATTGCTTTCTCAATCATTTACATGCACTGATGAATATCTAAAGATATTATTGCTAATACTTTCTGCATCTTCAAAGTTACTGCAATCTACTTACCGAGTACTAAAACAGACAACATTGTTAAGATATCTTAAAGGATCTGCAAAGAATTAATAGTCAAGGTTTTATGGTTGACTGATTCACCCCCCCTCTCAGTCACTTCATCCATATTCCATCACTTTGATCATTTACATGTACCTTCATATAGTTGGGAAAGTATCATATTCATCTTTGGACAAGTCCATTCTAACCATGCCATAGATATCTTACAAGGCATCCATTGAAAGTACATTGAGAGATTACATAACATTGGAGTTGAAGACCTTCAGGGTCAAGATGCAAATGAGGTACAAAATTCTAGAGAACATTGTTGAGAAATACAAGGATAGTATTTGTTTTATGGTTGAAATAGATAAAACATGCATGGAGGTAGTTGTACCTAGAACAAAGTGGATTCATCCACTTGGATATGATGAAGAGGAATAATTTTTAGAAGCATATGCTCAAGTATTTATTTCAGCTCCTACTGACCCTAATGAGCCAAGATGGGGAACTTGTGAGGAAAAGACAAGAGAGATTGATGCTAAACTAAAAAATGCAACAACAAAAATAAAGGTTGCTAAAGTCACACCAGAGATCTTGAGAATAGATGGAGTATCTCAAGAAGATCTAGACAAAGAAAAAGAACAAAAGATTTCTTTGGAATTAGAGAGTGAAGATGCAGCAAAGGTAGAATCACATGATCCCAAGATGAAGAAGGTAAAGATCGAGAAATATGATATACAAATAAAACTGATGAAAATCCCTCTACAACCAAGGAAACTAGTGATCCTACTGCTCCTCCAGAGTACAAGGCATTACCAAATAGGAAGAAAGAGATCAGCACTAGTCATCCATCCTCAAGAGTCACAAGAAACAAAAGGAACTCACAAGCACCTCCTGATGTAAGTTTCAAACCTAGTCTCAGTGTGCTAAGTGTAAGAATAATTGATGAGGGAAGAATTGATCAAGTGGGGAATTTTTATGAAAAATATAGTGAAATAGACAAATCTAAGATACAGAGTATGATAATCAAACACATGCTGCAGTTCAAGAAGATAGTCTTGGAGCTTAAGACTATGATCCCTAATAAGGTATGGAACATTCTAGAATTCCTAAAGAGACAGGCAATTGAAGAAGATCTACAGATAAGAGAGAAGATTTTAGATGAAACTCTTCCTATATGCGAGCTAGAAGAGAAGAAGTTACTGTTAGATTTGGTGAAGCCTCACCTCAGGACCAAGACAATAACATTGAATATAATGGATAAAAACTATGAATTAGTTTCCAAAGAAATAGAGAAAGCCTTTGAGAAGGTCTTTATGAATAGGCACATGTATCCACCTACTATGCCCAAAGCTCAAGTACCCACAAAGGAGTTCAAGGTGGCAGAGCCCACAATGCATCGATAACAAGTCCTTAGGATTCAACACCTACAGTGGAAGCACAATCAGAGGTAGATAAGTCTACACCAACTACAGAGTCACAAAAAGACAACACAATTATCATTGATAATGTGGAGATAGCCATGGCGGCCACTAACACCGAGTTGGATAAGTTTTAAGAATCTTTTGTGAGCACACAAGAAGCTTAAATATTATGCAGTAGCACACCTCCCACTCATCAAGAAGAAGTATTGATTGATGATAAGAAAAAAGAAGAAAAGAAAGAACAATTAAAAGAAATAGAAAAAGAAAAAATAGAAAAGAGGAATAAAAGAAAGAAGAAGAAAAGGAAAAAGAATGTTAGAAAAAGGATTAAATGTCAGTAGAACTAATCAAGGTGAAACAAGAAGTGATGGTTAGCACTCCCATCACTCCCTTAGCAACATTGTTGTCAAGTTTGACACCTGACACATCTAGTTTGGACTCATGGAGAGAAGAAGATCTAATAAAATTCAGCATCCTAGCCATGGAAAAGGCCAAAGAAAAACAAGTGATGAGGAATCCCCTCCTGGTAGAATCAATAAACATTCTGAAAAAATTATTGCCAGAAGACAAGAAAGTGCCAAAGATACATTTTGTTGATGATGTGAGTACAGTCATCTCACACTTCAAAATTAATTTCTCAAGCCTTGAAGAATTTGCATCCTTAGTTGTAGAAGAAAAGTACCTAAAGAAGAGGTTGAGTGAATTAATGAGGAACCTTTCACTTGACCTAAGCTCACTTAAGATTGGTCAAGCATCCTTAAAAGAATTTGTAGATCAACGAAGAAGAATCATTTTAGAATGCATGGATCAGGATAAGCTTACTGATGCCCATTTCAACAAAATAAAAGAGGCAGAAGCTATGATTGAGAAAGTCAAGAGTTTAGTGAAAGACATGTGTAATAATGTATACCAAGGACAAATAGATAAAATTGAGAAGGATGAAAAAGAAATGTCAAAGACCAGGGCAAGGCAAACATAGCTCAGGAATGCTCTTGCACCCTCATTAGATATACTCAATCAGAACATCAAGGACATAGACGCCACAATAGTAACATATGATCATGGTCCTAGCACTGACTTGGAGAAGATGGAGAAGCTATAGTATGCTCTATGTGCCCATCTCTAGATAGTAAACTACTTGATCACATTTTGGAAGGAGATCTAGAACCTAAAGATAGCATATACGGATGTTTTCCCTCAGTGAGTATGTGTAAATATCATTTTTGAAGAACCTTTGTCATTAATGTCAAAGGGGGAGTTGTGTATAGAATATGAATCATAATATGTATAGGGAGATATAAGTATATGTATAGAAGACAAAAAGTTTTTTGTATTAAGGACACTTAGCAATTGTTGGAAACTGAATTGAAACAATTTTTGTATTGTCATTGATGTCAAACCTTAATTGGTAAGACTGTTGCTACTTAGGAAAGTACTATATCTATTTGAGTGTTTCTAAGGGGCTAAGCAAGGTTGGTAACAATAGCACCTAGGGAAAGGTTGAGTTATCTTGATACTACAAAGTGTACTTGACTATGTTGCACTATGATGAGATAATGTATTGTTTATCTTAGTAAGACTGAATACTAAATTGGTAGGCTTAACTGAGAAAAGAATGGAAAAATCATGTTTAAGTTGAGTGATGTTAGTGTTGACCGAGTTAGTATATGCTGAGAAAAATTACAGTGTCGATCGAGCATTAGTAAATTGCCAAGGAAGGCAATGTAAGCCAAGGAAACAGTTTTAGTAATGACCAAGCTTTCTACATGAAGACTGAGTGAACAATCACAGTATTGACCAAGCATCAATAATTTTATATTTGAAGAGACTTTAATTTTGGAGCTGTCATTGTTGAATTCTTGGATTATGTAAAATGTGTTGACTTTATTTATTGATTGTTTGGAAGCATTAAATGCATTGTAAAATGTTTTATTGTAAATCTTTAAGAGATTTGAGATGATTCTAGAAAAGGAGCCAAAGAACATGAAGTGGGTAGATTCAATGAATCTGACCTAACCCTAAGATCTACAATTGAGATTGAGCGGCAAAAGATGAGTTAACCTAATTGAGGAAAATATAAGGGATCCTAAACATTGTGATATGTATGCACATGGTGAATAGAGAATGTTGGAAGAGGAAAGTTTTATTGACTGAATAAGTAGAAAAGGTTGAAGGAGAATTGTGGTGATTTCTTGAAGAAAAGTTCCAAGTAGATCAGAGATGGAAATGGAAAAGTTTCACATTCAGTAAACCAGCATTAGTGTACAAAATTGGATCTCATATTTACAAAGTGAGTTGTATATTTTTTAGATAATACTACTGCTACTTTCTAACCATTGTAACAGTCAAAATCCTTTTAATAGAGGTTGACCTAACAGTCATATGTTAAATCCTTTGAACAAGGTTGCATTCTAATGGAGTGTATGTAAGTCCTATGACTAGGCTCACTTTTAACAGGATGATTGAAATCCTTTAACCGAATCACACCTGATAGTGTGTATTGTAACCTTTGATATGGTTGGCTTTTTACTGAGCTCACTTCAGAAGAGTGAAAATAATAGTAGCATGTTACAAAGTGGTTTTTCCCAAATTGGGTTTCCACTATAAATCCCGGTGTTTATACTTGTGTGAATGTTTAGATCTGAACATTACTATGTTTTGCAAGTTATAGCTAGGTAGTGGACTGTATTGTTAGATGTTTCTATTATTGAATTAGTGATGACTGAGTTTGTTTTGGTTTTGGATCTAATTTAAAGGATAAGTTTTTGAGATTGTTTTATACTTCAGGACCTAAGAACAACTGATTCACCCCCCCTCTCTATTGTTCTAAATCATATCAACAATTGGTATCAGAGCTCAGTTGCTTATTATTGGTGTTGACAGAAATCAAGTTTAAAGGGGCTTGAAGAAAATGATTAGGATGTATAAGAAGGAGGTACCGAAGCTGAACAAGGAAAACTTCCTTGCATGGCAAAGCTTGATGAAGCTACATCTGGCTGGTATTGGTGACTCTGCAAAGTACTACATTGAAAATAGTTATGTCTCACTTGTCGCACCTTTGACTATTGAAGAAATGAGAGCTAAGAAAGAACATAATCAAGCAATGCTAGAAATTGCATCTTCCCTAAGCTATCCATAATTTGAGGACATTAAGGACTACACAACTAAAAAGGATATGTGGGACACTCTTGCAAGGATCTATGGTGGTGACTTGAATCTGCTGAAAGAAAAGGCTGAGAGTCTTAGAGGTAAGTTTGATGAAATGATAATGCAAGAAGGTGAAAACATTGCACAATATTGTGGTAGAATAAAAGAAGTTGTGAATGCTATTAGAGGAGAAAATGGGGCTATTAATGATGAAACTATAATTGGGAAACTACTAAGAACCCTTCATCCTATATATGCCATTAAGATCTTAGCTATTCAGGAATCTAGATGTAACTCTGCTAATGTGCTTACTTTGGAAAGTTTGGTTGGTAAGCTAACTACTTTTGAGCTCTCTAACTATGATAATTTCACTATTGGAAGCATTGGAAATGTTGAATATGCTTTCAAGTCAGAGCTAGTTCTGAATAAGCCAAAGAAAGAAAAGGAAAGATGCATCAGTGAAAGTGAAAGTGATAGTGACACTTCTGATGAAGACCTAGAAGATCTAGAAGCTCTTATGGCTAGAAGACTGAGAAGGGAAAAAGGAAAGTATAAAGGTAAACTCCCTATTATATGTTTTGCATGTAATAAAGTTGGTTATATAGTTGCTAGATGTCCTAACAGGAAGGATAAAGATGATGAAATGAAAAGGAAACACAAAGATGGAAAAGATGACAGAAGCTACCGATGGAACAAAGACTACAAGGGAAAAGGTAAGAAATCTTGTTACATTACTAAAAAAGAGACTGACACTGATAGTGATGATTTTGAAATTGTGGTAGTCTATGTTGCAATGAAAGATGAATCTGATGAGGATGAGAAAACTACATTGATATCCTATATGAACAAGAATGTTAAATGGATTATTGATAGTGGTTGTTCACATCACATGATTGGTGACAAAAATAAGTTTGAGACCTTACATCATTACAAAGGTAAAAGTGTAAAATTTGGTAATGATGCACCATGTCCTATTAGAGGAAAAGGTTTGATTAAACTGACTGATAAGATATCTTGTGAAAATGCATATTGGGTTGAAGGTCTTAATTATAATTTGTTAAGTGTTGCTCAGCTTAACAAAACTAGTTACCAAGTGAAATTTCATCACAAGCAAGCTAAAATATTTAATGCTACTGGAGAACTAATTGGAAGTGGAGATTAGACTAGAGGTAATTTGTTCTATCTTGACCTATCTGAAGAAACATGTTTAATTGCACAACTTGATGATATTTGGTTATGGCATAAAAGATCATGTCATGTTAATTTTGACAATTTGGTAGAGATAAGTAAGAAGAAAACGGTAAGAGGTCTACCTAGATTGAAGAAACTTGAGAATGTGATGTGCAAGGAATGCCAGTTCAGAAAAATGACAAAGTCAAGTTTCAAGAGAAAATCCTTTACTTCTGAAACTATTTTAGATTTGGTTCATACTAACCTTTGTGGACCTATGGGTGTACAAAGTTACTCTGGTGCTAGATACTTTATCTTATTTGTTGATGATCATACTAGGATGATGCATGTGATGTTTCTAAAAGAAAAATGTGAAGCTTTTCAATATTTTAAGTGGTATTTGGCCAAGGTTGAAAAGGAGATAGGTAGGAACCTGAAATATCTTAGATCTAACTGAGGTGGAGAATTTACATCAAATGAATTTAATCTCTTTTGCAATGATAGAGGAGTTAAAAGACAAATGTCTACACCTAGAACACCTCCACAAAATGGTATAGCAAAAAGAAGAAATAGATCTATCTTGGATTGTGCAAGGACATTGATGATTGAAAAGAATGTGGCACAGAAATATTGGAAAGAAGCTATAAGCACTACTGTCTACACTCTTAATCAGGTACATATCAAGAAAGGTACAAATCTAACACCTTATGAACTATGACATGGGCATGCATCGAGTGTTAAATACTTTAGAATCTTTGGAAGTAAGTGCTATAAATTAAAACACACTAGGAATGGAAAGTTTGATGCTAAGAGTGATGAAGGCATATTCCTAGGGTACTCCATAAAAAGTAAATCTTATAAGTGTTTAAACTCTAACACTAACAAAATTGTGGAAAGTGTGAATGTCAAAATTGATGAGTATGCAGAAAGAAATGAAGTTGACAGTAAAAGAGAACTAGAAGATTATAGATCTTTTGTGTACACTAAAGAAGAAGAAGAGGCAAGTAATAGACTTGCACCTGATGCTGAGTCTCAGGTAAGCAATGTCGAGTGACAGACATAAGCTGCCGAGTGTCAGGAAAATAGTGCCGAGAGAGAACAAGAACATGCCAAGCTACAAGAAAATGTTGTTGAGTATCAGGAAGAGGTTTCTGAGCATTCTAAAGTTGAATCTAACAATCTTATTGAGGAACATGATGAGATAGAGGAGAGGATAGCTGAACCTATTTTGGAAAAATATTTAAGAAGACATCATAAGCCTGAACAGATAATTGGATACAAAGATATTGGAATCCAGACCAGAAGTAAGACTAAGGATCCAACATGTCTACTATGTGAATTTGAACCGAATACAACTAGAGAAGCATTGGAGAATGAAGATTGGATACAAGCAATGAATGAATAAATTGACCAGATTGAGAAGAATGATACTTGGACTCTGGTGCTGAGACCTGAAAACAAGAATGTTATAGGAACAAATTGGGTGTTTCGGAATAAGATGAATGAAAATGGTGAAATCACTAGGAACAAAGCTAGGCTGGTATGAAAAGGCTATGCACAAGAAGAAGGAATAGATTATGGGGAGAGATTTTCCCCTATAGCTAGATTGGAAGGAGTAAGAACTCTGCTTGCACATGTTTCTTATAAAGATTTCAAGGTATATCAAATGGATGTCAAGTCTGCATTTTTGAATGGTATACTAGAAGAAGAATTTTACATAGAACAACCAGAAGGTTTTATTGATCCAAATAGGAGATGCATGGTGTGCATATTGAAAAAAGCATTATATGGATTAAGGCAAGCTCCTAGAGCATGGTATGAGAGGTTGCACAACTACTTGATACAGATTGGATTTTCAAGAAAAAATGACACAAGCAATTTGTACATGAAGGATGAAGAAGGTAAAGGTATCTTGTTGGCAAAAATATTTGTGGATGACATTATTTTTGGTGGACAAGATGCATTATGTAAAAAAATTTCAAATGAAATGCAAAGTGAATTTGAAATGGTAGAAGTAAATCAAACTCTGTACAGATCCATGATTGGAAAACTGTAGTATGTTGTACATAGCAGACCAGATATTGCATTAGCTATTGGGATTGTGGCAAGATTCTTTGCCAATCCTAAGGAAACCCATATGATGGCCGTGAAAAGAAGTATGAGATACTTGAAAGGAACTGCTGACTATGGTCTATATTATAAGAAGGATGAAAAATTTGAACTCTGAGTTTATACAAATGCTGATTGGGTAGGAAATGTAGATGAAAACAAGAGTACTAGTGGTGGAGCTTTCTTTCTTGGATAGAGATTAGTCTCCTGGACAAGCAAGAAACAAAATTGCATTTCCCAATCTACTGCCAAGGCCGAGTATGTTGCTACTGCAGTAAATTGTTCAAACTTGGTATGGATAAAACAATTGTTGATAGGCATGAAAGAAGAAATCACTGAACCTATTGTTATTTTCTGTGACAACACAAGTGCTATCAATATTTCTAAGAATCCAATGATGCACGCTAAGACCAAGCACATTGCAATCAAGTATCACTACTTGAGAGAATTAGTATAAGACAAAGAAGTCCAAATGGAATATGTGAATACAAAAGAACAATTAGCAGACATATTCACTAAAGCTTTACCTAAAGAAGCTCATGAGTAGTTGAGAAGTTAATTAGGTGTTCTTCCCCTAACTAAGGCTGCCTAGACAAGCTAGGAGCACTGCATCAAATATGCTACAATAGAACATTTGACGAATTGATGTAGAAGATTTTCACACTTTAAGGCTGGCCTAGAGTTGTGAAGAGAAGCAAAGACAAGGAATTAGTCATAAGAAAGATGACAGAGGAAGAAACAATGAGCTACATAGATATTATCTACATCTGATGGATGTATGTTTTAGTTATTGCTTTGGCATTTTTGTCAAAGAGGGAGAAGAAATTGATATGATAAAACATGATACTGAAAAGTAAGAGGGAAATGAACTGATGAACTAATGGGAGATGAACTGATGGAACTGAAGATAAGGATGATGAACTGAAATGAAGGATCAAGATAGAGGGAAATCTGAATACTTCTGATGGTTACAGAAGTGAGGCTTACAGGATTCTGAATCAGAATGAAGCTAAGGATATTATAAAATAATTTTCTGATGGACATATAAGTTTTTGGACTGGTTGGTAATCCATGTGTTATTCAGGTGATATCATATGGTGTTGCCATCAATTCCAATGAGGGAGATTGTTGGAAACTGAATTGAAACAATTTTTGTATTGTCATTGATGTCAAACATTAATTGGTAAGACTGTTGCTACTTAGGAAATTACTATATCTATTTGAATGTTGCTAAGGGGCTAAGCAAGGTTGGTAACAATAGCACCTAGTGTTAGAATAACTGATATGGGGGTTAATTAGTTATGCAGTGTCCCTAAAACAAAATGTATAATTCAAAACAATTTCTTCAATTTTTGCTTATCGGTAAACAATAAATACTTTCACTGTTTGTGCTTTTACCGATTACCAGTCTAATACCATAATAGTTACCGATCAAATCTAACATGTAACATGTAAAGTATGATAACAAACAAATATCACAATCAACACATAACACATGAGATTTAATGTGGAAACCCTGTAAAGGGAAAAACCACCTGGGACTGGCAACCCAAAATTATTCACTCTTCTGAAGTGAGGTCGATTAAGACCCAACCCAGTTAAAGGTTTACAAACACACTATCAGGTGTGACCTTGTTAGAGGGATTTAGACTAGAAGTTATCATCCAACTAGCATTCACTATGTGGTTGACAGGATAACAATGTTCATTCTATGAATGATACATCATAAGACTTTCAGAGTCCACTCGGTTAAGAGATTTTGATTATATACAATGGTTAAATGTGTAACAGTAAATGATCTACCTTAATAAAACTTCAATTGTAGATTACAGATCAATATTTAGTCCATACAAATCCTTCTGACCAATATTTCACTTTAGATTCAATACTGTATCAACTTACTATCCATCGGTAATTGCTCTTTGTAGCTTGGTAATTGTTCTGTAGCTCGGTTCTTACTAACCAGTATGATCAGAATGCATGAAAACCTTGTTCACCCTGTAGCTTCTACTTCTTCCACCATCTTTTCATAAAGAAATTTTGTTCTCTTATATAGAAGGGTAAATCATTTTCTTCTCCACCATCAGATTTTGCCGCTTAACCACATTCATAGATTTTGCCACTTCAAACTTTCTCAACACTTGTGTCAATAACATGTTTGATTCTCATCCTTTAGATCTTTCCTAAATTTCATTAGCCATCGATCTGTGTAACAAACATTATCTGTTACCTCGATGTTATACTCTTGCCAGCTCATTGATCTTATTGGCTAAACTAATCATTTAATTCATTCTGTTCCACTCAGTTATCAAAGAAATGCGTCGATGAAAACTACTTGGTTAATACTATGATCGGTATACACTACACTCCATCGGTGTATACAAGAATTGCTTCATTTACCGACAACACTGCTTTGTGTCTTTCAGCTTTATACTTCATCATAGATAAATGCAACATAATAAAGTCAATAACATCAAGTCATAGAATCATCAACAAGTTATTCAATGTGTTCCTTATCCTCATCTATCATGTACATCTTTCTCCATGTAGATTTCTATGTTCTTCATCTCTTTCACCTTTCTTCAGATGTCTCTTTATAGTAATTTACAAGATAAGTGTTGTCAGAGTAGTTGACATCAATGACAACATACTACTGATTTAATCATATTACATATCTAATCAGAAACTCCTCAGTGATCTTTAATCATGGATTCTTCAATCAGATTCCAAATCAGTTTTAGTCCAACAATCTCTCCCTTTGGCATTGATGGAAACTCAAGTAATATGAAATATACCATACACATACCAAACATATATTCTACAACTTTGTGAAAAAAATGTTGTAAGTCGAATAGACTTAATATGTTTAATCACTATGTTACTAAACTAGCATTAGATAATACAACTTTACCATTTTGTAGTTGTGTTCTTTTCAGTTCTCTTGTTCTTGCTTTTGTTCTCTGTAACTAATCTTCAATACTCTATCTCATTCAGATTGTCTCTCCCTTAGATAATTCTCATCGGTGCTTGTTCCTTTTCATATTTTTTATCTCTCCCTTTTTAGCAATGCCAAAAAAACAAATAAATAATCAATTCTGTCATCCTCTGTATCTCTGAATACTGATATCCCAATCAGTTCAAGTTCTTCAAACTTAATCACAACCTTGAACATAATTCAAAGTGTGAACTATGCTGCATCAACATGAATGATCTTCTGATAAAAGTAGGATGATGCAACATCCATATCACCTTAGTGACTGATAGATAGGGGATGGACCCCAAGTCTAGTCCTCAAGTATTCAAATGTGTCCTTTGGTAGAGGCTTTGTAAAAATATCAGCAAGTTGTTCTTTAGATGTGACAAATTCCAACTTCACTTGCTTCTCTTGCACTTTTTCTCTTAAGTAATGATACTTAATAGATATATGCTTTGTCTTAGAGTGCATCAAAAGATTCTTTGAAATATTAATAGCACTAGTGTTATCATAATATATAATCACTGGGTTAGTGATTACCTCATTCATTCCTTCCAACACTTGCTTGATATATGCAATGTTTGAACAATTAGTAGCAGTAGCAACATACTCTACTTTAGCTGTAGACTGAGAAATACAAGCCTTCTTTTTACTTGTCTAGGTTACAAGTCTTTCACCAAAGAAAAATGCTCCTCCGGTGGTGCTTTTTCTATCATCCACATTTCTAGCCCAATCAGCATCGGTGTAAACTTTCAGTTCAAAATTCCCTTCCTTAGGATACCATAATCCATAATTCTCCATTTTCTTTAGGTATGTTAAGATCCTTTTTGTAGCTATCATGTGGGATTCTCTAGGATTAGCAGAAAATCTTGCAACAATACCCACAACATATGCTATATCTGGTCTACGTTGAACTATGTACATTAGCTTACCAATCATGGATCGGTAAAGTGTCTAGTTTACCTCTGTAGTTTCATCCTCCTTTGTCAATTTGCATCTAGTAGCCATCATTGTTCCCATAGGTTTAGCATCTTCCATGCCAAATGTCTTTAGTACTTCCTTTATGTATTTAGATTGTGTGATGAATATTCCATCACTCTGCCGAATCACTTGTAGTCCAAGAAAGAACTTAATCTCTCCGAACATAGACATTTCAAATTCCTTTTACATTTCATCAACACATGTCTTGCAGACAAGCTTTGAGCCTCCAAAAGTAATGTCATCAACAAATATTTCAGCAATGAGAACAGTATCATCAGTATCACCTTTCATATACAAATTATTGTTTTCACTTGTTCTAACAAATCCAATACTTAACAAGTAAGTATGTAGTCTTTCATACCATGCTCTCAGTACTTGCTTCAATCCATATAAAGCTTTATGTAATCTACATACCATGTCTTTATTGTTGGGATCAACAAATCCTTCAGGTTGTTCAATGTAGACCTCTTCTTCAAGTATACCATTCAGAAATGTTGACTTCACATCCATTTGATAGACTTTGAATTTCTTGTGTGTAGCATATGCAAGTAGCATTCTAACTCCTTCCAATCTAGCAACAGGTGCAAATGTTTCACCATAGTCAATGCCTTCTTCCTGTGCATATCCCTTGCATACCAATCTAGCTTTATTTCTTGTGACTTCACCATTTTCATTCAGTTTATTCCTGAATATCCACTTAGTACCGATAACATTCTTATCTTTTGGTCGGGGTACTAAGGACCTGGTTTTTTTCTTTTCTATTTTCTCTATTTCCTCCTTCATTGCATTAACCCATTCTTCATTATCTAATGCAACTTTCACATTTTTAGGTCCAAATTCACAAACTAGACATGTACCTTGTCTTGTTTTGCTTCTAGTTTGCATTCTAGCATGTTTGTGTCCAATGATTTGTGTCTTGGGATGATGTCTTCTAACAAAACTAGCCAGTACTTGATTTCTCCTTTCTTGCTCATCCTTTTCAGGGTCATTTCCTTTCTCGGTAGCTCCATCTTGTTCATCGGTTTGTGTTGGCTATTATCCTATATTATTTCCCTGCTGACCGGATGTCACAGCTTGCGGCGTCAGTAGATACTCTGGATATTCAATGTAAGTGAATCTACCATAGTCTTTTAGTTCCTTTATACTTTCCTCTGTGTTCTTGTTATCAAACTCATCAACATGAACATTAGTACTTTCAACTATATTATTTGTAACCTTATTCAAACATTTATATGCTTTACTTGAAGTGGAATATCCCAAAAATATCCCTTCATCTCCTTTAGAATCAAATTTTACATTTCTTTCATCTTTCAAAATAAAGCATTTACTTCTAAAAATTCTAAAATAACTTTCAGTAGGTTTGTGTCCAAACCATAGTTCATAAGGTGTTTAGTTGGTGTCCTTCTTTAGTTGTACTCGGTTAAGAACATATGCAGTTGTACTGACAGCTTCTCTCCAATATGTCTGAGAAACATTCTTTTGTATCATCAAAGTTCTAGCATAGTCAATTAGAGACCTATTCCTTCTTTCAACAATGCCATTTTGCTGAGGTGTCCTCAGTGCTGAGACCTGTCTTTTAATTTCATACTCATTACAAAAATTAGTAAATTCATCAAAGATAAATTCACCTCCTCTATCAGATCTTAAACATTTTATTTCTTTTCCAATTTATTTCTCTACCTTATCTTTATACCGCTTAAACATTTTAAAAGCTTTAGATTTCTCTTTCAGGAACATAACAGTCATCAGTCTAGTATAGTCATCAACAAAAAAAATAAAATATTTATCACTAGAACAACTCTGAGTTCTCATAGGACCACATAGATCGGTATGAACCAACTCAAGTATCTTCTTTGTTGAGTAGTCTTTTCTTTTAAAACTAGACTTGGTCATCTTACCTTTCTGACATTCATGGCACATGGCATGATCAAGTTTTGTCAAGTTAGGGAATCCTCTAACTCTTTTCTTTTTACTAATCTTGATCATGTTGTCAAAGTTCACATGGCATATCCTTTTGTGCCACAACCAAACATCTTCATCCTTTATTAACAAACAAGAAGACTGATCCATATCAAGATAGAATAAATTACCTCTGGATTGTGTACCAATTCTGACAAGTCTTCCTTCATCATCATATATCTTCACCTTTTTGCTTTCAAAAGACAGTCGGTGGCCTGAGTTGTTCAGTTGAGCCACACTTAACAAATTATAGTTCAATCCATCTACCCAGTATGCATTTTCACATTGTATTCTATCATTGATCATCAGTGAGCCTTTACCTCTTACCATACAAGGTGCATCATTTCTCATTCTCACAAAACCTCCACTATATTCAACAAGATGATCAAACTTCTCTACATCACCAGTCATATGATGTGTACAGCCACTATCTATGATCCATGTATCATTTCTACTTACTTTAGATATCAGTGTTGTCTCTTCATGTTTCTCTTCTTCCTATGATTCATCTTTCATAGCAACAAATACAACTTCTATATCATCATCAGAATCAGATTCAGTTTCAATATCCTTAGCTATGTAACATACCTTTTTTCCTTTTTCATCTTGGTTGTCTCTGTTGTTGTGTCGGTAGCCTCTATTGACTCTTCTCCCATAGCTTCCTTCAGATCATTCTTTGGATCTATCATCATCTTTCTTCTAAGGACATCTAGCAATGATGTGACTGACTTCTTTACAATTAAAGCATGCCAAAGGTAGGTTACCTCTATACCTTCCTTTTCCTTTGGGCAATCTTCTGGCCATAAGAGACTCAAGCTCATCAAGTTCATCATCGGTATTGTCATCACTATCATAATTCTTTCTATTCCTGCTAGACTTTCCAATCTTCAAAGAAGATATGAAAGTGGATTCAATAGAAGGAACAACACTATTATCAAAGTTGTTTAATTCAAAATTTGTAAGTTTACCAATCAGAGTGTCAAGAGTAAGGTTGGATGTAGCTCTTGTTTCATGAATTGCAGAGATCCTGATTGCATAAACTGGTAGCAAAGTTCTAAGAATCTTGCTTATCAATGTTTCATCATCAATCACTCCATCAGATGCTCTAATAGCATGTACCACCTCTTTGAGTCTATTTGAATATTGTACAATGTTCTCACCTTCTTTCATTCTCATATCATCAAATATGCCTCATAGACTTTCAGCTTGGGCTCTTTTGACATTCAGATCTCCAATGTATATTAGTGTTAATTTATCCCACATTGCTTTGGTAGTTGTGCGTGTCTAAATATCTTCAAATTTAGCATTGGTATAGTCAGCAACAAGTTCCATCATAGTAACATTGTGTTCATGCTTTTCCTTCAGTTCATCAAGAGTTAAGGGACCAGTGGGCGGTTGTATGTAGCCATTCTCCATCAGATCTAGTGCAGAATTCCCAATTCTAGATATGTGCAGCTTCATCTAGCTTTGCCATACTGCAAATTTCTCTTTGTTCAGCTTTGATACTTCCCTCTTATACATCTTGAGACCTTTATGCTTAAGTCCTTAAAACTCTATTCTAAGCAACCAGCGCCTTAATACCAATTGTTAGAATAACTGAGAGGGGGGTGAATTAGTTATCTAGTGTCCCTAAAACAAAATGTATAATTCAAAATAATTTCTTTAATTTTTGCTCATCAGTAAGCAATAAATACTTTCACTATCTGTGCTTTTACCAATTACCAGTCTAATACCATAATAGTTACCGATCAAATCTAACATGTAACATGCAAAGTATGATAAAAAACAAATATCACAATCAACACATAACACATGAGATTTAACGTGAAAACCCTGTAAAGGGAAAAAACACCTGGGCCTGGCAACCCAAAATTATTCACTCTTTTGAAGTGAGGTTGGTTAAGACCCAACCCTGTTAAAGGTTTACAAACACACTGTCAGGTGTGACATTATTAGAGGATTTTAGACTAGAAGTTATCATCCAACCATCATTCACTATGGGATTGATAGGATAACAATGTTCATTCTATGAATGATACATCATAAGACTTTTAGAGTCCACTCGGTTAAGAGATTTTGACTGTATATAATGGTTAAATGTGTAACAGTAAATGATCTACCTTAATACAACTTCAATTGTAGATTATAGATCAATATTTAGTCCATACAAATCATTCAGACCAATATTTCACTTTAGATTCTATACTATATCAACTTATTGTCCATCGGTAATTGCTCTCTGTAGCTCGGTAATTGTTCTGCACTCGGTTCTTACTAAACAGTATGATCAAAATGCATGAAAACCTTGTTCATGCAATATTCTTGCAGCTTCTACTTCTTTTGACATCTTTTCATAAAGAAATTATGTTCTCTTATATAGACGGGTAAATCATTTTCTTCTCCACGATCAGATTTTTTCGCTTAACCACATTCATAGATTTTTCCACTTCAAACTTTCTTAGCACTTGTGTCAATAACACATTTGGTTCTCATCCATTAGATCTTTCCTAAATTTTGTCAGCCGTCGATCTGCGTAACAAACATTATCCATTACCTTGATGTTATAATCTTTCTAGCTCATTGATCTTATCGGCTAAACTAATCATTTAATTCATTTTGTTCCACTTGGTTAACAAAGAAATGCATCAGTGAACACTGCTCAGTTAATACTACGATTGATATACACTACACTCCGTCAGTGTATACAAGAATTGCTTCATTTACCAACAACATTGCTTTGTGTCTTTCAGCTCTATACTTCATCATAGATGAATGCAACTTAATAAAGTCAATAACATCAAGTCATAGACTCATCAACAAGTTACTCAATGTGTTCTTTATCCTGATCTGTCATGTACATCTTTCTCCATGTAGATTTCTCTGTTCTTCATCTATTTCACCTTTCTTCAGATGTCTCGGTATAGTAATTTACAAGATAAGTGTTTTGAAACTAGTTGACATCAATGCCAACATAATACTAATTTAATCATATTACATATCTAATTAGCAACTCCTCAGTGATCTTTAATCATAGATTCTTCAATCAGATTCCAAATCAGTTGTACTCCAACACCTAGGGAAAGGTTGAGTTATGTTGATACTACAAAGTGTACTTTAATATGTTGCACTTTGATGAGATAATGTATTGTTTATCTTAGTAAGACTAAAGACTAAACTAGTAGGCTTAATTGAGCAAAGAATGGAAAAATCATGTTTAAGCCAAGTGATGTTAGTGTCAAAGGAGTTAGTATATGCCGAGAAAAATTACAGTGTTGACCGAGCATCAGTAAATTGCCGAGGAAACAATTTTAGTAATGACCGACCTTTCTACATGAAGACTGAGTGAACAATCATAGTATTGACCAAGCATCAACAATTTTATATTTGAAGAGAATTTAATTTTGGGGCTGACATTGTTGAATTATTGGATTATGTAAAATGTGTTGACTTTATTTATTGATTCTTTGGAAGCATTAAATGCATTGTAAAATGTTTTATTGTAAATCTTTAAGAGATTTGAGATGATTCTAGAAAAGGAGCCGAAGAACATGAAGTGGGTAGATTCAATGAATCTGACCTAACCCTAAGATCTATGATTGAGATTGAGCGGCAAAAGATGAGTTAAACTAATTGAGGAAAATATAAGGGAACCTAAACATTGTGATATGTATACACATGGTGAATAGAGAATGCTAGAAGAGGAAAGTTTTATTGACTAAATAAGTAGAAAAGGCTGAAGGAGAATTGTGGTGATTGCTTGAAGAAAAGTTCTGAGCAGATCAGAGATGGAAATGGAAAAGTTTCATAGTCAATAAACCAACATTAGTTTACGAAATCGGATCTGATATTTGCAAAGTGAGTTGTATATTTTTTAGATAATACTGCTCCTACTTTCTAACCATTTTAATAGTCAAAATATTTTTAACAAAGGTTGACCTAATAGTCATATGTTAAATCCTTTGAACAAGGTTGCATTCTAATGGAGTGTATGTAAGTCCTATGAGTAGGCTCACTTTTAACTGGGTGATTGAAATCCTTTAACCGGGTCACACCTGACAGTGTGTATTGTAACCTTTGACAGGTTTGGCTTTTTACCGAGCTCACTTTAGAAGAGTGAAAATAATAGTAGCATGTTACAAAGAGGTTTTTCCCAAATTGGATTTCCACTATAAATCTTGGTGTTTATACGTGTGTGAATGTTTAGATCTGAAAATTACTATGTTTTGCAAGTTAAGTTATAGCTAGGTAGTGGACTACATTGTTAGATGTTTCTATTATTGAATCAGTGATGAACGATTTTGTTTTTGTTTTGGATCTAGTTTAAAGGATAAGTTTTTGAGATTGTTTTATACATCAGGACCTGAGAACAATTGATTCACCCCCCCTCTCTATTGTTCTAAATCATATTAACAACTTGGCCATATTCCTTTATTGCCATCAATGATAATGGGGGAGATTGTTGGAAAGTTGGCTATACTGATGTATATGACTTAATATAGTGTTTTTATTATGGCAAAAAATTCATATCATAGTTTGGAGTCAGCGCACTATATGAGAAGATTAGAAATCGGTCAAGTATTGAAGACTGGATAGTGTACAAAGTTCCTGCAGCTCAGAGCATCAGAAAATGTGCCTACGATCAATTTATGGTTTGCACCCTAGAAGTTAAGTTAGTTAGACTATATTCATGCTTAGTTTATGAGTGCATGATAAAATATGCAAGTATAAGAAAGATACAAGCAATTGAAGTTGCACAGCCAGTGTGTGCCAATGAAGAACAAAGTAAGCAGCCGACTATTAGCATTTTGAGTTGCAGTTATAATCTAATGATGTAAAGGCTATGTGCCTATTGTAATTAGGTTTTTGAAATTTAATTGTATTTGTTTGTAGGCACACCTGAGCCAATTCATTTGGAAGTGTTGTATGTAGTAGGTCTAAGGGCCGACCTAGTTGTTTGTTTTGTATGCACATATAAATATAAGATGCACCCATTGTAATTCATATGAAAATTGATATAGAGTTGTAGTAAGCAGAGAAGAAGTATGTGAAGATTCTATAAGATGTATTAGAGCTTTGCAAGATGTCAAATCATCAGTGCATCAAAGGAACTGATCTGACAAGTAGTGTCACAGTGACAGTTCATCCATCAAATATAGTGTGTATCTGAGATCTGAAGGTTGTAGCCTTCACCACTTGAGTAGTGAACTCTAGGATAGTACGTCCACTCTCCTAATAGGTATTATTGTAAAAGAATCCTAATAGGGTCTGACCCTTGAAAAGGTCTACTGTACTTAATACATTGTAAATAAAATCCTAACAGGGTTAAGGGTCTTCTAACAAGGATTACTAAACACTAGTACAAAATATTAGTGGGTGTCAATTCCCACTGGGGTTTTTACCTATTTGTGTTTCCCCATAACCACATTGGTGTTATGTGTTGATTTCATGTTTATGTGGATGTTCATTTTTGTACTTAAGCATTTAAGTTCATTTTAAAAGATTAAAGTAAAAAGATAAATATTCAGTGAACACTGATTCACCCCCCCCCCCCCCCGTCAGTGTTCCCATTCCTAACAGGTACACGGTGCCATGTATTAGTCTGAGAAATTTCTTTGGAAAAAGGGGTGATTTTATGTGGGATCATGTCTATACATGATCGGTGGATGGTGTTAGATCCTTTTATTAGGTCAGGAAGTGCTTGGAAGTGGGATTTTGAGGAAGCCCTAGATTTGGGCTCCTAAAAGTGATGGTTTTGTGATTGAATGGGTAAATGGGCATGCCACCTCATAAAACCTTGAAAATTAATTTTTTAACATCCTAACTCAAGACTATTTTAGGGTGTGGGGTCTTGCTGAGAATTATATATTAGGGTTTCTTTGTTAAAGTGGGCTAATTAGGCCTAATTATAAAGTTATAGGGTAGTATTTCTGATAGAGTGTCCAAAGTACCTATCATTGAATTATTTCTATGTTTTATAACTATGAAATGGATATCTAAAACCTAGTTATTTTATTAAGTATTTTGGGAAATTTTCAAGTTAAGTGGCAAATACTGGATAAGAAGGGCTAGTATAAATCAGTCCTAGAAGGACTAGCTTATGTCTAGGAGTTTAAACCTAATAATTTGGGAATGTAGAACCTTGTGTCAGGGTGTCGTAGATGTATTGATACCATTAGATGTGTTGGGACAAGCCATTGAATTTAGGATTCACATTTGAGTGTTTTGGTGAAAGTGAAGAGGGAAAGCTAAGGGAAACTTAGGGATTGAAGACTTAATTGTGAAGATCATATGATAAAGGATTGAATAGGACTATGGATTGAGTGTTTTGGTGAAAGTGAAGATGGAAAGCTAAGGTAAACTTAGGGATTGAAGACTTAATTGTGAAGATCATATGATAAAGGATTGAATAGGACTAGATATATCTCCATCAATTTGTATCAAAGCCCAAAAAAAGTTCAAGGTTGGAATATTTTTTGGTTGTTTTTATTATGTTTGGTTGTAGGTGTAGATCTACCTAACTATAGAGAAGGTGTTGGAACAGGTTGTGGAAGAACCTAGTTGTTGGTTGCTAAAAGACTAGGGAGAGAGCTAAAAGGGACTCCTAGTTGAGGAATGAAAGTTGTGAGTTTGCGTGGTGAGGCAATAGGAGAGGTAGATTCTTGGTTGAACACCTTAGTTGTATCCATTCAATACTACACTAATGGGAGTAGATGATAGGGTAGTTACAAGGACAATCTCATGTCCTTTTGAAGATTAACCTAATGGAAGAAGCAAAAAGATGATAAGAGTAAGAGTCATAGTTAAATTTGAAGAAAAAACAACCAATGCAAGGATAAATAATTTTAAGTCCAAGACATACCTTTTTTTTTAGGTTGCTCTTTTATGTTTCCAAGAGACTTGGAAAGCTTTCAAGGTCAAGAGTATGGTGTAGGAGCACCTAGTACCAAAGGAACACTATAAGGAAAATGAGTAATGTCCTAATTTTTTTTATTCTATATTTGTACATGAGGTAATTTTGATGTATTATGAGTCATTTTAGAGTTATTTCAAATCATGTTGAGTCATTTTCTAAAGCAACATAATCTATTTGTGCAAAATAGCCCAATAGGGTCCTATTAGGGTCAAAGAGGTAAACTTATGAAAAGGTACCCAAGAATGGGTGAATTGGATTTAAAATTTTGTTTGAGTCCATTTTTAAGTGATGAGAGTGTCCATGTAATGTTTGGTCAAGTTTGGAGTTAAGGTGCAGCATTTGTCAAGTTGTCATAAAAAGTTGTTATGCAAAAATGCATAAAATATTATCAAAATGTGCATTTCGATCCTAGGAGAAGTTGGAACAGATATAAGACCAAGGGAGGCTATAAAATCCATCATTTTGTTGATATTATAAAAATGTACAAGTTGGAAGAGGGTTGGGTAAGGTTGAATCTACAAAAACCTCTAACAGTCACATTAATCTGCAGGTATTGTGGACAGTTTAGCAATTTGTGCATCCTTTTGTGAGAAAATCCTCCATGTAATATGTGTAGAAGTAATATAAGGGATGAATAATTAATGATATTCATTTGTAATTTGGTTTTGATGAATATTTAATGATTAAAGTTCAAATTTTTATCCATTATTCTTGACAGACTGTAACAACATGTTTTCTTACTGTTCTATGCACATTTTACATTGGTATTTAGATTAGTTTTTTTATAACCAACTTGAAGTTTTAGAATGATGAATCTACTTTTTTCAAGACAATTTTGAGAATTAACCTTGACTTATAGAGCAAGAAAAAATAATTTTTCAAAATGCAGTCATAAACCCTCACAATTTGCGGTTTGAAGAATGAATTATTAATATCTCTTGGTTAAAAATAATTCAAAAATTACAAAACTCTAAGATAGATAATAGTGTCGTCAAATATCTTTCAAATGTTTTTGGTTTCATAACAAATGGGTTTGTCTTTTGGGAGAAAACTGATGCCCTAGGCAAGTTACACATGCATTTTTTTCTTATTTTTATAAAAGTCATTAATACTCTTGGTAAAATGGGCATAAATTTAATTTTCACTATTGGATGTTCCCACAAATTGGAGATAATGTTCATAACTAATATTTCATTAGTCCCACCAACATGATTATCTTTATGATGGTTTGTGTGGAGGTTATTAATGACAAAGTTATGATATGTCTTGTGAAAAATCAGGTTTGACAAAGAAAGAATGATACTTGTTTGTGGACATGATATATGTATCGTTACCTTTTGATGTTTGGATGACTTTGATAATTTTTAATGGAGTTACTCATCAAATTTTTATTATTATGACTAATAGTTTAAATGGTGGATAATGAGTTTTCATGTAAGGACATCTTGAAGAAGTATGTTGAAGTGATCAAAAGGAAGTGTTTTTCCACTTTGAATCATTATGTGGAAGCACACTCTTTCTACTTTATGTAATTTATATTCCTTGTAGAATGAGTCTAAGAGAATATATTATAGCATCTCATGTTCCCTTTAATGAAGATAAGGCCAGATTGAATATATGTGTTGCCCTAAATTTCCTATTTTGCAAATTTGGCCAAAATCTATTTCAAGGCCTCTATTTTTATCTTGTCAAATTCACCAAAAATTTCATGGGTTTACCTCTTTTCCCCTGGTCTCTGCAAAATCTTTTAGGTTTCTGGCTAGAAGGAAATCCTTGGAAAAATTCATAAACTAGCCATTGGTGTTCAAAACCCTTGAAAACCCTAAGCCTTTGTTCTAATTTGTAGTTACTTTATCTCGGCCACTTAAGTCCTCTTTTTGGCATGTGCACTTTAATCTTTTGGCCCAGTCGCTAGTTCTGCTTTTCTTTTCGGCGGTTGTCTTTTCTTCTCGCGACTTAGTGAATACAACAATTGTCATAATCATTGATTATTTCCCGGTCACCACAAAATATCCTACGACCTGGTGAATGTTAGCTTCTCTTTAGTCATGTGACTGCTAAGTTCTCCAATAGTGTTATCTTTTATTCAGTGATCTTGTGAACGCCTTGTTCCTGTAATAGCCTAGAGTTTGGCGGTTAAGTCCATAACAATCAGTGATTCAGAAGGCTGTTAGCTTCCCCTCAGTAGCGAAATCATTGAATATTTTGGTGGTCTTAGATAACAAAGGGTCACAGTTAGCAAGATCTATGGCCGGCGTATGTTCTCATAGGTTTGTGTCAGAGCATCAGATCATGTGCCGACCGTCGATCTTGATTTATTGTCAGAGCTTCCTCCAGTGGGTCCTTATGTGCTTACATGCTTGAATTTGGTTGGTCTGTGTGGCAATGACTAGATCTGTTGTGGGTCCATTTGTCAGAGGTGTCCCGGTCTATAAGGATCTAACAGCTGGCATATAAGCGTAAGGAATATTTTGGGGCTATAAGATCAAGTGCCTGCTGTTAGATCGGTATCTCAAATAGTGGGTCCGATGTCAAAAAGTTACAACGTGTATCCGAGGGGGTGACATTTGATTGGTTATTTGATGTGCAACATGGCTGATGTCAGTGGGCCCGTGGGGTCAGGGGTTTCTAAAGAGGGTAAAACGTGATCAGATCATGTGGTCATCATTATACCAGAGACTTAAGATGCTCGATCATTATGATGGCGGTATGGCGATAGCCATCTTATGGTGTTCTCAGGGACATGGGTCCAGTGACTTGTCAGAGATGTTGATTTGCTCCTTTTTTATTGGTCGCTAACTTCCACAGTGGAGTTTGACTTGTCGGGAGGGGATTTTATGTAATTTTTTTAGTGCATCTGGGCCATTCATCTGCCGGGAAGATTTTGCATCGACAGCTACATTTTAAAATGATCGGGCTAGCCGTTGATATTCAAATTTAAATATTTCTCTACGAAGGCTTTGCTAGGGTTTGTGTTTTGTAGCCATGCATGACAAATGGGTAGCTGGAATTGAATTCCCTAGGATAGGGATGGTTGAGAAGATGATAAGTGGACAATCTGATCATCGATGCCATGGATTTCACAAGGTACCACGTCTTGTTGAAGCTTTAATAAGCTTGGTGCCACCTTTTGTAGGGTTAATCATTTTAAACCCATGTATCATACCAAGATCAGATTTGAAGCCTTCATGGCTTAGTGGAGTTGCAGGTGGGTAGATGGATCGAGGTTGTTGTGTCTGTAGGAGGGCTCAGTACAAAATCAACATGAAAAGATGAATATCTGATCGGTGGAGATATTTGCAAAGTTACATTGATGATCAGAAGGACACCTAGGGTTTGATATTTTATTGTTTTAGGGTTAGGTTTTTTGACTCTTGCCTATGTGAAAGAGTATGTATATATTGTTTTGGAGCCTTTAGTGCTCAAGAGTTGGACAATTTGTAGAAGAAAATTCATCTTTTCTTAAAGGCCATCTGTGGTATCATTTCCACCCTCTGGCTCATATAGTTGTATTTCTCCCATTGATGATTCAAATATTGTAGAGGTATTTGTGACAATCCTTTATGTCCCTATGCTTCCTTGTTTGGATTATCTCTTATTGGATCAAAGTATATGCATGTTTTTAGTGTTATTTTAGGGTTCCTGATCCCTCTTGCTTTCTACAATTTTGTGTGTTACTGTGTTTGATCTGATTTAGATGTTCTTGTGGGTATACCTCAGCCCCTTTAACAGTCTTGTCTCAATCCTACACCGAGTTGTAGAAGTGAATGTCTGTTTGCAGGTCATAAGTTGTGTCTTATTCTCAGGCTCTCTTATGAAATACTTATGCAAGCCTATTCAGTAAGTTGTGACCTACTAGACCTGAGCTTTTCATTGATTTCATCACTACATACCAATATCTAAACCCAAGTTTTGGTGCCTCACCTAGTAGGTAGTTTGCTTTCAGTCATTTCCCTTTATAAGTATTCCTTCTATCCCTTTCCCTCAAAAGATTTACTTTCATGTCTAGAAGCAAATTAAGGTGATTATCCAAGAGGAACCAACCTAGAACTTGGAGGTCTCATCTCAGTTAGCAAAGGTCCCACAACCTAGAGATGATTCCCATGTTATACTAGGTTATCAAGACTACAAGAGCTTGAGACAAGGGTGCAAACTTAGTGTATAACAATTCTGGCACGCCCGGTGGGACAGTAAAAGATTAAGTTCATTGTTTGAAAGTTATGCTATCTCTGATATGCAGATTGCATAAAATATGCTTTTAGAAGTCATTCTATCAAGTATATCTAGTGACTCCACTAATTTCAAGGATCCAGGCTACCTTGTTCAAATTTTTATGAGAAAGATTGAGACTAGAAGCTCAAAGCCTACCCAATTTTCAGAGTTGCCCTCAAGAAGAAGTCATAAAGGTAGGTCAACTCAAAGAACATCTCCTATAAGAAGATTTTAGTCTACACCTCTTAATACTTCAGAAAGGAGACCTTTTCCCTTTCATTCTAGAATAAGAGGCAGATCTCTAACTAGAGATCTAGAAGAAGATTCCAATCAAGCAGCAAATACAACTCATATAGATGTCAATCTTCAGATTCTAGTACCTACAATGGCTAGACCGTTTGCTTTTGCACCTTTCAACCAGGGGAGCCCATTAAACTTTTCTCAACATCATGATGTGCCCTTGGTGGCACTTAAGAGTATACTTGATTTCGTAGGTGAAGGGCAGACAACTAATTTTAAGCACATAAGAGATGTGACCACCATATGCAGCATACACAACATTACTCAAGAGGATGTGGCCACAAAGTTATTAGCAGCCTCTCTAAAAGGTAGGGCTATAGAATGGTTTAGAACTCTAACCGTTGGTTCTATTACTTCATGGGATGAGTTAGGGGACACATTAAGTAAACATTTTGAGGATAAATCAGATAATTTGTCTCTAGTTGAGCAGTTAACAACTATCAAGAGAGACCCTCAAGAGCAAATGACAAATTACAATAGTAGATTCCTTAAAACATGGAATAGAATCCCAGTCTCAGTGAGACCATCAATTGACCATGCATTCCTTTACTATTTAAAAAGTCTAAATGGTCAAATTTTTTTCATGATCTAGTCTATGGGTGGTACTTCTCTACCCCAAGCTTTTGACATAGCTGTCAGGGCTGAAAATTATTTAATCCAAGCAAGCATGATTGCTAGAAGGCCTCCAATGCCCATTTTTCCTAGCCTTCAACCCATTGCACCTACCCAAGTACCCCCATTTACCCCTATTCCCACCATATTGGCACCTCAAGCTAGTACTAGTGGCCAAGAGTTAACAACTAGCTTCTCTCAAGAGCTGCAAGAAATAAAGAATAGCCAACAAAGCAATCAGCAAGAAATGACTAACTTGTTGTAGACCTTGATTAAAGAGGTCACAAATCTAAAGAAGAAAGGTCAAGGAATCAGACCACCATTTCAGACACAAGGCCAAGGTCCTAATCAGCAATATTAAAATCAAGGACAGCCTTATCAACAAAATAGGCCACCATACCAAGGAGGCTATCAAGGACAAAGACAAAGTTTTAATCAGAGACCATTTCAAACATATAACCCTGCAGCTCTAAATTATGCTAATCTAGTGAGGGATATGGTTCCTAATCAAAACAACATGGCTATGGATAATGAATGGTTTTTTCCTTGTAATCAGCCTCATAATCAGGCCACATGTTCAAATGGATGGATGAACCAAGCTCTAATGGTTCAAAATGCCTCACAAGCTCAATCAGAGGTTTCATCTAGTGGATCAATACCTCAACAAGAATCACAAGAGCATGAGACTACTCTATTTAATTGGGAGCAACCAGACTTCAATAGAGTCAATGATGAGGTTGCTTTTGTTGCCTTTACAAGAGAAAAGAGAAGAGCTCAAGACATGGAGAGAGAAGATTCCAATGCCAAAGCTACTATGTCTACAGAGCCACTACAACAAGTTTCTCCCATCACACCTAAGGAGATTCCTATCATTACAAGCAAGGAAGGCCAGCATTCCAAAGAGGTGGAGCCCATCATGCCAAAGATACAAAAAAGAGTACACACTGTGACACCTTATAATATTGTAGACAACATGAAGAAGGTGAATGTCACCATGTCCATGTGGGACTCTTTGGCTCTTCCAGGATAGCCTGAAATCTTGAAGAAAGCCATGACAAAAGTAACAACTCCTCAACCTGCAAAAGATGCTGCAAAGCCAGTGATGGTTAACACCAATCAAGAAAAGGAGGCTCCAAGTAGCAACTCCAAGGCCAATGCCAAACAAGGTAGGAACTCAAAACCACCTCCCTTTTATGTATCTCTAATTATTGGAAAATCTTTACTACATAATTGTATGGTAGATAGTGGAGCTACTAGCAATGTAATGCCCAAGAAAGTAGCTGACCAATTAGGACTAAAATATGAGCCCTTCCAAAAGAAGGTTACCCAACTTGATGGATCCTTAGTCAGTACTATAGGTGTGGCTAAGGATACCAGTCTAATCTTGCATGCTAGTCCTAATTTCTCCATCCTCCTGGATATATATATCATCTATCTCCCTGCATTATTTGATGTATGTCTTTCAAGGGAGTTTACAGCCAAGATAGGAGGATATCTATCTTTTGATTGGTCTCACATGTTTTTTCATACAAGGTATGGGACCAAGGTCACCATTAAGTCAGAACCATTAGCAGCACACCATATAGAGCCATATGTGTCCAACACCATTAATGTAAACTGCCCTATATTTGATAGCAGTGACTTCCAAACTATTAGTGAAGCCATCACAAAGATAGCGGGTATCCCTGATATTCTTCTAGATGAGAGAGCTTCAGAGGTCCAAGAAAATATTATTTGGGATTTTGGTTTGGGAAGTTATTTAATACAAGAAAGTGATGCTATAGAGCCAAGCCTTCTCAAAGAGGATACTGATTCAATAGATCAGAATAATCAGGTTTGGGAACTATTTTTTGATGGGGCTAGAAGTAGACATGGTTCTGGTGGTGGTGCTATGCTAGTGTCCCCAAAAGGAGTAAGGTATTATACTGCCTTTAGATTTAGTTTCTCTTGCACTAGCAATACTGCAGAGTATGAAAGTCTAGTTAATGGACTAGAATGGGCTAGAAAAAGAGGGCTTAAGGCCTTAAAAGTTTATGGTGACAGTGAGTTAGTTGTCAGCCAAGTGAGAGGGATAAGTGCAACCAAGAATGACACCAAGAAAGCATACAAACATAGATTTTGGGATGTAATTGAAGATTTCCATGCTTTCAATATTGTTTCTATCCCTAGAAAGTTAAATCAAAATGTAGATAGGTTAGCTATTGTTGGATCCCAATATGACATCCCAAATAGCATTTCAAAAGAAGTGGATCAACAGCATATCAAAGTGATTGTCAGACCCTCTATTCCTGATAATGATGTCAATTGGTAGGTGTTCGACAATGATGAACAAATTCTGAAGTTCTTGTTTGAAGAAGATGTTTTTTCAGAGCACAATCAAGATAGGCTATCACAAAGATATGGTGATCAAGTGATACAACTCAAGTCTAATAAGATACCTAGAGGTTTTGTTACTTTAGAGACTATCTTCAACAAGGATGATGAAGTCAAGAAAAATAAAGCTGGCCTGGTAGTTCAACAAGAACATTGTGTTCAATTAGAGTTAGAACCAGGTAAGAGCTTACAATTTGGAAAAGTGAACACTGAATTGGAAAAGCAAGTGTACACTCAGTTAATCAAAGAATTTAGTGATGTTTTTGCATGGCAATATGAGGATCTTAAAGGTTTTGATCCAGCCCTTGCTCAGCACACTATTGAATTAGAACCTAATGCAAAACTAGTGAGGCAAAAGCAAAGGCCTGTTAATCCTAAGCTTGAGCCACTTATGCATAAAGAAGTGCTCAAATTGATAGAAAGTGGTATCATCTACCCCATTAAACATACTAGTTGGGTTTCCAACCTTGTTCCTGTCAGGAAGAAGAATGGAGAACTGAGGTTATGTGTTGACTTCAGGGATCTTAACAGGGCCTCATTAAAGGACCACCATCCACTACCCTCTATGGAAAAAATCTTACAATGTGTCTCTGGATCTGAGAGATTTTCATTATTGGATGGCTATTTAGGGTACAATCAGATCTTGGTAAATGAAGAGGACCAATATAAGATTGCATTTACAACCAAGTGGGGAACCATGGCTTATCAAAAGATTCCCTTTGGTTTGTCAAATGCAGGAGCTACATTTCAAAAGGCAATGGATATGGCCTTTAAGAGCCTAATGTAAAAGTTTGTGTTGGTCTACTTGGATGACATAACTATCTATTCAAAGCATGTGGTAGATCATATCAAATATTTGAGAAAGATTTTTGAAAGGTGAAGAGAATTTGGGATATCTCTTAATCCCAAGAAATGTGTGTTTGTAGTTCATGAAGGAAAATTATTGGGATATGTGGTATCCAAAGAGGGAATTATAGTAGATCCTAAGAGAATTGTAGCTATCTTAGAGCTACCCTTACCACATCACAAGAAAAGTCTCCAATCTTTCATAGGAAAGATTAATTTTGTTAGGAGATTCTTGCCTGACATTGCAAATTTACTAAAGCCCTTAACAACCATGTTAAAGAAGAGTTCAGCTTTTAGTTGGACCAAAGAAGGGAGAGTCAATTTCCAAGCCATCAAAGAGGCCTTAATAGAGGCCCCTGCCCTCCTAAACCCAAATTTTAGTAAGGATTTTATCCTTTATGCTTATGGAGGTCACGATGCCATATCTGCAATATTGACTCAAGAAAATGCAGATGGATTGGAGCAGCCTATTGCTTTCTTTAGAAAAGGTCTAGAAGAGTATGAACAAAGATACTCTTTTGTAGAAAAACATGTGCTTGCTGTGGTAAAGAGCCTTAAAAAGTTCAGATATCTATTGACCCATAGCAAGGTACATTTAAAAGTTACTCATCCAAGTGTTAAAGAGTTTTTTCTTTCCAAGGACCTAAATGAGAAAAGAGCTGGTTGGATCATCGAGGTGATGGAATATGACATAGATATTCAAACTACCAAGGTGATGGATCAGAGCAAAAGGATGCATCTCTGGTGCTGCATTCTACAGAAGAACAAGCCAGGGCAATGAGCTAGTTGCCTAATATGATCAATTACTTGAAGATAGGACAATGTCTTGCAGGTTTGGATTTGGCAAAGAGAAGGTATTATAGGTTACAATCTATTCTTTTTGTGCTGATAAATGGTGTTTTTTTCAAAAAGGATCACAGTGGTGTCCTTTTAAGATGCATAGATTCATACAAGATAGCTGATGTCCTATTTGAGTTTCATGATGGACCTTCTGGAGGTCACTTTTCTTCTAGGACTACTACTTTTAAAATCATGAGGGTTGGATACTATTGGCCATCTATCTTTAAGGATAGTCATGATTATGTCAGGAAATGCATCAAGTGTGCCATGTTTGCAGGAAAAGAGAGGCTTGCATCCTTGTCCCTACAGCCAGTCAGAATAGATCAGCCCTTCATGAAGTGGGGTATAGATTTCATAGGAATGATTAATCCTCCATCTAGTGTAGGACATAAATGGATAATTACTACAACTGATTATTTCACCAGATGGATGGAGGCAATTTCTTTAAAAGAAGAAAATGAGAGTGTTGTATTAAGTTTTTATGATGACATAGTTCATAGGTTTAGCACTCTTGATTCCATCATTTCAGATAATGCCTTGGCATTCTCATGTCTTAAAGTCTCAGAGTGGGCAGTCAAGAATGGCATCTATCTAAATACCAGTTCAAATTATTACCCTCAAGGAAATGGCTTAGCAAAATCAACAAATAAGAACTTGATTAGGATAATTAAGAAGACTCTACAAGAGAATCAAAGAGATTGGCATACAAAGCTCAAATCTACCTTGTGGTTAAACAGAATTACCCCAAAGAAAATCATTGGTAATTCTCCTTACATGTTAGTGTATGGAAAAGAGGCTAAGTTGTCCATTTCAACTGAATTACCATCTTTGGACCTAGCTACTCAGTATGCCCTATTTGAAGAGGAGGATCCCTTACAGATCAGATATGCTCAATTGATGGAATTAGAAGAACTCAGAGGAAAGTCAATGCGAGACATGGAGTTCCATCAGGTGCAGACAAAGAGGAGTTTTGACGAAAGAGCCAAGATCAAAAACTTCAAGGTTGGGGATGTAGTCCTCAAATGGGATGAGTTCAGGTCAAGACTTGGTAGGCACACAAAATTTGACTACTTTTGGGGTGGACCATTTGTAATCATAGAATGCAGGGGCTCCAATGATTTTCAACTATCAAATATGGAGGGAGTCCCCTTACCTATCTATGTGAATGGTTTCCACTTGAAACCTTGTTTTGAGGTTAATCCCTCTTTGTAAATCTTGTAAAAAGTTTCCCTATTTTCTTTCCTTGCTTTCTAGTATAGTTTCCTGCTTTTCAAGAAGTGCTCTGAGCACAGTTCCAATTCTACCTCTCAGAGAGTTTTTTTTTTTTGAGTTTTAATGACCCCATGCCCAATGGATTGTCAAGGTCATTGGTTTTCCATGTCTAGCAGGCTGACATCCAGCAGAAATCACCAAAATCTTGCCCTAAATTTCCTATTCTACAAATTTGGCCAAAATCTATTTCAAGGCCTCTATTTTTATCTTGTCAAATTCACCAAAAATTTCATGGGTTTACCTCTTTTCCCCTGGTCTCTGCAAAATCTTTTAGGTCTCTAGCTAGAAGGAAACCCTTGGAAAAATTCATAAACTAGTCGTTGGTGTTCAAAACCATTGAAAACCCTAAGCCTTTGTTCTAATTTGTAGTTACTTTATCTCAGCCATTTAAGTCCTCTTTTCAGCATGTGCACTTTAATCTTTTGGCCTAGTTAATAGTTCTCCTTTTCTTTCTAGCAGTTGTCTTTTCTTCTTGTGACTTAGCGAATACGATGATTCTCATAATCGCTGATTGTTTCCCGGTTACCACAAAATATCTTGTGACCTAGCGAACATTAGCTTCTCTTTAGTCACATGATCGCTAAGTTCTCCGGTGGTGTTATCTTTTATTCAGTGATCCTGTGAATGCCTTGTTCATGTAATAGCCCAGAGTTCGGCAGTTAAGTCCATAATAGTCAGCAATTCGGCGGGCGGTTAGCTTCCCTTCAGTCGTGCAATCATTGAATATTTTGGTGGTCTTAGATAATAGAGGGTCCCAGTTAGCAAGATCTATGACCAGCATGTGTTCTCATAGGTTTGTGTTAGAGCATCAGATCATGCACCAACCATCGATCTTGATTTATCATTAGAGCTTCCTCCAGTGGGTCCTTATGTGCTGACATGCTCAAATTTGGTTGGTCCACATGGTGATGACTAGATCTTTCATGGGTCCATTTGTCAGAGGAGTCCCAGTCTATAAGGATCTAGCAGCTAGAGTATAAGCATAAGGAATATTCTAGGGCTATAAGATCAAGCACCCATTGTTAGATCAGTATCTCAAGCAGTGGGTCCGATTTCAGAAAGTTACAATGTGTATCCGAGGGGGCAGCATTTGATTGGTTGTTTGATGTGCAATGTGGACGATGTTAGTGGGCCCGTGGGCTCAGGGGTTTCTAAAGAGGGTAAAACATGATCAGATCATGTGGTCATCATTATACCAGAGACTTAAGATGCTAGATAATTATGAGGGTCGTAAGGCGATAGTTGTTCAATGGTGTTCTCAGGGACGTGGGTCCAGTGACTTGTCAAAGACACTGATTTGCTCATTTTTTATTGGTCGTTGACTTCCATGGTGGTGTTTGACTTGTTAGGAGGGGATTTTAAGTAATTTTTTCAATGCATCTGGGCCGTTGATCTGCTGGGAAGATTTCACATCGACGGCTACATTTTAAAATGACTGGGCTAGCTGTTGATATTCAAATTTAAATATTTCTCTACGAAGGCTTTGCTAGGGTTTGTGTTTTGCAGCCATGCAGGACAAATGGGTAGCTGGAATTGAATTCCCCAGGATAGGGATGGTTGAGAAGATGATAAGTGGACAATTTGATCATCAACGCTAGGGATTTCACAAGGTACCACGTCTTGTTGAAGCTTTAATAAGCTTGGCACCACCTTTTGCAGGGTTAATCATTTTAAACCCAGGTATCATACCAGGATCAGATTTGAAGCCTTCATGGCTTAGTGGAGTTGTAGGTGGGTAGATTGATCGAGGTTGTTGTGTCTGTAAGAGGGCTCAGTACAAAATCAACATGCAAAGATGAATATCTGATCGGTGGAGATATTTGCAGAGTTACATTGATGATCAGAAGGACAACTAGGGTTTGATATTTTATTGTAAACCTTTGTAATCCTAGTTAGGTTTTTTGAATCTTACCTACGTGCAAGAGTATGTATATATTTTTTTGGAGCCTTTAGTGCTCAAGAGTTGGACAATTTGTAGAAGAAAATTCATCTTTTCTTAAAGGCCATCTGTGGTATCATTTCTACCCTCTGGCTCATACAGTTGTATTTCTCCCATTGATGATTCAAATATTGCAAAGGTATTTGTGACAATCCTTCATGTCCCTATGATTCCTTGTTTGGATTATCTCTTATTGGATCAAAGTATATGCATGTTTTTAGTGTTATTTTAGGGTTCTTGATCCCTCTTGCTTTCTTCAATTTTGGGTGTTACTATGTTTGATCTGATTTAGATGTTCTTGTGGGTATACCTCAGCCCCTTTAATAGTCTTGTCTCAATCCTACACCGAGTTGTAGAAGTGAATGTCTGTTTGTAGGTCATAAGTTGTGTCTTATTCTCAGGCCCTCTTATGAAATACTTATGCAAGCCTATTCAGTAAGTTGTGATCTACTATACCTAAGCTTTTCATTGATTTCATCCCTACATACTGAGGTCCAAACCCTAGTTTTAGTGCATCACCTAGTAGGTAGTTTTCTTTCAGTCATTTCCCTTTATAAGTATTCCTTCTATCCCTTTCCCTCAAAAGATTTACTTTCATGTCTAGAAGCAAATTAAGGTGATTATCCAAGAGGAACCAGACTAGAACCTGGAGGTCTCATCTTAGTTAGCAAAGGTCCTACAACGTAGAGATGATTCCCATGTTATACTAGGTTATCAAGACTACAAGAGCTTGAGACAAGGGTGTAAACTTAGTGTATAACAATATGGTGATCATCTATTGAGTAAACTTGCATGTTGAAGGTGTGGTATATGGTGCCATGTATTAGTATGAAAAATTTCATTGAACAAAGCACTAATTTTATGTTGGATCATGTATATACATGATAGGTATATGGTTTTAGATCCTTTGGCTAGGTCGGTAAGTTCTTGGAAGTGGGAGTTTGAGGAAGCTCTGGGTTTGGGTTTTTAAAAATGAGTCTTTTGTGATTGAATGGGTAAATGCTCATGGAACCACCCAAAACCTTGAATTTTTTTTGTTTTGCATCCTAAATCAAGATTGTTTCTAGGTGTGGGGTCTTGTTGAGAAGTATTTGTTAGGGTTTCTTTCTAAAAGTGGGCTAATTAGGCCTAATTATGAAAATGCAAGGTCGTAGTTTTGATAGAGTGTGAAAAGTACTTATAATTAATTTCCTGATATGTTTTATAACTTTGAAAAGAGTATTTTAAACCCTAGTTTTATTGTTAAGTATTTTGGGAGATTTTCAAGTTAAGTGGTAAACGCTTGATAAGAAGGGCTAGTAAAAATTAGGTCTAGAAGGAGTAGTTTATATCTAGGAGTTTGAACCTGAGTATTTGGGCATCTGGAACCTTGTTTTAGGGTGTTAGAGATGTGTTGAGACCATTAAATGTGTTGGGACAAGCCACTAAAGTTGAGATCCACATTTGAGTATTCTGGGGAAGCCTAGTGAAGATGGAAAGCTAAGGAAAACTTAGAGATTGAAGACTTAATTGTGAAGATCATTTGATAAAGGATTGATCATGACTAGATACCTATGCATCACTATTAGTGGTGTATTTAATAACTTTATGACTAAAACATATTATGGACCGAAAGCTCTCTTTTAGTTTCATGAAATTATTCTCCATCCCTATAATTTTTCCCTCATCATATTTCTTTAACCCTCTCAATAGAATCCACTATCTTTTGGAGGAAATCAATAATAGAATTCTTCTTTTTGGTGATTTAAGTAACCTACGTTGTCTTCTCCTATGCAACCACCTTCTTAGCACCATTAGTCTCCATATCCTTTTTTATTGTTAATTTCCCTCTATTTAAACTTGATATCTTTATTTTCATTAACCCAATTGATAATTTTATAAAATTCATTATCCCCATTACAATCCACACCAAGGGTGTTTTATGGTAACTCTTGAATAGGGTTTAAGATGCAGGAGTCCTTAAATAAGCTATTTGGAGGTAAGGGGCTACTAGCCCTATTAGTACAGGAGCTTGGAGAAGATGAATCATCTGTCCTAGGGGAATTATGTCCTTCCTCCATCTCACTAGGCTACAAATCCTCCTTAGCTAGAAATTTCTCTTTTTCATAGGTGATTTGTTGATTTTATCCTTTTTCTTACCCTTCCAAGTAGATAGAAAAATAAAGACTTCTTTCCCTTATGATTCTCCTTATTTACTAGTGAAGGTTTTACATTACATTTGGGACCTTTCCTTCTATACTCTAAATCAGTCTCAGAGAACTCCATATCCATTTTTCATTCCTTATCCTCTGAGTTACTAGTGCTTATCTTCTCTTCATGTTCTTTAGATACCAAAATAGGATAATAAGGCTAGGGAGGGGATTTAAAGTGTTCAAAGATTAATAGGAACAAACCCTTGTAAAGGATGAGAGTCTTCTTTGGATCCTTCTTGTGGTCTCTAATAATAGAATTCGGGGAAGGCACAAAATAAAATAGGATAGATAGTCTATCATGGTTCTTTAAATGGTTCAAAAGAAAAAAGTATTGGCCAAATGTGCTTGTGGATATTTTGTCCTGAGTAACATACTACATAATAGCCTTCGAAACTTCCCTACTGACTGATTTAATCTTGGATGTCTCATAGCTACTCTTAGAAACTTTCACTAAACTCCCCATCTTGGCCTCCATCTTGGGAAATTTCTTGACCACCTACTGTGAGAATTTTTTGTCTCTAAAAAACTTGCATGCCTCAATGGAGAGGTCAGAAATCTTTGCCACAAGGTTTTCTTCAATTGTAGCTTTTGTCGCAAATAATGTAACATTTCCATCCTTCCAACCTGAAGCAAATATCATTGTAACTTTGGTGTCCCATCAGTGAAGTCTCTCTCTATAAGGAGTTAAACTACCCTTTTTCACTACCCTCCATATTGTGACATTGCTTTTAATTCTAGTGTATTTAATGGGTTTAACCATCTACCTATCTCCTCGCATGTTGAAAGCAATGTATGATGAGGTTAATTACAATATATATGAAATAATTTAATACAAAATATAATCAACTACACAAAACTTTCATCATATAAGACATACACATCATGATGTAAAATGATATGTCTCAACTAATTCCATAAGTAGCATTTAGAGAATTAGTAAATGAAATGAGTCAAAATGCTATATAAAAAATATAAGAATTTATTATAATAGAAATTTAGTAAACACAATGCATTGTGATATAAGAATAATTCATAAGATTGAAATGGGTTTAATATGTGTGACTATTAGACTGTAGAAGTATGAGGATTTGAATGTATATACATTATTAAACAAGTGTTAAGACTAAAATATAGTGAAGAACCATAAAACATGTGTATACATGAGCTGAATGCATGATAGAATTTGATGATGCATTGTAAGGAAAACAAAAGAAGAACGATATACCATTCCATAAAGATGTCAAAATAATTGCAATAGGTTGGAAATATAATCTCTAAGCATGAACATGGCAGCATAAGACACCAAGGAGAAGTTCAGATATTAGCGGTATTTTAAGAATTTTTCAAGCATCAAAGAGAGTGGAGAATACAAATTGAGTCTCTTTAGAATACGACAATGGAGAATTTTTCCCCTCAATTCCTTACTAGAGAATTTCATAGAGTCAAACTAGGTGATTAATTCCTTAAACATCCAAGGAGAGTTGAACAAATAGAGAAAATTATTCATATTTGATATATAAAGGAGAAAACCTTATAGAAGTCTTATATATTTATCTTTTCTATAATTCATAATACAAAGTTCCCTCCTTTCTTTATAAGTAGATTATGTAGATTATAGGCTTGGACCATGCTCTCTTTAATATCAAAATATAATACTATTTACATCAACTACATTGCATATCACCCATAATCTACAGAATAGTAACTAACACCTAATCTTCTGTCCTCTAGCACATGAAATGGAACATTTAAACCTTTCTCTAAGGTCCTTTGTTATAAAAAAGAATAGACTTAACAATTAACTCAGAGTTGACATAGACCATGTGTTACAGAATAGTATCAAAACTGCCAAAAACCTTCCACAATTGCATTGCAGTACGCTGTCGTGGAAAATATGGAACAAAAGCAAAGATGCTTTGAAGGAAAATTGAAATAAAATATGTACCCCCCGTTGCTATTTCCTCCACTGCCAGTGTCAATGTTGTCATACAAACTACCATTCTTTACAAGATCCCCTAGCCCTTGGAGCCCTTCGGTCAGTGCAAGTCTTACATTGCTTCATAAATAATGCACATGTACTAGCATATTTAACTTGTCTATTGCATCTATTTTCATCAGACTGCGAGGCAACGTCTAAATCGTAAACTAAAACACAAATCTTACCAATGGGGACACTTAGTTTTTTTTACAAACTTTTTCAAACTTCCCTTATACATTTTATGTTTTAGTTTACGATTTAGCCAATATCGAGGATCACTATTAGCATGAGCAATCACAAGGGAACACCAAAAGTAGGGGCCCCCATAATAGGAACAACATACACTAAAGAAATATGGGCCACCATAGTAGCAACTAGAGTTGACCTAGTATGAACCGCTAAAGTAGGAATAGTGGTCAACAAAGTGGTGATAGAGTCTACCTAGGAATTAGAAGTAGAGAATGAATTCATAGGAAGACCATAAGATGACACTATTCAACATTTGTCCATGAGCTAGGAGAGTAGTGAAGCCTAGAACCACAATGATAGGAGCATGCCAAGTGTCTAGTTGCAAAGTAGCATCTACATCTCAATAGGATTCATTCATAATCCAAGATCCATTTATAGTGTAGCTCATCAACCTAGAGGGATATTTCAACATGAAGGTGTTTGGAAAGGCCTAAATCTACTAGAATCCTCACAAAGGTGTATAAGTAATTGGTATTAAGGTCAATCATGATGAAGTGGCCTAGTTTTTTAGTGATAGACTCATATGTACAACATTGTACAAGAAGTGAAGAGGGAGGTGGAAAAGCGTAACCTAGGTGGGGCCAACTTCAACAAGGTTCACAAGGGGGTTAAAGGAGGGTGTCCAAGAATGAAGGGATAGGACATGAGAATCCCATCTCCAAAATCTAAGAGATTAAACACAATTTGTATCTTTTATAGACTCAAAGAAAATCACAAAAAAAACACATGAACAAGGATGTATTTCCATCTTACTTGAAAAAGAAGGTTCCAGCATTTAGAGTTCTAAAAATGTAGTGCTAGTAACGATGGCCACATGTAACTGAACCTACCAAAAGGAGAAAACATTTTGAAATAAGATATGTATTCTAACACCTACTTTCCAAGAACAACCCCCAAAATAGGCATTGCACAAGAGAGACATTTCCTAGTCTCATCGAAAGGTCCTTTAGATCGTTTATAAAGTAAGTCAACAAGTGATCTTTCAAGTGGGGATTTAATTGAATCATTTTCCATAGACACATTTTGGAAAGTTTCCTATAGAGGACACATCACTGGGTTAGACATGTCATCCACTATATTGCGTCTAAGAGGCTCCAAAGCTAGGAGAACCTTACTATTTTTTTTTGTTCTTCCTAGGCTCCATGGGTGGGAGACACAAATTTGAAATTTAGGAGCAAGTGGGAACTCAAGATTTTATTACAAGAGTATTATCCTTCATGTTGGTTATATTGTGTTTTTTT
The DNA here is from genome assembly GCA_027943335.1 of Chamaecyparis obtusa. Lineage (NCBI taxonomy): Eukaryota > Viridiplantae > Streptophyta > Pinopsida > Cupressales > Cupressaceae > Chamaecyparis > Chamaecyparis obtusa. The sequence continues at coordinate 11,104 of BSBK01008082.1, read as the reverse complement.
AATAAAATAAAAGTCATTCAAAATCTTGGTATATCATCTCATTTTCAAGTATTATGTTTAGTTGTACCTAGTTTGTACCCATTTTCATTGCTATAAGCTTAAAGTAATGTTATTTTTATGTGTTGCACTTCTCTAATGATTCACTTCAATCTTTTAGATCACCCACTATTTACAATGATTTGATCTTTTCAATAGTAAGGATGGTCATCACACCACTATAAAAAGGGGTTATTTCATCCTCGTAATAATTTTTGGCATGAGCTAATGGTATATTCAAAGCTATTTTAAACTTTATTGAGCTTAAAATTTAGATCTTCCGTATGTATTTCAATGTATTATCCTTCTAAGATAATATTTGACATACTTGTCAACTCTATAAGCATTAATATTTTGTGCTTCAACATAATTTAGTGGTAAAATATTGTGAGAAAGATTTAAAAAGAATATCGTGATATTTCGAGTATTTTCACCCATAAAAACAAAAAATGGGAGCAATTTATTAGTTTTAAAAAGTATTTAGTTTTTAGTGAGAACATATTCCATGCCTCTACTTGATATGAATTCACCTTATAATCTTTGAAATCAATCATTCTTAAGTCTTATGATTGTTCCTAGAAATCAAGCCTTCTATTCTTTTTGACAGGGGAAATCTATTAAATATTTACCAACAAAATAATATTTCAATTGTAGCTAGATAAATAAAATTCATTTTTTAACTTGAGAAAACACAAATGCTCCCACTAAATATATCAAGGGTGTTAAATTTATGTAGTTTATTTTATTAACCAATAGAATATTCTACTAGAACATTGGATACCTCATTTAAATGTATGTCTTTGTAACGTGTACAAATATTTAGAGATGAATTCGATTAGAATTTGGGATTAGCTGGGACAAGCTTTGTGTAAATAGTTAGAAGATAAATTAGATCACTTTTCCTTGGTGTAGTAGTTAAAATTCATCAAAAGAGAACCATATTAACACATCTAATTTCAATGTTAAATTATAGACAATTCCACAAAATTGGTAGCGCATGCTCATGAATATATATTTTTTCTTTTGCAAGTTTATTGAATAATCTTATTTTAGTTATGATTCAATCTAAAGGTCGGAAAACACCTCCTAATGGTAATGAGATAGCCAAAAAAGGTTTAAAATAGTCTAATACAAGCTATAAAACTAAACTAGAATAACTCTCACACTTATATTTCTATAAGTATACAATCTTATGTCATCCCTAATATCTATAAGTAAACACATGGCAATGTCAATTGGTAGAACATTGTGTAATTCTCTATGAAGGAAAAATTGAAGACACAAGCCAAGAAACATCAATTGATTATTTTTCTAGCATTCTAGATAACATTAGTAGTTATGATAGAAAAGATACAACATAGCATATTTCACTTGCATCAAAATGTGCATGTAATTATTGCAAAGGACAACCTGACACATAGATATGACTATACAATTAATTACCATTTCATAGTGATGATGGTACCAATATAAGACTAACAAATGTGGTACAACTAACCATAATGTGTGTGTGTGTGTGTGTGTGTGTGTGTGTGAGAGAGAGAGAGAGAGAGAGACAGAGAGAGAGAGAGAGACAGAGAGACAGAGATAGAGACAGAGAGACAGAGAGATAGAGAGACAGAGAGAGAGAGAGCGAGAGAGTTCTTTCACAAAATGACACCAAGATTGGAAGAGGTAATCATCAACCTCCAAAATACATAAAAATTGGTTGACCAACTAAGGACAAACACTTACTCAATGATGTGGAGTTCGCTAGCTCAAATAGGTCTCATACGACATCTTGTCGCAACAAGTGCCTATGAACAAGAGAAATTTAATTAGGTCCCTAAATAATAAAACCCCATAGATGAGGACATGAGACACATTAGGGATGATCATAAATGGTTTCAATACTAAATAAATAATACTTCACAAGGTTATACAAGTCTTCACTAGACAATTTCAACCATCACATTAATCCTAGATGAGACAATTGACTTTGTATGAATAGAAGAAAACAAGCTATTGCAATTGACACCAAAATATTCATTTGATATACAAATATATCCTCTTAGAGGTTCCCTATAATCTCTAGGATGCAATGCAAAACTTCATGAACAAGTATTGGGCCTATCCAAGGTCTCCAAAATCCTACTAATAAATAACTAAGAATATTAGCAACCTATATGGACTTAGGTTCCTAAATGAGACACAAGCATGGTATGCTAGGATCCTATAAGAACATTAGAGTCCATTTTTCATGCTAGTATCCCTATATAGTGGGACCCAAACTAGTCCTCTCCAACACACATGTTTTCTATGTAATGCCCCTCCAACCCTAACAAGTTCTGGTTATGTTCACTAGAAGTTAGAAAATGTTATTTCATGGTTGCTCAACATGAATCTCTTCCAAGCCTCTATAACTTCATATTTTAATTTGGTAAATAATAAATATTGTATAGGTATGTCCCTTTATATCTTCTTGTGTTTTAGTGATATTTTAGGATCTTAATGCTTTAGGGATCGCCTGATAGACCTATATGCTTCTTTGTGAGGTACTTATTAATAATATTTATGCTTATCTTAGGTTAATTGATTGTAATCACTTAAAGGGGTTAGATGTGTTACCTACTCTGATGATGTTACTTGTTATACTCAAGATTAGACATGATTTTTGCATTGAGGGTTATATTATTTGTATATCTTGATTTGGTAAATGAGACCTTATGCGTACAATGCCTGATGGATTAAAATGGTTTGTGAAAGTCAATATTGTTGGCATTAAACAGAATTTCCACTAGTGACAACACTTAATTGCATTCTGGGTGCAAACTGAGCAAACAGTGCAAACCGAGCAGACAGTGCAAACCGAGCAGACAGTGCAAACCGAGCAGGACAATGTAAACCAAGTAACATCATGTCTACCGAGTCACCAGTACTTACCGAGTTCAAAACCTACCGAGTGGTCAGTATGAACCGTGCCTTCACTTCTACTGAGTGCATGATGATGCCGAGTAATGCAGTGGACGCCGAGTATCAAAAAGTCACCGAGTTAATTTGCAGGAACCGTGTAACCATACTTGGGCCGACTTAGTAGCACTTATGTTTATTTGTCAAGCTGACTTTGTAATTGTAATTGTAATTAATCGTTTAAGACTTGTATATAAACAATGTTGTAAAAATGTCAAGAGAGATATATAAGAATAGATGTGAAAAAAAAAAAGAAAGAAAGGCAGAGATAAGTGAATTACAAAGGGCTTCAGCAGTATAAGGAACAACAAAGACAAATTCATCACAGAAGGTGATCAGTACATCAGCAAATCTCAATCAGCAATCTAGTTGCAAAGCAAGAGATCTATTATTTCATCCTAATAGGTGAATCAGTACTAAATCCTTTAACTGAGTAGACTTAACAGTCTTTTGTAAAATCTCTTTACCAAGTGCATACTTCATTGTATGTTTGTAAATCCTTTAACAGGGTGGATTTAGCAATCCTTATTGCTCCTAACAGGGTAGATCATAAAAAGTGATCAAATTGTAAGCCTTAACCGGCCAACTTTATTTTACAGTATTAAAGCTTTGTGGGTTTCATCCCCACCCCAGTTTTACTTTCTTTTTGGAAGGTTTCTAGGTAACCAAATCTATGTGTCATTATTGTGAATGCTTTTAAGTTTCATGCTTTTTGTATGCAAAGGTTAAAGTAAATTACATGTTAATACATCTGTAATTGAAAGAAACTTTGGAGTTACTGATTCACCCCTCCCCTATCAGTAACTCGGTTAATTCCTGAATATTTCCAACAATTGGTATCAGAGCAGCATTGGTTCTCAAGATAAAGCTTAACTAGCTTGAGAAAAGATCCAGGACAATGGAGGTATTCAAACTGAACAAGGTGATTGAAAATGAAAAGCTAGATCTGGAAATGGCCATAGCTACTCAAAGAAGCAAAAGAACATCTTTCCCAATCCCTAAGAAGAAGGAAGGAACTTGCAAATTAGATGAATGATCAGAATTACATTGAAGAAAAGATTGAAGATCTTTTTCCCTCAAATAACTCAGATGAAGCAAACAATGCTATCAAAGAACTCCTAGAAAAGAATGGGTCTCTGCAGGAAGAAGTGAGAAAATTAAAAAGAGAACAAGAGCTACACTCTACAAGATTCTGTGAGATCTTGGAACAAAGAAACAAGTTGAAAGATGAATTAGATGGAAGGAACACTGAAGTCCAAAATAAAACCCTTCAGCTAGAAAACCTAATTGATCAGATCTCTCATACAAATGAGGAAATTCTGAATCTAAGATCAGAAATAGAAAGCACAAGAGAAGAACTAAGATCTGAAAAGGAAATCAATCTAAGATTGGTGGATGACCTAAACGCTGAAAAACAAATCAATGAAGGAATGCTGAAAAGTCAAGAAGACTTGAATCAGCTGTATGAGCGAAATCTTCATAGGCAAAAAGGAAAAGCAGGACTTGGATACAAAGGAGAAGGTGAATCTTCTAAGCAAGGTACTCAAAGGAATCAGAAACCTACTTGTAATCACTGTGGTAAAATAGGACATACTTCAAATAAATGTTGGAGCAATAAAAAGGCAGAATTCAATGGAAAATGCTACAACTGCAATCAACCTGGTCACAAAGCAAATGAATGCAGGGAAAAACCAAGATTCAGAGGTAATTGTCACAAATGCAACAAACAAGGTCACAAGGCATCCGAGTACAGATGCAAAATATTCAATCCAGCAAAACAAATTATGAAAGCAATGTTTGGATGGGACTACAACACCTGGTGTAGATGTCATTACTGTAGGGAATATGGACACATTGGCATGAATTGCATAAAACATCATCTAAGGAAGAGAGATACTACCATAAGATGCTTCAAATGCACTAAACTCGGTCACATAGCCAGAAACTGCATGAATGCTAGTGAAGTTGAAGATGGAAAGAAGAATGAAGCAACTAAGGTCAGGAAATAGGTGAGACAAAAATGGATTCCTAAATCTACTGAGAAAACCAGTCCAAGTAATGGAATGGGTGGCTCTACCAACTCAAACTAAATTTCCAAGAAAGCACTGGAACTGTATTCTCATAAACCAATCTCAAGCAGTTCCAGAACTGAATTTTAAAAAAAAAATCTAAATCAGCATACAAGATGCAGTAAGATCACAGGGAGGTCGGTATCAGTCTTTACCAAGCAAGGTCGGTATCAGTCTTCACCGAGCAAGGTCGGTACCAGTCTTTACCGAGCGAGGTCGGAGCAATATGAATTCTCGAGTTCACCAAGTTGCGAAGTCTTTACCGAGCAATTAATTCTTAGTGGGTGACAGTCTGTCAGAATTCATACCCTAATTTGTACTGAGCATTAATGACAGAGTTAAAAACAAAAGGCAAGTAATCGAACTCATTCTTCACCGCGAACCTTTAGCACTTTGAGAGCAAAAAATTTCAAGAGCAACCTAGCGATTCAATACTTTTGTGAAAGGAATTTTCTGTGAGCTACCATGGCATCATCCAGCACCTCAGTGAAGAAAGGATCTGATATGTTAGTCCAAGGGGAATGGAAAGCACCAGATTTCAAGATCGTGCCCGCAATTGCAGCAGCCCTAGATCCGAATGGAGCTCAATCTCAGATTCCTCCTAAGGTACTACTTATTAACGATATCCGCAATCATTTCAACTGTTCAATTCATGAAATGGGGAACCTAGAATTAGATACTATGCGTGAAGAACTGTGTGTGGATGGTATTCTGAAACCCGAGCACAAACATCTGGAAGATAAAGGTTTAGTTCACATTGCACATCTACCTTGAAACTTTTGAGATAAATGGGTTAGATACATTCTCAGCCGTGTACATGATGGAAAGATTTGGCTTGAGCAACCCATAGAGATCACAAAGAAGATGATTCATCAAATCACCGGTCTTCCCATGTTGAACAAAGCAAAAACTACCAAAACCCTAGGTCGGACGGAACTAGAGAAGAAAACCCTAGCCGAGTGGGACGGTAGAGGCATGAAAGTTAGCAGCATTACCGATGCTGAACTGAAGTTTGGTACACACATTATTGTCCATAAGATTTATAGTTCTAGTCGACAGAATAGTGTCTCCTGTGAAGCTATTGACCTAGCATACAAAGTGGTCAAGAATAACTTAACATTTGACCTAGCAGACTTATTGTTATTGTAGTTTAACAAAAACATGGAAAGCATTCAAACTTCCAAAAACAATCCATGTAAGTTTGGATCCTTATTGGTCTGTTTATTCTTCTATGTTCAGAAAGTCTTCCCTTCTAAAGGAAAAGTTGTATGGAGAAAAGATGTGCCAGCCCTTTATGAAATAAATGAATACATCTCAGAAATGGGTGAAAATTTTGAAAGCATCATGGATAATTATTTTGAGTCTTTCAAAGAGAAAATGAATGACAGATTCCAGATTCCACAGAAGTTGGTGGAAGATTACAAGGATGACATTTGTTTTATGGTGGATTGTGACAATGTATATATTCAAGCAGCTAAACCGAGGACTGTATATGTAAAACCTCTTCCTTATGAGGTAAATATTGATGAAACCAAGAATATCATTGAAGCTCTTCTTAATCAGCCTATCAATCCCAAAGCTCCATATTTTGGAACATATGATGAAGCTAAGGTGAGAATTGAACTAAGCATAAAGCTTCCACAGGCGGTAAACAAAGGAAAGAAGAGGATAGCCAAAATGTAAATGATAACCAAGGACAAAGAAGAAAAAGATGAAGAAGAAGAGGAAAAGGATGAGAAAACAGAGGAACCAGAACCTGTAAAGAAGAAAGGAAAGGTATTCATCACTAAGGCACCTAAGCCTCCCACTGTTGTATTTACAAGGAGAAGTACAAGAGACAAGGCAGACAAGGCAGATAAAGACATAGTATTCAAAAGGCCTCCTCTAAACTTTCAAGAAAGGATCAAACTCTTTAGAGATGGATCAGGATCTAGAGTAAGTAACATAAAATCTTTTAAATATGAAACCAGATCGAAAACAGAATAGAAGGAAATAGAAGATGTTGTTATTGAAAAGATGGGATAGTGGAAATACTCTCCTAAAGAAATAGCCCCACAGGTTCCAGCAGTTCTATTAAATCCAATAAAAATGAGATGGAGCAATGCAAAGCAAACTGTGATAGACATATTTGATCAAACCCTGAGACAGTTAATGCCGAGCTTGAAAAATGATGAAGTAAAGAAGGCATTAAAAGAAAATGAAAGTAAGATGACATTAAAGTTCAATACTTGTTTGATTTTGATCAACAATATCGAATTGGTTGTGAAGGCTGCAAATGCTACATGGAAGAACATATACCACCTTCACCAACCGAGTATTGAAACAGTCATAATAAAAGACATTGAAGATGATAGTGATGAACAAGAAGAAGCCACTGAGGTAGATGATACTATGAGGATAGCAGCAGAAGTCATTGCATCCCTTCCTACCTCTCCAGTAAAAGTTTCTACATCCAACCTGGAGACACCTTCAAGCATGGTTGTGACAACTTCAACATTTGTCCAATCATCTATAGCAACAACAGAAGCAACTACCATTTCTTCTACCGAGTTGCAGTCTCCCACATCATCAAGTTTTCCAGCAGTAAGTTTTCCAATTTTTGATTCTACAAGTGTAAATATTTTAAGCTCTCCAGTAGATAGTGTGCCAGTCTCTATAGCTAGCCCTACTATATCTATTGTCACTACTACTAAGGCATTAAGTACAGATAAGCCTAAGGCTCTACCGAGTATAAAATTTTTGGGTAAGAATATAGTAGAGGATATAGACTTAGATGAAGAAATAGAGATTCCAACATTAGATTTTGCAAATCTATCAGTGGACCAAATGCAAAATATAGGTGAGATCCTCCAAAGGAAAGCAAAACAAAAGAAGCTTAAAGAGGAGAGAGACAAGGAATATCAAATCATCAAGGATGCTAAGGACATTTTGTCTGATGCATTAGGTATTAAAGTAGACTCCTCCCAACATGTTTTGCTACAATTAGCAGAAGCAGTTAATAAATACAATGAGGATTCATTTGGGACAGAAAAGTTAGTTGAAAGAGCCGAGAAGAGATCCAACAATAAAGTGCTTGAGCACATTGCTCAGCACATAGCTATTAACCAAGTAGAATTGTCTTTAGTTTTGTCAAACATTGAATCTACCTATTCGAATGCTACCTCTCTTTTGGCCAGATTGTGCAATATTGCTAAGTTCACAAAGGATGTTAAGGATAAAATGAATAAAATGGATGAGGATATGAAGATTAGCATACAGAAGCTACAACTTGAACCAAGTTCAAGCTCTGCTCATCACATGAAAATCTCATATCTATCAAATATGCAGTCAGATCTACTGAAAGAAGACACAAGGATCTAGTCCACACTGCTAGACATCCAACACATGATCCTTCCCATCATGAATACAATGTATAAGCACATTGAACATTCCAAAACATTGATTCATGACAATCAGTTCTCTATAGCAGATCACATGATTGAACTCTCTGCAGAAGTCCAAATTGCAATCCAAACATGCAAGATTCTGCAAGAAAGTTGGGATAGAACCC